>OY856187.1:122591552-122757896 GCA_963693315.1 Diogma glabrata
TAGTGGCATTACAAGAACTAAGATGGCCAGGTATTGGAATCCATGAAACAGCGAAAGAATACACTCTGTATTATTGCGGTCATCAAAACGGAGGAGAATTTGAAGTTGGCTTTCTTATACACCGTCGCGTGAATCAGCATGTTATCGACTTCTGCCCAATTAATATGCGGTTATGCACACTGAGAATCCGCACGCAAAAATTCAATGTAATGATCGTCAATGTTCATGCACCTACTGCAGATAAAGCAGATGATATTAAAGACCTGTTCTTCCTAGAACTCGAAGAAGTCATCAATAACATCCCGCGGCACGATATAAAAATCGTGGTAGGTGACTTCAATGCTCAAATCGGTAGGATTGCAGAACTTTAAACACATATCGGCCCTAACAGCTTGCATCATACCAGCAACAATAACGGTGTTCGCGAAGCCGATCTGGCCATGATGTATGATCTAGTAATTTCCAGCACTTTCTTCCCTCACAAGAGAATTCACAAGGCAACGTGGAAATCAAATGACGGGAGAACGTAAAATCAAATCGATCACGTCATGATCTCTAAGAGACACTCTACAAGTATAACTGATGTTCGATCATACAGAGGTGCTGGTAGGGACACCGATCATATGCTTGTCATCTTTAGGAACAAGCGCAAATTATCATCTACATTTAACAGACAAGCAAAAAAGACCGTGCGCTGGAATGTCGAAGCATTTAAACATCCGGAAACGCTAAATAGATATCAGGAAATAATAACACAAAACATAGAAGAGCATGACATCTCTTCTGAGATGCCATTAAACATACAAGAAGAGTGGCAAACGCTTCAATCAACCATTATAGCCGCAGCACAAACTACAATCGGAAAACATCCACCGAAATCCACACGACGTGTGCCGCCAATCCGTTGAACATAAACAAAAACTGCGAGAAAAATGGTTAACAAGAAACACCCAAAGCGCCCAAGCTGATTATCTATGCGCCAGGAAAACCTCAGCAAAACTTCTACGTAAAAAGAAACGCGAACACATGAAGAGCTGCATCGAAAACATCAACCAACATGTGGCCAACGGAAATTCAAAAGAGTGCTTTGACAATGCACGGAATTTGACAAAAAATTTCCACTAGTGATGGGTAACCTCAGCTAAATTAGCGATCCGTTCAGACCGGATTGTTCATTTGCACTGACCGATTTAAAAACATCGGTCTTCGTTCAATCGGTCACTTGCAAAAACATTAAATATTTCAGTCAAAAATAATAATAAAAATGCCTCGTTAATAGGTCAAGAACCAAATCCTAATTATCAAGCAACAATCCCCATAAATCTAAGACCAATTCGTCTAAAAAGTTGAGAAGGGTATTCAAAACATAGAGGATGAGTAGCGAATTAAAGAAGAAAGCCTCTTCCGTTTAAAAAAAATATTGCTCATATACTAATGTAATTTATTTAAAAAGATTAATAAATCATTGCTTAAAAATCTATACAGGGTTTATACTATATATAGTACATCTACTATTTTAAGCCACCCTGTATTTGTTTGTTTTTTACCGTTTGTCTTAAAGGATTCTCCTTTATAACATATTGCAATCTCATTTTAATGAGCCATACAGTCTAACATCTCATCCTCTAATTAACATTCAATAAAAAAATCCTCATCCATTCTATATATCGATTTAAGGAAAAAACATTATTAAAAACAAAATCGCACAATTGACTATAGAATAAGGAATATAAAGTTTAAGTCCTGACATGTAGTAAATCGTTAATTTTTAACTAAAGCTTTAGCTAAAGTACAACAAACAATTTTTTTTTACAGCAAATATTGCATACAAAATTAAATTAAATCTGAAAAACTTAAATGAAATTAATTCTATTAATAGTAATTATCCACTAACAAAAATTAAAAACAATAATAAAAACAATTTAAATACATATACATAAATATGTATATGTACAAACAAATGTTTTTTTTCATAATCATTCATTAATAATTCATATATACAAACAATCATCTTCATAATCAATTTTTTTTCACTTTCATTTCACAATTATTCATAATTTGTAAAAGTTGAATAAAATCCATTTCTTTTTTTTCAATAGCATTTATATTTTCTTCAAAAATGGCATTTTTTCATTCTTTATAATCATTCTTTCTTTTTCGAACGAACTTATATTTAATTTTGTTTATTTTTATCATTTTGTGTTTTGCTTATTTGTTGAACGAGCTGAACGAGGTGAACGAGCTGAACGGTTCAGTTCAGTTTTTGTTCTTTATGATAAATTTTTCAATACAATATTTTTTGTGAACTAATTCGTTTTGTACGCAGGTCATTTCTTTTGGCGGGCGTTGTTTTGTTTATTACTAAATTCGAACCGTTCAGTTTTTGTTCTTTATGATAAAATTTTCGTAAGAATATTTATTTTTCTATTTATGATTTTAATAAATGTATATGGTATTGTTAGTTTGATTTTGTTTCATTGTTTATTAGTTTTGTGTTGTTGTTAGTGTTATTTTCATATATAGGTTTGAAAATTTTTAATTTTCATTGTTTGATGAAGTGCGTATATTTTTTATGATTTTTAAATGTGTATTGGTTTCTTTATGTTGTTATGAAAATCTGCACGATTAGTTAGATACATTTTTTCAGGTCACTTTTTTATGCGAAGTTGTTGAATATAATGAATAAATGTTTGAGAGGAGAAAAGCAAATACGCATATCACAATGATCGGAATCAAAATTTGATCGTAATGAAAATTTGAAGACGAAGTGATATTGGAGGTGCATTATTACTTTTTATTGAAGGTTTATTTGAGGTGTATTATTGAAATCATGTTCAAATACAAAACTACGTTTTTAATTTAACATATGGATTTCGAAAAAGTTTGCATGATGTTAATTGTTAACTAACACTGCTGCCATTATATTATATTCTAAAAGACGCTCATTGCACATAAAAAAAGTGACAATAGTACATAAAAAGTTAGTGACCGACGAACGACGTCTCATTTATTACTGAACGATCGGTCGTGGTTCACTGAAGTGATCCGTTCAACTAACTTCGGTTGTTCACGACCGACACATCACTAATTTCCACCCAAGATCTACAGCCATCAAAAATGAAAATAATGAACTTACAACAAGTGAATGTGATGTGCTGGCAGTGTGGCGTGGCCCACTTTCAAGACCTACTGAATAGGACGAATGAAGTTCATCCTATTCGAGCAATTGCTCCATCAACTGAGGAGATTTTTGTCCCTTACCCAGCAATAGAAGAAGTGGAAGCTGCCATTAAAAAACTGAAAAATGGTAAATCACCAGGTTTCGATGGAATTCCCGCAGAACTTCTGAAAAATGGAGGAGCAGCTCTGGTCTCACGTATATACGATCTGATTCTTGCAATCTGGGACCAAGAAGAACTACTTGCTGAATGGAAAACAGCGCTTATTGTTCCGCTACATAAGAAAGGTGACCGCCTAAAGGTTCGCCGAATCTATCATCGGTGACTATCAGTGTGGTTTTCGTCCCAACCGCTCAACCACAGATCAATGTTTTACATTAAGGATGATTCTGGAAAAATGTTGGGAGAACAACATCAGCATACACCAGCTCTACGTTGATTTCAGGCAAGCATATGATAGTATCATCATGATATCAGAAACTTGTTTCTCTGTGCAAACTCACAACATCGGGATCAAATTGTAGAATAGTAATCGAAGGGTCAGTTTCTGATCCTTTCGATATAACATCAGGTGTTCGACAAGGTGATGCACTCGCGCCCGTACTATTTAATTTGGCGCTGGAGTACGTGATAAGAAAAAGCCAAATTGAGACACAAAATTGCATATGTAACAAATCTAGTCAAGTCCTTGGCTACGCAGATGATATTGTGCTTCTCGGGCGTAGAACAAGCGATATTAAGGATAGTCTTTCTCAGCTTGAAAGAAATGCTAAACGGCTTGGATTATGCATCAACACCGGCAAAACTAAAGTGTTAACAACATCCAAGAACATACCTCCCGGAAATCTGGATACTGGCGACTATGAAGTGGAACGCGTGGAAAACTTCAAATACCTCGGGTCTGTAATAACATCGTAAAATGACATGCAGGCAGATATTAAAGCCCGTGTCTCAGCTGCATACAGAGTTTTCTACGCATACTCAAAACTTTTGCGATCAAAACATATTTCACGGTCGTGTAAAGTCACACTTTACAAAGCATTAATCCGACCTGTGCTTACCTTTGGAAGTGAAAGCCGGACACTGACTTCCTCGGATTATAGAATTTTATCAACATTCGAGAGGAAAGTCATACGAACAATTTATGGTCCATGCAAAGTTGCTGAAAATCAGTATAGAATCCGAATGAATCATGAAATCAGACAGCTTCTTGGAGGCTGCGATGTAATCGGATTCACTAAATCCAACCGGATTAGATGGCTTGGTCATGTAGAAAGGGCTCCATTGGATAGAATGATAAAAAAAGCGTCTCAACAACAACCAGCTGGTGTTCGTCGAAGAGGAAGGCCTAGACAACGCTGGCGTGATGACATCATCCAAGACCTTCGTGATATAGGATGTCGAAACTGGGGTCAACTGGTCATGGAACGAGATGATTGGAAGCTTATTGCACAGACGGCAAAATCCCTCCATGGGATGTAAACGCCAGAGACAGAGAGGATGCTCTTAGGGCTAGAAAATAAATCAAACACTTATGACCTACCAGGCACTGTAAGAAAAATCAACAAGTGCTATAGAGGTGTTCTGAAAGAACGCTTGACAAATTATTCCAGTATGACTGGATTCCTATTGGGCAGTGCGTCTAACACGATGGATCTCTCACTGAAAATGGTGCAGCAGCTGTGGTTTACATTAGAAATGGAATACTTTGGCTGCATTTTTCAAGTGGCTCATTCCTAGTTTTTCAAGCTCATTCCCAGTATTTGCCATAAATGCAGCATTGAGGTGAGTGACAAAGCTTAAGTATTTTGACAAAGTACTATACTTTTTAGTCACAAACAGTGCAAAGATGTTCTATATTCATGAATTATCTCAGGCTAAAGGGCAACATATCACTAATATGGACACCAAGGTATAGTGTGAATCTCAAGAACAAAAAAGCTAATGATCTAGCAAACAGTTCCGCACGGAGGCTCATATAGGCTCTCAACCAGCAATTGGTTTGTCGAAAGGGAGAATTAGACCCCTAGTCGAACAGGTTCTCCTTCGATCCAGTAACTTCCAATGTAGGCACACAGAAGAATCTATGGTCTCCAATGTGTTCATTCCAAAGGTGAGGCGGAAAATAACCAGATTTTTGTTAAATCTGACCTAGCTTAGACTGCAGGCTAATAGTGGGACTGCTAATAGTGGGACTGTAGGCTAATAGTGAGACTACAGTCACCTCACCTCGCCTAAAAAAGGAATGTTTCGAAAACCGGAGGACTAACCTAAGCATTAGAAAAAAATCTCTTCTACTTTTTGACTCTCATGACCCCTCGGCTTTCAAACCCTACAAATCACACCCTTCTTATTGCAATAAAATTGAAACAAAAGTTCTACAACTGTCGTGAAAACTCTCTACAGGTAACCGGACAGTTACAGTAGAGAACTGATAAGGAGAAGTGCTCAGCCTCACAAGGGCGTTTCTTGGTCATACGTTTTGGAATATGATTTTCAACACTAGCAGGTTGAACGTCGGTCAGGAAGTTTCATCCTCTGATAATAAAATAATTGAAATTACCAGCTTCCCGGAATAACTTCATAGTGCAGAGAGGGTAGATTAAATTTTCCATACAAAAAACTGTTATGCTTTAGTTGAAAGCAGGGACGATCTAGTAAGACGGTCTATCATTAAAACAACCGGTGTTTTATTTAAAATATCTAACAGAATCAGATACTGTGGTATCAACTTAAACGAGAGGTTCGGAAACTTAGTCTTAATATGTGACAAACTTTAGTCTCTCTGTTCCACAGCTTCTCAAAGTTATCAGGTAAACGGAAAGGTTTTGACATTAATAAGCTTTACTTCACATAAAAGAACGTAATGGAATTGATTCTGATATATTGTTCAATTGACTCGTATCAGCGGGCTAGTATTAAGCATGTTTCATACTGATTGCCTTGCATGTTCGTTTAGACTGCTCTGAGTACAGTAATCTCCTGCACGATCTTACATCGTACTAACATGTAGTTGACACCTAACAACATAAAGTATTTTGCTGTCTCACCAAGTCAATTCTTAAAATATTCTGGTTCGATGCTTTTGAGCTGTTGAAAGAAAATAACCAGACAAAACATTTCAGATTCATTCAAACAAGTAAAAACATTGTAGAAAATACTTATTTAAAGGTATGTATATACGACTAACCTTCTCAAGAGTACAACGGATTGAAACGAGCAACTTTAAATATTTGGACTGAAGTAATCTAATTTTAGGTTTTTATTTTATTTTATTTTTTTTTAATTTTATTTTGTTCTCTAATTTTAGGTTTAATGTCCCAGTAATATTTTAAAGTGTACATACATATATTTATATTGTCGTATTTGACTGTATTGGGACAAAGCGTTGGAAGTCTTTCAAGCACCTACCTGTGTTTTCGAAACTTTATCAACTTTAAGTTCTGATAAATGATTTTGATAAGTATATTTTGGCACTATCGGTAAAATTATCTATCTTGTGTCTTTGAAATAACATCAATACGAACTCAACTATCATACATTATATTAACTAACATGAAAGTTAAAAAAGTCGCAAATTATTGAGAAATAGAATTCAGTTTGCAAAATGAATCTACCACTTTGTCAATATTATTTTTATTATAGAGAACCCAGAACACGAAATTTTATGAAATATGAACTCTCAAGGTTAACAAGAACAACACAGCTAGAAAAGAGGTCAATAACTTTAGAAAAAACTCTGGATAACCACTGAAAATTAAAATATTAAAATTTATACTGCAAATTTACTGCAAAAATCTGTTTATAATTTTTTTATTATTTCAGCAAAAAAAAGTTGTAATTTTATTTTTTGCACCGAACAAATGTTAGAATTTTCCTTAAATAAGCTTTCCAATCTTAAACATAATAATCACGTCGTTAATAATAATTTCCTATGAATATAAATCGAACATTCGTTAGAATACTAATATGATCGACGAATAGAATAATGGAATTTCCATCGCATTCATAAAAAAACATATTACGTCATAAATTAACAAAAACAAAACGACGGACGTAAAATAATAATTCATTATGCAGTTATTAGTTATAAAAAAAATGTATTACTTACATCAAGCGATAAAATCATAATCTTAAGTTCATAGTTCAGAATTAACTAATAAATAAAATTTTATATGAACTCACAAATACAATCACATATTTAATACACATACACATATAAATCAGGATTTTCTTTTGATTTCCTTCATTTTTTATCATTTTTTAACTTTTATCATTTATAATAAAAATTTTCACTTTTTTTCATTTTCAGATTGACATAATTTTTTTCTTAATCACTTAATTAATTATATTTCAAAATTAGGAGGGAACACTATTTAGGACCAGATTTTCTATTAGAATTTATAAATATTCGTACTCGTCGCCATTTTAATGGTGTGTATAACTGGAAAATCGATTTACTCCAAATATGTTTACTCCATATTTTTTACTTGTATCCACTATGATTAATTATCACATTGAACGCACTTCTTTTTAATAATAAAAATTCACATTTATTTATTTATTTACCGATTCACTAATTACAAATTAGTATAACCAATAAAAAATAATAAAAATTAAATTATAAAACTATCTAAAACAATTTTTTTTATTAATTTTCACTGTAGGTATGTATATTTTCATACAAATTTCACTAGACAATAACTTTTTCAATGTTGAATAGAAACAAAAATGACAGATAATGACTTTAAGGGAAAGAAAAAATGTATTGTAATAAAAGGAAAAGAAAGAAAATTTAAGTAAGGGTGCATTATTGATGGATGATGAAAAGAGAAAAACATGGACTGTAATAATTTGATATGCATTGTTTTGGGGTGGTTATATTTGCTTTACGCGTGCGTTATGAGTCATAATAATGTATTACCGGATGACTATCGGTTCGGTTGGGAAATAAAGGAATTTTAAAGTAAAGTGAAATTTTTTTAATGGATAAACTATATTATCGACTGGTTTTGAAAAAGTTTGAATTTTTCACGCTTGAGGTTGGAATTGTTTGTTGTTTCACATCAGTTTTTAAATCTGTAACTTATATTAATTTTGGATTAAACGAATACAATCAACTTCAATTGAATTAACTATACTAAAACTTCAGAAATTACAAGCTTTAATGGAAAAATACATAAAAAACCTCAGATCTATACTTTTTTATATGTGATATGGCTTGAATTTGCATTAAGTAATTTTAACAGGACGAACTCTTTATTTTTGTTTGAACGGCTAACGTTTGACCCATTTTCCTTTTTCGTCCTGTAATTACTTTATGAATCTTGCTATTTATATTTAAATTGAAACTTTAAATCAAACGGTTTATGTAGCTTTTTGGGTAGCAAGCTTTCGAAATTTTATGCAGACCTAACGGAAAGTTTACAAACGTACCTCCCTGTTCTTTCTGCTCATTTGGGGAAAGTTCACAAATGGAAAATAAGTTTTGATGGCTCACCAATGGGATTTCCTATTGAAAGGTTCTTATTTTCGGTTCAATACTTAACCAGTTTATATGGTCTTTCTTATGCGTAGTTAGTAAATGATATAGGATTTTTATTAGATGGTACGGCACGCACATTCTTTTTGAACTACCTAGAACGCAAAAAAAACAACATGGATGGACCTACGACAAGCTCTTTTGGAGAACTTCCAAGATCGAAAGAACCGACTCTGACATTAAGCAAGCACTCGACAGAGTGTTAAAGAGTCCTTTTTAGAATTCGATAATAACATTTTAGCAATTTCTTTGCAACTTCAGATTCCATTACTGGATGATGACATTTTGGGTGTAATTCTAAGAAACATACGTACAGGCTTACAAGTTTTCCTTGCTAGAGGTAGGTACCTTCCCATCAATCTCTGCATGCACTTTTTGGTCGTTGCGTGTCTATTGAAGATGCATGGAACCAAATAGGACATATTCCAAAACACACTCTACAGTCTACACTCAGGTAAGCGAATAGTCAACATACAATGAAGAAGCTATTCCCATTTTGGAGGTGATTTTAATCGTTAATCTCCATCAAGTTCCATCAATTTCTGCATTAAAACCACCTCTTGTAAACTGATTAAATTCGTATGGTTACCACCGCCCATCGACCTCAAAATTAAAACGTTGGAATTGTATTATACCAGGACATTGTTTTATTGACTGTCCACATCCACACGTTAAAATTACACTGTACCAAGTGTAATTATAAATCGAGAAACGTGAATCAGGAAGGAAGGTTTTCTGGCCCTCAACTTCCATTATTGAATCCTTTCAAATCGATGCCAGAAAAATATGTATGCCACATCCAACACCGATCCGAAATTTTACCACTGACAACCTCGTTAAGTAACAATCTTTCAAAAAATATTTCAATAGTAGCTGAATCAAATTTACCATGTGGTAAAAATAATAGAAATCCGTTATTTTTAGAATCTTTAGCTTACACATAAATAAACCATTTAATGATCATCAAATACCTACATCGAACCTCTCCTTTTTCAAATATCGTTTGCGTTCTTTAAATGCACGCTCTAATTGCGTCGACAAAATCGAAGATTCATACGATGATGCTCATCTTTATGCTACAGTACAAATATGCAGCGTCTTACTAACTGGTCTGCTAAAAAAGTGGGGTTAGTATTAACTGTCTTTGAGCCAACACACATAAATTCTTAAAACAATCTGTCGAAAAGATACACCCATTTTCAAAGCAGGTTTCAACAAACAACGCATTATCGACTACATTAACTGTTAAGTAACTTTTCAAAACAAAACCGAGACTATGATTGCTTATATTATATCAACGTTGACACAAGATCTCTTACTAGGCATTGATTTTTGGCCTAAATCTGGTTTGAATCGGCTTGTTGGTTAATGCAATTGTTACAGAAAACATTCGAACTCAAAAATTGAACAATGTTCTCGAACTTTTAATACAGCAACCAACAAGACTACATATTGTAATAAAGTAATTTCCTAGTTATAACCAGTTACGACTAGGTTGCACCAATCTTTTAATTCATGACATTGAAACTAAGCCAGTCAAAAACGCCATTATGTGGTTTCCTCAGTGATACGAAAACAAATGTACGAAATATTGACCATGATACGAAAACAAATGTACGAAATATTGACCATATGCTATCTTTTGAGGTCATAATTGAAAACGAAACCACGTGGTGCTCCCCAATGGCCATAGTTCGTAAAAAATTGAAAGCCTCGTCTTTGTCTCAACGCTAGACAGTTGAACAACGCGACCAAAAAGGATGCATATCCTCTTCATATATTTCTTTACTTTTTGTTGAGCACAATATAACTTATATAAAAATTATGGTAAGTTTATGAAAATGCCAATTTTTTATACTAAAAGAATTTATTACCTACCTATCGATTTTGACTGATCAAGGTTTTTTTCTATACCTAAATTTGTTTAGAAAATACCTTGAGAGTGACAGCATAGCTTTCGCAATCGATAGGTAGGCAATAAATTCTAAATAGTTTCAAAAATTGGTGTTTTCATAAACTCACCATAATTTTCAAAACCTCTTCCTTTGATTTATGGTCTTCTTAGGAGACCTGACGTAACAAAGTACATCTCCAGCATTGACTTAAAGTACGTAAGACGTCACAATATACGTCACAATATAAGACTGCATTCACCAGGTCGTACTTTGTATCAATTTGTGGGGATGCCATTTAGTTTTAGCAACGCCCCACAAACACTCTGCTGACTTCTGCATAAAGTGATGCCTTATCATCTCCATGAACGTGTTCTTGCTTACTTGGGTGATTTGCTACTTACCTTTGCCTCTTTTGATGAGAATTTGGCGTTGTTATTTGATGTTGCGAATCGTCTCAAAAGTGCTGGTTTGACCGATGTTGTCTAAAAGAACTGGAATATCTAAGCTATGCAATTGGTGATGGTTGCCTGAAAGTAAATGCCAAGAGAGTCAGAGCAATAATCGAAATCCCAGAATCAAAACACAGCGGTTCGATTCCCGAACCGATCGGAATTGAGATAAAACTTTTGTTACGCATCTTTCGCTTTTCAAAGCAATTTCTCATTCTATTCAATTAAATACATTCATTTCTAGTGACTTATAATTCTAAGCTAAAATTATTGCATTTTTATATCGTTCTTGCTCTAAGAGTGAAATTTTTATTTGTTTTATAACTCCTTTCGAGACGATCATATTTTAATTTTTTTTTATTCCATGAAGAAGAAAATTAGTACTTATTCGTCATCATTTTAATACAAAGGAAAACATCAAGTTTGAAGAAAAAATTAAGTTTGCAGGTATTTGAAATATTTTGTCAACAAACGGCTGTGAAATTTAACTTTTTTACGGCTATAAATAATAATATTAACTAGGTCTCATAACACCTATTCCTTTAAACTTTTCTATCTAGTAAATGTTAACCTTTCTATCTACTTTATGTCTAATTAATGAAATCCAAAACCGAGTGTATTGGCGACAGTTATAAGATGGTGCTGGTCTCTACAGAGTTAGGGCGAAAAATAATAAATAGCTCTGATACTAGAATATGCCGGGTATATGAACAAAATTGCACAGAGTCATCTTTCTCTTCAAGGCAACACCCACAGAGAAAACTTTTTATAAGTCCATTGGAAAAAGGGTTTTATTGAAATGTCCATGTCCTGTTAAGACACCGACCACAGAACTGAGAGTTTTCCTCTTCAGGCTTAAACGAAAATGAATAGTTTTATCTGAAATGCTAAAATACATCTTACTTTGTCTGCGTGTTGATGGCGCATTCCACGAAGCAGTCATCTTTAGGTCTGCATCATTTTTTAATAATGACAAGACAAACTTTTTGGATAACCCTAAGGCAAGTTTTGTACCTGAAAATTTCATGACTACTTCCACCCTAGCAAGTTCATCTGTTTTTAATCTGACCGAAATTCCACTATGACCTGGAACACACCACAGTGTGATGTTGTTGAGTTGCGCTATCCTAAACAGACATTTCTCCTACACTCATTGAAGAGTTTAGAAGTAGCCTCCGGGATTACCAGTGTTTTAATAGCTGTTTGGCAATCCAATAGGATGCAAATTAGTTTCCCGTGCAGATGCAAGCAAGTTATTACGTGCGCGCATTCATTGATAGCACATACCTCCGCTTAAAGAGCTGTAGAAAACCGTACAAGCGAAAATTTATTACTGATTGTTGCGTCATTATTTGATTCCAAGTACCCGGCAGCTCCTCCATTTCCATTCAAGAGTGAGCGATCCGTATATAAAACGTTGATTTCGCTGGAGGACCGGTCAGACCAAAATCCCTCACATTGTATACACAGAAAAAAAATATTTGCAAATCCATTTAAGTATTCATTGATTCATAAAAAGTAACAGAATAATTTTAGCCATCAAATCTCATTTAAAAATTCATTTAGTTTAACGATTCATTGATTTTGCAACAAGCATAAGAGATGGAATTCTGTTACTGCAATATGTAGCTATACCAAGATGGTTGAGTATAAAACATATTACGGAATTACATGGATTTGTAGAGGCATCCCAGTTAGCAAACGCAGCCATACTATATTCAAGAGCGGTGTTGGAAGATGGAACAATAACTGTAAAATTAAATTCAGCAAAAACAAAGGTTTCACCATTCAAGCAAGTTTCAATTCCTCGGTTGAAGATTTAACACTTGCAGAAATGAAATTAGAGGTGGTTCAAGTTTATGCGTGGTGAGATTCTACAATCGTGTTAAAGTGCCTAGTTTTACTTTCACACAATGCGAAAGACATTTGTTTTCCAAATTTTTCACATATTCAAAGTGTTAATTCAAATGCAAAACGGTTAAACGTGTGATCAAAGGACAACCCCACTGATAATGCCTCAAAGGAGTGGTACGTCTTGGTTGTCGGTAGATATTGCAGCATGACTCACCAAGTTAATTGACATAACAAATCTAAATGGTCCTGAAAATAAAGAAGTGATGGAAGAAAGAAAAACAGATTCAGCATTTGTATTGTTTTTTGATAAAATGTGTTGTGTAGTAGGAATTACAATGATTCTATTTGAAGTAAAGCAGTCGATTATTATGCCTTCCTTTTACGTTGTTGCAAAAAGATAAGTTTATGAACAAACCGCAAAAATTTACTTGCTGGGCAAACGCTTCTAATTAACATTATAAGGCAGAAATATTGGATCGTCCGTGCGAAGGATATAGTTCGTAAAACTGTACTTAAATTTGTAATTTGCGTTGGACATCAACAAAAAGCTGAATCAAAAATCACTTATTATTTGTGATTCAGCTACCAAGTGCGACAGTGAAATACGAAAGCCCGTTCTTGAAAATTGGTATTGATTATGCTGGCCTGATTACTATCCGCATGAAAAAGGGTTGAAGACGACAGGTTCAGAAGGCATATATTGCACTATTCGTATGCTGTAGTACAAAAGCCGTGCATGTTGAATTGGTTAATGAGTTAACCAAATCACTTTTTGTAGCTTTACACCGATTCACTGCAAAATGCGGACAGTGCAGTGCATTGATATTTTCAGTAACAATGGTTCAAATTTTATTGGAGCTCATAGAAAATTGATGGAACTATTTGATTTCCTAAAGAAAAACTTTACAATAATTTCTGATTTTCTCTTAGGCGATAAAATCAATTGGCATTTTAATCCATTTGAAGTTTCACTTATGGGTACCTTTGGGAGGGTTCAGTCAAACCAACAAAGCATCACCTAAAAAGAGTCATTGGTTCTAAAATACTAACCTACGAGGAGATGACCGTTTTGAATACTCGTCCGATTGTTCCCGTCCAGATGATATTGATGTCTTCACACCAACACATTTCCCTATCGGTCATCAAAAAACTTATGCTCCAGAACATGATCTTCAACATTTGAAACAAATCCACTTTCGCTATGGCAGTTTGTACAGCAAATCGCATAACATTTCTGGAAACGATCGCATAACAAATATTTATCAGTACTCCAAAAATACATGGCAAAATAAGGAAGCAAATCTACTGCTAGATGATGTTGTAATCATTAAGGACGAAAGGTAACCTGCAACAAAATGGTTACTTGGCAAAATACTGAATGCATTACTGTTATGTCTACACAGCGTTCTGGATTAAAAAAATTATTTATTAGCTTAATTGTAACTTTAATTTTACTTACTTTCTTTCATACTTCTAAAGGTTTAATTAAACAATTCACAGTAATTAAATTTTGACAAAAAATTGTATGTAAATAACTTAATTAACATTTACGAATGGAAAGTCAGTAATTATAGCACATAATTCTAATATTAATGTGCTACAAAAGCATAGATGTAGCTAAAGTTATTTGGTATAATTTATCGTTATAATTACTTCGGTCTGAAAGACCTAAGTATTACATTCATGAGCCAAAAGTGAAATTCTTACCCCCACTTTTTTGGCATTTCTCGACGTTTTAGGACCTTCTGATTCTAAAAAAGGCAAAAAAAAAATTTATGTCTGTCTGTCGGCCGTCCGTCCGGCCGTCATTACCTACACTGCAGGGAAAACCGCTGGAGGGATTTCAAAAATTTTTTTTCTAAAAATAGGTATACTCCAGGGACAGGTTCAAAAGGACGCTGGGTTCGATAACTGTACCGGAAGTGTGTCAAAAAAATCATTATGTGTGTCAAAAATAGCAAATTTTCATATTTTTGGCTTAAAAAACGTCATTTTAAGTGATTACGAGTAGAAACATTGAATTTGGAGAAATATTGATGGTCGGGATTGGTATGTGAGATCAAAAACTAGATTATAAGTTTGTCAAAAAAATGTTGTCAAGTGTGTCAATAGAAAGATTTTTATTTATTTTTTAACCCAATTTTTTGGAAAAAAATAAAATTGTTTGTTTGAAATGAAATTTTATTATTATTATTGAGAATTATGGCATTATAAGTTTGTCAAAAAAATGTTGTCAAGTGTGTCAAAAGAAAGGTTTTTATTTATTTTTTACCCAATTTTTTTAGAAAAAAATAAAATTAATAGTTTGTATGACATGAAATTTTATTATTATTATAGAGAATTATAAGTTATAAGCATTATAAGTTTGTCAAAAAAATAATGTCAAGTGTGTCAAAAAATGATTTCATTTATTTTTTTAGCCAGTTTTTTGGAAAAAAAATGTAGTTGTTTTTATGACGTAAATGTAATTGAAAATGAAATTGGACATGGAAATTTTTGAATTTGTTATACTTTCTGAAATATTTTTGGAATTTTGAAAAAAGTTGGTATATTTGATTTTGTAATAATTTTTGCAAAATTTTTAGAATTTTGGAAAAAGTTTAAATTTTTGATTTTGTAAGAATTTTTGGAATATATTTAGAATTTTGAAAAATTTTAAATTTTTGATTTTATTATAATTTTTGGAATTTTGAAAAAAGTTTGAATTTTTGATTTTGTAATAATTTTTACAATATTTTTAGAATTTTGGAAAAGTTTAAATTTTTAAGAATTTTTGGTATGTTATTGGAATTTAGAAAAGGTTTAAATATTTGATTTTATTCTAATTTTTGGAATTTTGAAAAAAGTTTCACGTTTTGATTTTCTAAGAATTTTTGCAATATTTTTAGAATTTTGAAAAATTTTAAATTTTTGATTTTATTATAATTTTTGGAATTTTGAAAAAAGTTTGAATTTTTGATTTTTTAATAATTTTTGCAATATTTTTAGAATTTTGGAAAAGTTTAAATTTTTAAGAATTTTAGGAATATTATTGGAATTTAGATTTTATTTTATTTTTGATTTTATTCTAATTTTTGGAATATATTTGGAATTTTGAAAAAAGTTTGATTTTATTTGATTTAACAATATTTTTGGAATTTTGATTATAATTTTCCGGCAACGTATTGATGTTTCGTGTTAGTTTTGTAATAAATTTCTAAACAGAGATAAAAAATACTTGTACTTTAACAAAGAGTTATGTTTGATATACATCACTGCCCAAAACTAAAAACCATGTCCTCGTAAAAGTTTTTTGCCGAAAACTATATCAAAATCCTTAACCCAGACTGAAGTCTTGATATCTCAGAGCTGTGAGATTTCAGCCCCTCCATATTTTAAATATTAGAATATTATGGAATTACTGGGAATTATAACTGTAATGTAAAATATGGAGGGGCTGAAATCTCACAGCTCTGAGATATCAAGACTTCGGTCTGGGTTAAGGATTTCTATATAGTTTTCGGCAAAAAACTTTTATGAGGACATGGTTTTTAGTTTTGGGCAGCGATGTATATCAAACATAACTCTTTGTTAAAGTACAAGTATTTTTTATCTCTGTTTAAAAATTTATTACAAAACTAACACGAAACATCAATACGTTACCGGAAAATTATAATCAAAATTCCAAAAAAATTGTAAAATTAAATAAAATCAAACTTTTTTCAAAATTCCAAAAATATTCCAAAAATTAGAATAAAATCAAATATATAAACTTTTCCTAAATTCCGATAATATTCCAAAAATTCTTAAAAATTTAAACTTTTCCAAAATTCTAAAAATATTGCAAAAACTATTACAAAATCAAAAATTCAAACTTTTTTCAAAATTCCAAAAATATTCCAAAAATTAGAATGAAATCAAATATTTAAACTTTTTCTAAATTCCAAAAATATACCAAAAATTGTTAAAAATTCAAACTTTTTCCAAAATTCTAAGAATATTGCAAAAATTATTACAAAACCAAAAATTGAAAATTTTTTCAAAATTCCAAAAATTATAATAAAATCAAAAATAAAAATTTTTCAAGATTCTAAAAATATTCCAAAATTTCTAACAAAATCAAAAATTTAAACTTTTTCCGAAGTTCTAAAAGTTGCTAAAAAAATAAATGAAATCAATTTTTGACACACTTGACATTGTTTTTTTGACAAACTTATAATGCTTATAACTTATAATTCTCTATAATAATAATAAAATTTCATGTCATACAAACTATTAATTTTATTTTTTTCTAAAAAAAATGGGTAAAAAATAAATAAAAACCTTGCTTTTGACACACTTGACAACATTTTTTTGAAAAACTTATAATGCAATAATCTAGTTTTTGATCTCACATACCAATCGCTACCATCAAGATTTCTTCAAATTCAATGTTCCCACTCGTAATCACTTAAAATGAACGTTTTTGAAGCCAAAAATATGAAAATTGCTATTTTTGACACACATAATGATTTTTTTGACACACTTACGGTACAGTTATCGAACACAGCGTCCTTTCGGGTCTATCCCTTGAGTATACCTATTTTTAGAAAAAAAAAATTTTGAAATCGCTCAAGCGGTTTTCCCTGCAGACAGACAGACATACAATTTTTTTTTGCTTTTTTAGAATCAGTATGTCCTAAAACGTCGAGAAATGCCAAAAAAGTGGGGGTAAGAATTTCACTTTGAGCTCATGAATGTAATACTTAGGTCTTTCAGACCGAAGTAATAAGGAAAAAACAGATCGATTTCTTTAATTCGAGTCTTCAAACTGATCAAATTATTTTCGTGCTGTATTTAATATAAATTCAAATATGAGTTTTCTTATATTATTATAAAAATATCTTTAGGAAAAAATCGGGAGGACTGCGTGCCTGGAGATTTTACATTCCAGTTAGCGAAAGTTATGTGGATCCCAGAATGAACACACATGCTAAGACCCTTAACATCGTCAAAAAATCGGTAGTATTGCCAAAAAGAAATGACTGCCGCATTTATTTTTTAAAACAATTATTTCATTGTAACCCTTTTTCGAGAATAATGCTTTTAAACTTAACCTCATCTGAGTAGCTTAACTACATACTGAAAAAAGACAGACTTGGTGTTCTATTCACTTTTATCTTATTAGTAAATAAAACCACCCGTGATTTGTATGGATGGACCGATAGTGTTTGCTCCCTACACCAATCCTCAGCTAACGATGAATTTTGCACCAAAACCACTAGAGTGCGAAGATCTTTACCAATTGTCAGTATGACAATATAAACAGTGTAATATCAATCGGCATATAGTTCTGATTTATTTAGTTTTTAAGAAGACTTTCAAATACCCAAGTTCACAAGAGAGGTGAGAAAATACTTCCCTGAGGACAGTTTGAGTGATATTATTTATTCTGTGAATAATGCATTAATTATTGTTTTATTTAGTAGGTAAAGATCATAAATTCATTAAGCTCTGGTGACTAAAGCGAAATTTTGCAGAAAGTGTCATGTGTTATCAACTTAACAGCTGTACAACTCTTCCAAGGAACATCGTTAACATGGCAGATAGAATTTTACCGCTGCCCATTCAATTTCTATTCTTACTATATGCTTAGAGTATTATTCACCATCAAATCTAATGTCCAAGTTCATGTTTGTGTAAAACTACAGAACTTTAGGGTCAGAACATAAAAAAAAACAAACATATTTTCTATGTTTCTTACATTGCGGTTAGCGTTTTATTTTCATTTTTTTTTTGTAATTTATGTTTAGCTTATAAATAAAATATTTTTTATTCGAATCAACATGTTCTTTGTGCAAATATAATTTTTTTAAATTTTCAAATCACAATTTCATAAATATAAGATAAAAATAACATATGTTCTTTTTTAAATTTAATAAAATACTCTATATATCACTCAACAAATTTTTTTTCAAACTTTAACATTTTATTTTATTTTTATTTTTCAAAAAAGTTTAATTCCAAGTTTTTCTTAAAGTTCACCAACTTTCAGTTTATAAAAATATAATTAATATTGAAATTTTGATTTTTAACGATTTTAAAAATGAAAAACGGTGGTTTCAACTCCTGCAATTATTAAGAAATCGATTTACTTATCAAATCAAACGTAAATATGATAATTGTACATTTTATTTTCAAACATAACTGGAAAACCGGTGAAGGGATATTTTTTAAAGCAAGCATCTTATCATTTTGTCTTTGTGAGATTTAGCTTGGTTAGTTAGTTTCTAAATATATATATAAACTGTAGCTCAAAATTTTGTTTTGATAAAACAAATTATTTCAACTTCATTTTATATATTGAAAAAATTTCAAATTTGCAGGGCTTACTCGCAAGCTAACAATACATTTTGTTTATAATAGTAACTAATAATAATTTTTTTCAAGCATCTTTTCTAATATATTTCTAATATTTTATACAATTTTTGTTTTTTTTAGAAGAGCGAATTATTTTTAAATATTTTTATAATATATAATTTTTTTTGGTAGCAAAAAACATTTTCATGACAAATATACAAAAAGTTTTCAAGTTATAATAATTTTTATCACCGTAACAAAACTCTAAAAGCTATTTATTTCAATATAAAAATAAATTATAATTAACTAAACTAAATTATCAGTAAAGAAAAGTTCTAATACTTATATAGTTTTTTGATTTCCAATAAATTGATTGCTTATATCAGTTGTTTTTTTATTACTGTAGATAAAAAAGTTTGTCTTAGGATTACAAAATAACCTAAAATAAATATTAAATCGAGATGTAAAGTTAAACTTAAAAGTAGTTTAATTGATAATCCAATCGAGACCTAAAAGAATACCAGGCGAGATTGCTTTCGTGTTGTGCTTTAATTGATTTGTATATTTTTTTTAAATTTTAATTGGAAACGATAATGATGAAGTTAGAGTCTTGTAGTTATTTTTTAACATTGATTCTGGAAAATACAAGAAAGAAAGATTATTTATTGATTACCTGCAGTAACTTCAAGAATATGAAAAGGTGATATTAAAAGTATCCGCAAGTTTTGTCATTAGATGATGTTCGTAGTCAAATTCAATTCAAATTCATATTCAAATTCAATTCAAATTTGATTTTTTCGTAAATAATTTTTATATATATTTCGTTATTTGTGTAAAAAATGGTATTTGATTGGGAATGAGCCAAACTTCTGAGAAAATACGATATGTAATATTTTTTCACTATAAAAAAAAGATAAAAAACACTGCACAAACATGCAAGCGTGGCCGGCCAGTCATCAAAGAGCCGATGCGATCTTGCAACTGGTCAAGCTAGATCTGCATGCAAGATCTCAGAATAAAGTAGTTGTAAGTAAAGTATAAAGTAAGCTTAGTATACACTAAACATCAACCATATTTGGAATCATTTGAAAAAAATCTGGTCACACAAAGAAGCTTGATGTTTGGGTGCCACATGAGTAAACCGAATTGTCGTTAGTGAATTGCTGCTAACACGTAAAGAAATGGAGCCATTTTTGAAGCGATACATCATACAAAAACAGACAAAGCGTTCAAAATTGGTCAATCGAAAGACTGTTGTCTTTAATCATGACAATGCCAGACCACACCTTTTTGACCCTAACCAAAAAAAACTTACATAAAAACTACGCTTTGACAAGACGATATCACAACCCTTAAAACAGTTTTAAAAAAGGCGTAAGATGTGCATTAATTGTGCATGATACAAAATCCCTCGAACAAAATCGTGCATCACACATGTCGTGCACATGATGTGCATATATGCACACACATTTCAGATGCATGTTTTACGAATAATAAAAATTGAAGTAAATCGAAATTTATTTAATGATAAACAAAAAATTGAACGAATGGGAGAATGAAAAAGTGTTTTTATATTTTATAAAATGACTGGTTTCGTTTAACTTTTTATGAGATAATATTACTTTCGTAATTTATTAGTTTAATTTAATGAAATATTATTTTCATCTAAAACTATGTGCAAAAGAATTTTCTTGTGAAGCTAATACAAACAAACACAAAAAACAAACGGGCACTTTTAATATAATGTTAGTTTTAGTGAAACAATCAGTAATGACTATACAATCCTGACTTAGGATGTTAATTAGAACAGAAATATTCACCATTCTATGAATTCACAAAAAACAGTGCAAAATTCAACTTAAGTAAATAAATAAGTGATGATGAAGTTTCAACTTCAAAATAGTCATCGCTTCTGTGGCGCAATCGATAGCCTGTCTGTCTAAGGATTTGAACATGATATTGAATAGGAAGATTTGAATTCATCCAAAACACGTAAAAGAGAAGTGAAGTTTTTATTTGCGATACTTCCAACCATAAGTTTGAATTGAAAAAATTAAAATTACTTCCTTTCTTACTTGAGTTTAATTGCTCTCAAAAATCCAGGACATTTTGAAAAATGTTATAAAAAAACTTAACGAGAAAAAAAAATTCAAACAACAGAGAGTGTATGCCATTGTGACTAATTCTGAAAACACAACTGAATTAGAAATAAATTGTATTACAATGAGTTTAATGCATAGTAGCGTTAAAGCTGCGCTTAAGTTTTGGTGAAGTAAGTTATTGATTGCGATTTAGGATTAAACCGTTACGTTTAACCCGTAAAAGTTAATTTGTCTAAACAACTTTCTTCTACGTGAATCATTGCGCTCAATACAACTGATCGTCTTTTTTATTCATATTTTCTCTTCACCCGGTCCGAAATGTTATTTTTTATCTCATTATATTTTATATCTTTTTAAATTTGGAAATCAGAAAAGAAAAACAGACCCGGACAAAAACAGAATTTTACCTGGACGTAAAAAAGGACCAGACTACCGAATCGGAACGTG
Organism: Diogma glabrata; assembly: GCA_963693315.1. Lineage (NCBI taxonomy): Eukaryota > Metazoa > Arthropoda > Insecta > Diptera > Cylindrotomidae > Diogma > Diogma glabrata. Next base: position 122,613,339 of record OY856187.1, read on the forward strand.
GAACGTGCGCAGCCTGAGCGCTCCTGATGCTCTTATAAGTCTAGAAACAGAGGCTGAGAGGTATGGGATGGATATCATAGCTCTGCAAGAAATTAGACAGCCAATAATCGGAAAACAAGATTTGGATAGTCACTCTCTATACTGTAGTGGTCATCCTTCTCGAAGAGAATTTGGAACTGGCCTTCTTGTTGGTGCACGCATACAAGAAGCCGTGATGAAATTCATCCCGCTCAGTGAGAGGATTTGCTACCTACGTGTACGTGGTACATATAACAATATTTCTCTTATTGCCGTGCATGCACCTACTGAAGCTAAGACCGTCGACGAGAAGGATAATTTCTACATAGCGCTGGAAGAGGTTATGAAACAAACACCAACACGCGACTTCACTATGGTTCTTGGTGACTTTAATGGGCAGGTTGGAAGAGATATCTCTTATGGAAATGTGGTGGGCCCCAACAGTCTGCATTTGAATTCGAATGATAATGGTGAGAGAATGACTGAGTTTGCATTATCAAATAATTTGAGAATTGCCAGTACTTTCTTTCCGCACCGATCGATTCATAAGCAGACATGGGTCTCACCGAATGGAAGCACTTGAAATCAAATTGATCACGTTCTAGTTACAGCACGTTTCTTTTCGAGTGTTCTGGATGTGCGATCCTTTAGAGGTGCATACATTGGAAGTGACCACTTTCTTGTATGTGCAACGATAAGGTTCCACTTCCCAAACCCAAGCATTCCGAAACTCAATCAATGGAAACGATTTAACATCTCATCACTAAAGAATGCAGAAACAGAAGAGAAATATCCAAACCATATTGCCGAAACATTAGAGAAATCAGAAACCATTAATGGAGACGTCGATAAGTCATGGTATTTGCTCAAAGATGCTGTTTTAAGCGCTGCTGAGGGAATACTTGGACGACCACAAAACCACTCCCAGAAGCCATGGATGGATCAAGCATGTCTTGACGCTATTCAATACAAAAGAGATTGCTATCTGAAATGTCTGCAAGGACGCAACACCAGGTCCACGAAGGAGAACTATAAACTGGCAAGACAAGCCGTTACAAAGCTATGTAGAAGAACGAAGAGAGAATGGTGGAAGAGAAAGTGTGAGGAGATTGAAAACTTCAATAAGGAACATCAATCGCGTAACTTCTTTCAACAGGTTAAAACCTTAAAGAAGCGCCCTCAAAATAGATCGACTGCTATTCAAAACGAAGATGAGGAGCTACAAGTAGACCTTAAAAATATTTTAGACACTTGGGCCGCTTATTTTGAGAATCTTCTCAACTTAAGTGACCAGAAACAAGTCGGACGACGAGCAAAGCTTATTCGTGCGTCAAAGGTACATGAAGACGAACCCACCAAAGAGGAATTCGATGCGGCGCTGTTAAAATTAAAATGCAATAAAGCACCTGGTATCGACGATATAACATCCGAAATGATTGTACATGGTGGTGAAACTCTTTCCTTAAGATTGTTTGAACTTGTTCAAATGATATGGAGGACTGAAGCCATGCCACAGGACTGGAACACAGCTATGCTGATACCAATCCATAAAAAAGGTAATCGCCTACAATGTGCAAACTACAGAGGAATCGCTCTACTCTGCACAGCATATAAGATCTTTTCTTACATTTTGCTATCCAAAATCAATCCTTTTGCTGAACAACTGTTTGGAGAATATCAGTGTGGCTTCCGGCGGGGCCGAGGTACCATTGATGCACTTTTCTCGATAAGGATGATTTTGGAAAAGTGCCGAGAGTTCAACATACCAGTGCACCAACTCTTCATTGATTTCAGACAGGCCTACGACTCTCTCGAACGAGAGACTCTATGGTCTGCTCTGGTGTCAATGGGAATTCCTGGTAAACTGGTATCACTATGCAAAATGACAGTACAGAACTCTCAATGCTGTGTACGAGTAGAGAACGAAATATCAAGGTTTTTTAAAGTCGACTCCGGGTTAAGACAAGGTGATGCTATCTCTCCTATACTTTTTAATTTAGCCTTGGAATATGTGTGCCGTCAAAAGAAACTGCCGACTAACAACAATATCTTGTCAATAAACTCAGTACAGATGATTGCATACGCTGATGATGTTGTCATCCTCGGCCGAAGTGAAACTGTTATGAGTGAGACTTTTAAGTCACTTGAGAGTGGAGCTAGAAAAATTGGTCTTCAAATTAACTACAATAAAACCAAACATATGAATGTTTCAAGAGAGTCTGAGAAGAAAGATTTGATGTGCGGCGATGAACGAATTGAGGGAGTTGAATCTTTTAAATATTTGGGATCAATTCTTGACTCAAACAACAGCATACTTACAGATATAAAAGCTCGAATCGCTGCAGGTAATCGAACTTTCTACTCAATCAAACCTCTCCTTGGATCTCCGTATGTATCAACTAACACCAAGCTCAAGTTATACAAGACATCGATTAGACCGGTTGTGATGTATGGGTCACAAACGTGGACCCTTACACAAAATGACGAATCGCATTTATCCGTATTTGAGCGTAAGATCCTACGCTACATTTTTGGTCCACTTAAGACAGACGATGGAGAGTATAGAACCCGATATAACTTTGAGATCAGAGACCTTCTTGAGGGTCCTGATATAATAGGTTGTATCCGTTCTAATAGGATTGCTTGGTTTGGGCATGTTCTACGAGCCGATTCACAGTCTGGAATGATTAGAAAATTGTACGTTAGTACCCCAGGGAGTGGGCGACCGCGAGGTAGACCACGACTACAATGGGAGACTGACGTAATAAACGACCTTAAAAAAATCGGCTGCCATGGTAATTATGTCGCTGTTGCGAATGACCGTGGTGAATATTCGAAGCTGATTAGCCTGGCAACGCTCCTACATGGAGCATGAACGCCGTTAAAAAAAAAAAATATTTTATATCTCATTTTGTAGCTGTTTGTTCATGAAATTTGTTCATTTTTTTATATTTACTTGGATTTTTGGTAATTGTGGGACATACTCAACCATTGAAGTTGTAATTAATTGAAATAATTAAATGGAAAAAAAATGTATGTGTTTGTATGCAAAATAACCGAAAAAATAGAAAAAAATTATATTTCTTTTTTGTATCGTTAATGAAACTGAGTAAAACGGAACTAAAATAATCCATAGCCGGTCGGAAAAAAAATAATGAAAATTTATAATTTTGTGTGAACTTATTTTTAGAATTAATTTAGTCAGTAAAATTAAATAAGGATTAATTTGTTTTGGTTATAACCCCATAATTCTCATTTTAATTGATCAGTAGTTAGGAGAAAATATGAACATTCAAAATTTGCAGTTTTGATTTTTTTTAAGAAAACGTGTACGTTAATATTAACATTGTGATTATTTCGGATAATTTTAGTGGATTTTTTGTACGTTATCTACACGTAGTGGTTCCTTAGAAGATTAAAACATTTGTCACAAAAACTCGTCGTCATCATTATTTAATTTTATTATCATAATTTTTTTGAAAGTATATTGGGCCATTAGTTATTATATTTCTAATAAATTTATTACATTATTTAATTTATTACCAACTACTGAAATTCCTGCCGGCATTCATTTTTGTTACATTAGTTATTATGTATATTCCTAACAAGTCAATAATGACGAACATAATTTTTTTACATCAATTATTATATTTCTAACAATTGCCGATATCAATTTTTGCTACATCAGTTAATCTATTTCTATCAAGTTCAACAATTGCCGACATCATTTTGTTACATCAGTTATTATATTTTTAACAAATTCAGCCAATTTATTACATTATTTACTATACTACCAAATACCTGAATGATTGCCGACATTTGTTTTTTGCTACATCAGTTATTGTATTTCTTACAAGTTTAACAATTTCCAACATTTTATTACATCAGTTATTATATTATATTACCAACAACTTCAATTATTGCCAACAGTAATTTTTGTTACATCAGTTAATATATTTCTAATATATTCATCGTATGCGTATGGTGGTCAATTCGGTTTTTGAAGGAATGATCCGGAACAATCATGGGGTGTTTAAAACATTTCTGTAATTTTATTGCAGTTGTATTGGTGTTGGTATGATTTCAGGGTCTTTGGTCTTAGTGGTCTTCAGAGTCCCTGCTCTGATTTGATTATTTGCACTGAAATGGGGGATATCACTGTTTAAACCCATATGGCTGAAGCTCATCGGATTACAACTCTTACAGACACGCAGTCCACCGCTTGGTTTCTGATACCTAATGACTCACTAGCAGGTCCAGTGTTCATTACACCTCTCCCATGCCCGCTACCCATGCGAAAGGAATACCTTACTTTGTTGTACAGTTGAAGTTTTACAAGATCAAGAATACAGACAGATGGTTTCACCCAGTTAAACCCGGCGAAATTTGAAAAGTCGTGTTTAAAATAATTTTGTGAAAATTGAATACTTTAAACGTAAACTAAAAAAATCTTGTACATTATCCCAGTGGCGGTAATACTTTTTCAAAATTAAATTTTATTTCAATTCAAACTGGTGTTACATTTAACTCCATTTATATACAAGCGAGTTGGATTTGTTTTACTAGTTTTTTGTTAATTTTATTTAAATTTTATTCAAATTAATTGGGTGGGTGTATTAACCCGATTTTACGTGAAAATAAATTTGTATGGCCCAGAAATCGACCGATTTCAATCGAATATCAAGATTTCATTGATGCAATAATAGCTGCGTTTTTTTCATTTGGGTCAGGGTCAAGGTCTAGATCAACTCTATTTTTTACATGTAAAAACAACAACAACTTAACCCAGATATTTATCTGGGTCTGGATCAATGATCTAAAATATTTTGGTTACATAAAATTGCAAGAGATGGCGAAACGTAGGTTTTGATTTTATAAGGTTGGTATGGTCATTTTAAAGCTTATAAATGTCAAAGAGAATTTATTCAAAATAAAAAAACTGTTAAAGATATTTTGTTAAATTTGTTTAAAATCAATTTTAATATGATTTGTTTTCAACATGATTTCAATAAATTTGCTTAAAATTAATTTTAAAGCAATATCTACGATATAAAATCCCTTTTTTTTAAAGTATAGATGTTTACAATTTTTTATTAATTATCAATTACTTTATTTCACGCCATTTGCAATAATCAATGAACATTGCCATATGTAAAAAAATGGATTAGTGTTTCTGATTAAATTTTTTTGAATTTTTTTTATATGAAGTTTAATTTTTCAAGAGACGTTAAATATTTTTTGAATTTTTTTTATATTGAGTTTTAATTTCAAAATGGCGCTACAAGTTCACAATTTTTTTCCTCTCAGCTCAGTGTTGCCAACAATTTAAAATATAATATTTTTTTTCTTTGCGTGACCCACATCGTTTTTTTCAAATCTTGACCCTGACCCAAATGAAAAAAACGCAGCTAATAGTTATTTACATATCGAGGGCTGAAAGTAGAAGATTACGCCAGCGGTTCATATTGAAGCCCGACGCAAAGCGAGGGCTTTTAGTGAACCAAGGGCGTAATCTTCTTTTCAGCCTGAGTGGATGTACAATGTTTTACGCACAACTGCACAACTTTATTGTAGTATAAATCAATTTTTGAATTTTTTAAACTTGCTAGACATTTTGAAAATTATGCTAAACATGCCATGATTTTCTTTATAATCTTCATACAATAATTTATTTGTTTGTTCTAATTTTATGAATATTTTACGGGTGATTGATTTTACGGGCGGTAAAGTAGAAAAATATATTAATATTTCATATAGCAACGGGATTTTATTTTACGGATGTAAAGTTAAACTTTCAGCCACGATAACTAGGATATAAAATGTGTTTTTATTCGCCTACATATTAAAGTGTTACTTTATTACTGTGATTTGCGGCTTTAAAGTATCACTTTTCAACTATTTATTTTGTTGTCATAGCTACGTCCAAAAAAGTAAAAAGCATTTGTACTTGCTTAAATTCTATGATTAATAAAATTTTTTATCAAAGCAACCCTTAAATTCAAAATTTCATTATCCAATTAAAATAGTTGTTATCATTTTTTGTCATAGCTACACAATAATTTGGAAAGAATAATAAATATTTTGTCAAAGGTTACTTGTTCCACATATTTTTATTTTAAAATTTATGAAAATTTATAATTTCAATTTAGAATAAACCAATTTTCTTAAAATAGTTTGCTTGCGGCGAATAAAAATAGTATATGATGCACGGACGTAAGCTATTTTGGACTTAATGTGGGTGCAAATCTCGGCTAGCGCTTCGATTTGCAAACTCCACATCCGTCCAAAATCTTTAGCTTTACGTCCTAGCATCATAATGTACTATTTACGATTCGTTTGTGCGGAAAATTATTAACCAGACAACAAACAAATTATAAACTCTATGTATATGTAGGTTATTTTATTTTACCTTTTTGATCCACGTTTAGGACTTACAGGTGGAGTATGAACTGGTGTGGGTGGAGCAGATCCACCTATAGATCCTTTAGAAGTAGGCCAAGTAGCGCCTACATACGAATTTCGTCCGGCTGGATTAAATCCTAAATAAATGGCTGAGCCTGTGTCATTAGTGGGACCGGACAAATCTACACGAGATCCATGGACGGATGGTGGTGCTGATCCTAGTATAAAATTTTTTTTCAAATATTGCATCATTTATAGCAAACATTAGTTACCTGTGTACGAACAAAACCCTGTTGGGTTAGAATAAGCTGCACCTTTATAAGTACTAACGGTACTGGAACTACGATGTAAATTGCAGCTTTCATTTTTATTTGTATCTTTTCTACTGTTTGTCTGTATGTTTTCATTCTGTCTACTACTACCGTTGCTACTTATATTTTTATTGCTATTATTACTATTGATATTAGTTCCAATTTTCATTTCACTAATGTGAGCAGCTTTTAGTTCACTATGACGCCTTTGTCCTGCTGGTGATGAATTTAATGATGTTGATGTACCAGGATTTTCATCGATACGAGATCCTCGATGTGGTCTAGATGTTGCAGATGATGGCCGTCCACCACCACTACTATTACTACTATTTATATTACTACCATCACTACTATTATAACGTGGTGATGTTGGGCACGATTGTGACGTTTTTGTACCAGGTGTTAATCGAGATGCTGATCGTATTGATGCACTACTTGTTTTTCGACGGAATATTCCTTTTGTTGGATCTGTACGACACATTCCTGCCGAGAAATAATGAGGCTAAGTATTCGATTCAATTTTCATTAAAATTAATATTTGAAATTTTATTTATAATCATGTCTGTTAAAGAATATTTTATCAAATATCTTCCACAGACATGATTTTAATTCGTAAATAATAGAAATATAAATGCATTTTAAATAATAATTACAATTTTGTCTGTTTGAAATAAATTAAAATGAGGAAAAGCCATGTGTATGCTTAACTGTCTACTGTTCAGATATTATATTAGCAAGTCTAATTTTTGGAAGAAGCTATACATATAACTTTGAAATAATAATATTGTGTTCATAGTATATATAGTTCACTGTTTATGATGGTTTTTAATCGATGCAATGGTTGATGAATATGATGTGAGGAATAGTTTGATGATCATTCCGATGAGAATCTGTTTGGCTACGTAAATTTGCAAATTAATAAAAATTAAAAAAAAAATTGGATTGAAAAATAACAAAAAAACTAACCATATGTAGAAGGTTATATGTATTCTGTTCAAGAAGATTTAAAATATGACTAGGTTTTGATGCTGGCTTATGAGTGTCGACCGATAAAAAATTGTGGTTATTTTCTAGCTAACAGAATTAGTTTGGATGAAACTGTACATCACGGTGAGTTGAGCCCAAAAATAGTAACCTGCTGAGCTTTAGAAGAACCGTCGATGTTCAAAATCTTATAAATTAATCCTGTTAATACTTTGATGGCCAAGAAGTGAAGTCCATGAAAAAGTTAACTTATACTTAAAATCACAGCATAAATACGCTGCAATAAGTCTAACTAAGGCAATCCACTTACCTACGGCTTACCGCATGGAGGGATCAGTTTTTATTGTTTTGAATTTTATTTTTTATTTTTGATCTACGGGTGTGACAACCCCGCGTACTCCAGTCCCTGCTATCGACATACAAGATAACGTGAGATATCACATACCACTGGCAATAGCAGTGAGATATCACTAGCCAAGGTGAAATCTTAGGGATGGTGACGGATGAACTGTATTCAGTCAACGGTAGCACCCTCAATCTTAGCTGTGAAATAATCCTTGATGATGAGACGCTCACAACGTCATTCACGTCATTCAACGACGTCATTCACAATTTTAAGAGATTGAATCTGACCATTGACCACAGTTTTCATAGTAGACATACAACATTTGTTCTCATTATGTATATTCCTTCAAACTCAAAATGCAATCTTGGATTGGCTCAAAATCATCCAGATGTGGTGATTTTGGTTCAATCTGATGTGGCACATGATCTCAACAAATTTTCATATGGTGGAGAAACCAAAAGTTACACCAATAGTGTTACAATATTTATGTTCTTCTTCAACAGTTACATGTTTGTAAATTAAAGAATAATTCGTTAAGCGAGAACATGATACAGTTTGCCCAACTCTAATTATGAAGAGAAATTGGTAGATTTGTTTTGATTTTGGATGCTATTTCTCTGTTAACCCACATTTTATCACTCATTGTATGCAGGCAGTTATTTTTATCATATACTCTATATGTGTATGTAGATGAGGCCAACTAAACATGGACCTCTCCGCCAGTGCAGGGTAGTTAAATTGGGTGTTTGGCCGCTAGCATGGCACTCTGGATACCTTGTTTCCTCTACTTTTGCGTCTTGTAATTCATATTAAAAGAACAACAATTGAAAGCGATACTTCTTTAAACGCATCAATTAACTCAACAAATTTGTTTTCACCAAACGTCTGCAGACAGGCAAAACTATTTTGAAGGTCGACGATAGTTAATCTATACTACTCAGCTCTACGGTTTTGTCTAAAATCGCACACAGTGGGCCAACAAAAACTCTGTACTCCGGCATATAAGACCGGCATATAGCCCAATCCAGAGTCTACACCGGCATTTAGAAGTCATACGATTCAGAATCTGAAAGTAAAATTTGAAAACAACATTTTAACTTTAGAAAAAGATGGCCTGCCAAAGAAGAAGGTCAAAAGATATACCAAGAAGGTTATAGGCGGAAGAAGAGGCATACCCATACCAAAAGAACAATAGGGTTTGCTCAAACGCTTCATAAGACATTCTTGTACACTAACAGTGGATTATATCTGATCCAACACAACAATGACCTCGATAACTCTAATAGGAAAAAAATTTAAAAGAGGACGGACTTGGCACCATGCTGAGCTTTAGAAGATGAAACGATACCGAGAAGGCTATAGCCAGAAGAAAAGATAATCTTACCAAAAGTAACGAAAGAAATTGATCAAAGGCATCGCAAGGCTCATTAGTGGCGGTTCGGTAAATCAAATTTAAACTCCAAACTTTAAACGATGTTGCCAAATGTATTAAAGTGTAACTGCTGCCGAGAACTTCCACGAGATCCTCCTGAATGCCGAGCAATTTAACGAAAAGAAATTATGTTGGTGTTTAATCTTGACTCAGCTTGTGTGAGACAAATTAATAATTGCAAATTCAGACTGAACAGGATTTTTAGTGCGAAATTCATGACCTTAATTTTCACAAGATCAAAACATTCCTAAGATTGGTAGAGTATATAGGTCGTATTTTTACGCATTTCTGGAGCCAAATAAAAGTACTAATATGGTTTACATCCTTTTTACTAGAAACGATGAAGAAGTTGTTTGACTTTTACCTTCGACATGAATATTTTAAACGAAGCTCTTCCGACTTGAACTAGCACGATTATCAAACTAAGATAATGCCGGATATCATACAGTATAAAGTAGTAAAATTTAGTGAGAGCACACTGAAATATAGGAAAGCTCATATTTCCAAATCTAGAGACATACAGGGGGCTTTTGATAATGCTCGCTTTTGTTTTACCTAAATCTAATATAAACACGCACATTATTGCAATTAATAAAACGCAACAAGGTAGGCAAATATATAGAAATTGTCCGCAAGAGAGGCTTAAATAAGATTCGCTGACGATATAGTAATGGTGGGAGCTAAAACCATTGTACTGTCTGTAAATGAAACCAGATAGTTTCAGAACTTGTGTTGAATTAGTGCAACAATGTTGTCCCTTCAGTCAATCAATTTGATTATTTTGTGTTGAAAGAAAAAGGGTTACAAACAGCGAAAGAGTTTAATCTGCTAATATTTAGCTTTGACTGTGGACAGTACAGTCAAAAAGTATTCACTTAAATAGTTCGCTAAATTAGAAAAACAATGATTATTAATCTTCATTCGTTGTCTCAATAAACAATACCTTTGGTTCAATAAACAATTTATTAATATTACGAATGATTTTATTTTATATATAAATTTTGTATTCATCCAATGACAAGTCGTTCAGGAATTACTGTTTATTCGAAGGGAGGGTTTCCTGCCCTTCTAGGCAGCTTCATCGTTTCTCTTCTAAAAATCTTCGATCTTCGAATAAGAGAGTCTCAAGAAGTGACATGGTGTGTTACAGGACACGATTCAACAAACCTCTATCTTAAATAGGCAGTCTTATCGATTGTGAATCCTAAAAGATGCAGATGCTGCCACTTGGAGGCAGATTTGCATATGGTCTGACCTTCTATGGTGCAGGTACATCGTGTTAAGTCAAAGAATTCTAGAACTAACTCTACCACAAAACATTCCTACAATCGAGCACATATATTACTTTAAAAGTCTGAGGTTCAACCAATTGGCACATACTTTAGTGCAATCGGTGGAGTATCTCGAATGGTATTTATAAAAAAAATTTAAATCAATGTATTTGCTTTAAAAAAATGTTGGTATTGAAAATATTGGAAAAAAGGTATAATTTATTTCTTGTGATCTTCATCTTTCTGGTGATCGATCTGGTTGAATTATTCAAAGTTTATTGATAAAATAACTAATATAATTATCAAGAAGGTCGCGTACCGTGCTTCCTTCGTATCGTGTTTCCTGAGTTGACTGAACACCACAATGCAGAAGCAGAAATTTTTAACCCAAGTTAGAGATAATGTGCTATGTGAACTTGATGTAAAGGCCTTAGATTAGGTAGTGGAGAGTTGCAATCATTTTCTTTTATACTTTATTTTTCTACAGCCAACTACGATTGACTCAAATCTAGGCCGTTGCTCAGACACACAGCCAAAGATGCAATTATGTAACATTGGGTAGTGCAATCTATGCTCCTATATGTGATACTAGGTTGCATAGCTGATTAGTGTACAGCGTACAAAAAAATTAAATGCCAAAACTAATACTAGTATTATCTGTCAACTCAATCCAGAGCAGGATGTCAATGACAACAAAAAGTACAGATAAAGCCTCTGCAAATTTTTAGAAGGAGGATATACTATTAGTGCTGTATTTAAGGGCAAGATCCATGATTGATGCGAAGGATGTTACAGTAGCGCACAACATACAACATACTATAAAATGTGAGAAAGCAAGGTAGCCAGATTTTCTAGATTTCAAAGGAGTGCAATTAACAATTGCAACATTCCTCCCCAGCATATTTACAATAAATTCCAAAATCCAACTCTCGTACCTGTTAGTAGATCTGCAACTATATTCTGTAACTACGAAGCATTAAACATTTCTTTTCATTTAAAATTTTATCACTTCACCCCTTCACAGTTATAGAATTTGACTGCCAATAAAACTGTATAATCGTAAATGTTTTTATACGTCATTTGAAAAAATGGGATACATTGAATCAATTGAATAATTTATTCAGTGTTCAATTTATCTGGAGCGCAGAATCGATCTGTTAAAATCCTATCGGACCACTAATAAGTACTAACGTCGGACAGTGTATAAATTTGTCACAGTTGTTATAATCATTTTATACCGTTTTCTACTAATCGACCTTGATTCGTTATATCCAAAAGAAATTCAATAAAAACTTAATTAAAAGAAACTGAAATATTTCCTAACTTCATACATCAAAAGTTCTAGTAATGTCAAAGAAACAAGCTGTAAGAGGTGCAATTTTCGTCATAATTATAAAATTAAAATTCACAACAATATATTTAATATATGATTTAATTGCATTATACGACCATACGACACCAAGCCAATTACAACATCAATAGCCTAACCTAAACAACAGCAACAACGAAAAGAAAACTCCAACAAAGTGTTTTTACCGTCGACAAACGATACTTTAAGTACTCAAGAAAATTTGACCTAGTCAGTTTGCATCTGCATCAATGGAGTAAAATTAACTCAAAAAAATATTTTTTTATATTGCATTATCCCCTTCAATACTCCAATTTCAAAAGAAGCAGTTTACCAAATTAGCTTATATTATTAAAACACAAGCAAAGCAATATTTGTGTTTCCGTCGTCTGTTATGATATCACTTTATCATTCAACATTACCTTCTTGAGCAGAATACTTATGCCAATAAAGAACAATATAAAAAGCTTTTATTAAAATATTTACTAAACTTTGGAGCTCAACCGAAAAAAAAAATAACAAAAACAAAAGTCCAATTTAAGCACAGAAAAAAATTATAATAAAAGAAACAAAAAACAAAATTTGGTTCATTTTCCGTTTTAAATTTTTTTTTTCAATATTCATTTTTATTTTTCCCAATTTTCACGTTGAAAATCTATATAAAATGCTATTCCACCTGTTGGACAATCCTGTCCTTTAACACAATTTCCTTCACATATATCCTTATTCGATAATAACTCTTCATAATTATTTAAAGCTAACCCACATTGATCACGATCGGAGTGCGATAGAGCAATACTTGGAAATCGTTCTTTTAATCGTTTTCGTTCCTGAAATTGATTTTAAAGTTAGTTTTTAGATTGAGAGTTTTAGTTAAAAAATTAATTAAATTTTTTGTTCTTACTTCTGGTAGTTTGTATAGTTCAAAGTCTTGAAGCTGTGTTTGAAAGCCTAAATTTGGATTGGCAACTGCTCGTCCAGCGCGAACAACTTTTAAGGCTTCCTTCCACGATAGTTGTGTCACAGACATAATATAAGCTACAGCAACAGTTACGGAGCGTGACATTCCAGCTAGACTAGAATGAAAAAAAAATTAGTTTTATATTTTCGACTAAATTATTGAAAATATTTTGATAGTGTTAACTGACAAGGTAAATAGTTACAACTTTAAATGCATACATTACCAATGAATCAAAACATTTCCCTCTCTTAACCTTGCCGCATGTATAAAATCATTACAAACAGGAAAATATTGAGACAAATTTTGATCTGGTGTATCAGCGGCCATAACACACAAATAATGTTTGTCCTAAACAACAAAAAAATAGCCCAATTAAATGAAACAAATAATTTCATCAAAATATAATTCGAAAATACATACAGGTAATAATCTTCTGGGACTATCATGTATTGCAATTATATGTGTTATATTATATCTATCGAGTTGCTGTGGATCTTTTGAATCACGATAATTTCCAACATATAAACCTGGCAAAACCTAGAATTATAAAAATAAACAAATACAATTTCAATAATTAAAACTAAATATTTAAAATAGAATAAAAAAAATCTCAACGAAAATGTAAATTAACACTATGAACGATATTTCAAGTGAAAAACACACTAAACATCCGCTGGTGTATTAGTAAGGCTCAAAAGATATTTCGAAATGTGTTTTTTAAGCTTTCCGTTTCCATTTTATCAGATGAATGTGGTCGAATGCTGATCGTGCGTCTTAAAAGTAAATAATAAAAACCTTTAGCGACTGTAAAAAATCTGTTCACATTTTCTTTTAAAATCTAAAAGAGACAGTTCTCACAATAATCACACATTCATTTTGTACTATCAGAATCATTTCCTAAATTTGTTTATTTATGACGTTGTACTATAATGCATATTTTTCATTTCAAAATATTTAACTGTTCTTATATTTCGATGTGTAATCAATTGTTTTTTGTATTGTGAAACAAATATATTTTTTACTTGTTTTAAACTAAAATCAAAATAAAGTAAATTGATCTGCGCAGGTGTGTTGATGTTTTATCATCTGGTTCGGGTGATCCTTATGTGTTGTAACTTAGATACTTTTGCAATATTAATATTTGTATAAATTGTGAAGGACCCTATGTCTAGATTTGATAGTATGAGGCTGTTTATGTGTGTGATTTTTTCCTGTCTTTTTTATTTGTTTTTTTGTTTGAACACGGCAGATTTTCGTTTATGGGTTAGGATTTATTTGTTAGAATGAGAAAACCTAATCACAACAACTGAGACAAATGTAAACCTTTTAACAAATAGAGCCGATGTGTAAAACGACATTAATATTAAAGTTAAGTTTTAATTTTGTATCGAAACGGATTCCTGCATTTTTGATAAGTTTTTTAATATTATAATATTTTTTTTACATAAATTTGGATACAAAGGGATACAAAGTGATTTTTTTGATTTAAATTCATTTTTGAAAATATTGTCAAATTTTGTAATGAAAAGAAAAATTATTAATAATATGAATTTTGTAGTGTTAAATTTGAAAGGAAATTCTTTTATGTAAAACAAAAATTCACTATGTATTATTAATAATAGTGAAATATATGTTAAATAATATATACAGTTTTATTTTGGATTTTTGATATCAATTAAACTCAAGTAAGTAAAGAAGTAATTGGAATTTTTTAATCGTCAGTTCCCGGCTCGTATCTTTGGGCAGACACGCTATCGATTACGCCGTTGAGGCGATGACCATTTGAAAGTTGGAACTTCTTCATCACTTATTTATTTTTTACTTAAGTTGAATTTTTCCACTGACATTAGGCTCCATATTATGGAAAAAATGTTTTTACATTATATGGGATTTTTCGCATTAAATTTCTAGACAATACTTTGTGTGAATTCATAGAAAGGGTAACATTTCTATTCTAATTAACATCCTAAGTCGCGATTGTATAGTCATTATTGATTGTCAACGGCGTAATCGATAGCGTGTCCGCCCAAGGATTCGAGCCGGGCACTGACGAGGGTAGGTTCCAATCCCATCCGAAACACAAAAAATGTGAAATGGAGTTTTTTTCTGAGAAACTTCAAACCATACCGTTGAATTGAAAAAATTCCAATTACTTCTTTACTTACTTGAGTTTGATTGATTTCAAAAATCCAAAATAAATTTGAATTCCCTTAATGTAGTCTTATCTTATTACATATATAGGACTACAAATTGACCAAGTGTCAGCCATTGATTTCTCATTGATTGGAAACCATCAATAATGACTATACAATCGTGACTTAGGATGTTAATTAGAATAGAAATGTTCCCCATTCTATGAATTCACACAAAGTGTTGTCTAGAAATTTAATGCGAAAAATCCCATATATACAGTTTTGTTTTTTAGAATAATAAAGAATAATAAAAAGGATTGTTGGAAATAGATTATCTCAAAAATAATTGGTGTAAACTTAACAAAGAAAGCAAACAGTACAACGGGTTTGAAGAAACGTAATTTAGAGTGTTACCGTTTGTCATTGTTATGCATTTTTCACAAGAGGAAGTTTGGATACCTGTTTCTGGATTAAAAGGTTTTGGGTTATGAAGTAGTTACATTATCTTGAACTACAGTGAAACAATATTATACCAAGTAATTTGAGGTTTTGAAAAAAATCAGACTCACGCCCCTCCCATCCCTTGTAAGTACTGGCGATTAGCTATGTCCGTCAAACAGTCCTTGGTTGTCTCCTCTCCACCTCATCAAAAAAAAAAAGAATTGCGAGTGGAATCCTTGAGGTGACCACCGTTTTCTTACTAACGTTACTACTCCTGATATAAATCTGATTCCCCATATTCAAGATTTTCTCCCAATTCATGGATGCCAAAAATTTTCAACAGTCGACCTCGTTTGTGCCTATCATCAGATTCCAATTGATGATTGCGATATAGCTAAAACTCCAATTTCTACTATGTTTGGACTCTTCGGATTCGTTCGAATGCCTTTCAGGTTGCGCAACGTTACGCCATCTTCCTACCGGCTCATTTAATCCCTTTCCCGAGACTTTTATATATAATATATATCTATATAGTTATGAACTCCTAAATTTTTTCTGAAACTCTTGAGGAGCACCTCAACCATGTAAGGACTGTGTTTATAGTCTTTCCCACGCCGGAACTTTGCAAGAACTTACTTTGATTACCTAGAACATCATCTTGATGCGATTGATATCAAGCCAACACTTGAACGCGTTAAGGCCATAAACCACTACAAACACCCCGAAACGGTTAAGCAACTCCGTCGATTCCTTGATATAATCAATTTCTACCACATATTAAACCACACGCTGGCTGCAAATAAGCCACACTCAGCAACTTTCTAAAATGGCCCCAAGACGCCATTTAAGCCTTCGACCTTTGCAAGCGCCAACTCAGTGAGGTGAAAACTCTTGCCCGTCCTTCACACTCTACCCAGCTTTCCGTGATTATCGTTGCTTCTGACGAAGAACTTGGCGCCGTAATCCAACAAAAAATTAGTGATTGTGGGACATCTCTCAGTTTCATTACTTTGCAACTTAATCTTTACGCTCTTTACAGATTATTAGCCGCTCATTTAATGCAAAATCCTGCCATAATCAGCTCTGCCATTAAGTTTTAATCAGTCAATTCATGACTGATATTCGCCACATCTCTGGAATTGATAATGTAGTTGCAGAATCATGTTATCGTTTTCAACAAATATCAATTCCAGAGAATATTCTCTACAACGAAATTGCTGATGCTCAGTTCAATGTTCTCAAACTGAAGGTATTAATGGACACTAGTCCCACACTAAAATTCCGAACAATACCAGTATCACTAGAACAATCTTCCAAAACTTTTTTATGTGATAATTCGACTGGCGATATTCGCCCAGTTAATCCAAACCAATTTTGCAAAGCAGTCTTTGATAGTTTTCATTACTTATCCTACCGTAACGTCCACAGTTCAATCAAACTTCTGATTAATAAAATCATATGGTAATCGATTAATAAGGATGTACGACCAATGGTACAGAACTGTATATCTTGCCAAAAGGCAAAAGTCTCTCGCCATACTCAATTACCTTTGAATAATTAAATTATCCCGCCACTTTTCAGAGATTTGCTGAGATACATATGGACATTAGTGTTCAACTTCTTACCTCTGAGGACAAACGCTATTGTGACTATTATTGACCGAAATTCTCGATTGTCTGAAGTCATTACAGTCTCGAATGTCAAAGCTGAAACCCTGATCAGTAGCTTCACTTCAATTGCTACTGATCAGGGCTTTCAATTAGAATCCAACCTCTATATAGTGAGTTGTTTAAACTGGCCAGGTTCAAACGTTGGCGAACTTCCTCATCAAAAGTTGGCAACACTCCCTTAAATCTTTAATAACGGCCTACGATAGAATGAACTTTGAGGACATTATCTTCAATACTATTAAGTTTACGAACCACTTTCCGAGAAGACTTCCAATCTGAGTCACTCCACGGTACCAACATCTGTCTCCCTGGTGAATTATTTAGCAATAAGTCCACTTTCACTCCTTAATCTCACTTCGTTTCTCAATTGAAACAACATTTTAACCACTTTCGTTGTTCCATTCATGCTTCATTGCTCCAAGACACAATTCTCCTAAAGTTTTCGTTTCCAAAACTTTCGAGTCTCGTTTGCATTGCTTCGTGCATACTGATTTAGTACCCTTACGAAAATACCCATACGAAGGTCCTTACTCAGTCATCATTAGCAATGACAAAACTTTAATGATTGACTGCAAAGGTCAACATTCCAGAATTTCCATCGACAGATTAAAACCTTGCTTAAGAGAGCAATCGGAAGATGACGCCTATCCAAACTCACCTTTTTCGAGTATCAATTTAAAAATTTAGTTCATACCGCTCTTCCGGACACGTCCTTGCCTTCCGCATCTACCTCTGAAGAAACGAGGAAAATCGACACTAAGGCAAACGTGCCAACCAGGAAAGTCAAATTCCACCTCGTTCCCGAAATACTTTTTTTGACTCAACAACCACCATATCTTTAGCAGGTAGAGCCTACTCCCACTTGCTTTCTTCGTGCTTTGACGCATTATTTCTCTTATTTTTTTCTCAGTTTATCGTCCCATCTTCGATGACAATAGGGGAGAGTGTGTGGCGATACCTTCTAGTCCCATAAACAATAATGTAGCAATTTTACTTATGCACTGTGAAACGTTGCACAATTATTGCTTTTTTCTATCGGTGTAACCACAAAAATAAAAATGGTTTAACTCCTGGTGGGAAAAAGAAAAGTGGCCTGTTTAAGAAATGTTTCTTACTTCAGATTGGTTATCCCTCAACCACGGCTTGACTGTCAATTGTAGTAAAATATTTCTCTGGAATAGTTCTCTAAAGTCTGAAGCAACGCCATAAGTCAAGTGCATTTGTCAAAAAATTTTAATTTGAATGAGAAAAATGGATGCCACTGATGCAAATTAGCTAAATATGAAAGTTAAATCCTCTTCGAATTTAACTTACATATTAAACTAATGACCTCCGGAAGCGTGAATTTTTTAAATTTAAATGGGCGTTTCGCTATCTTGGTCTACTATCATGAGTTTTTCAAAAGGCCGCTTGGCATCTGAAACTAGAAGGAGTAAGCACTCCGCCTATGACTTCGAAATTTTGCCAAAATGCAGACATGACGGTAACAATATGTAACCAAAAAATCAAAAAATTACTTAAATTGATTATAACAATGTTCACTTATGCTTAACATCATTTATAAATTAAACCTACCTGTAAAGTATTGCTTTATCAATAAATATTAAACTCAATTTCCACAAAACAAACATATTTGCAAAACTTCCAAGGTATGGAACAAACAGAATTTGTTCTACTTTATTTGACAAATATAACCTTTTGAACTAGTAACATTGTTTTTTATATTTCGAATAAAACTCAAACCTCTTACCTTCAAAATAATGTATTCTTTTCGTTTTCATTAAGATCTTGCCTATAAATTTCCAAGTTGGCATGTCAAGTTATAAATTTAGTCAAGTTATAAATTTACTAAAATAAAAAAAAGTTGGAAGTATTTGAAAGTTTTGGACAAAATACGAAAGTCACTTGAAATTCGTAATCGGAAAGTAAAAATAAATAAGAAGTAGAACTTTTACCACAGTGTTTAATTAAGTTTAAGGCAGTTTGCCATTTTCAGCTTATTATTTTCTAAAGACATTTTAAAAATAATTTTGCAATATAAAAAACATAAAAGTTAGTCAGTCAAACTGTCAGTTAAACTGTCCGTTAAATTAACTGAGCTGTTTGTGATAACTTAACTAAAGAAGGTTTCAATTACACCCAGCTTGTGATGAATTAAATGAAAAAGTTAAATACGGACAGTCAGTTAAACTCAGTGTTATGCAAATTCTTTACAAAAAGTAATTTGCTTAATCCTTAACATGTAAATATTTAATTCCTTATACGTAAATAATGTAAAGAATGTGAAGAAGGCCAATGTACTAATATGTTTGCTTTTTGAAAATAGCTTATGTAATTAACAACGACAAAAATTAAATAATCACGATTTTTAATTGTTGTGGGTGATTAGATGATTTACCAGTTTGTTCAAGCATGCCTATTGATCCGGGCCGGCTCAGGATAGAATAGGACAGACCCTAATAGGTTGATTACATCCACTTCCTATCAAAAATACAATACGATTTTCTAATTAAGGTCTGCCTTATTTGCCCTAATTGGGTTAAAATTCACTAGAGTTCTATCCAATTTAAAAATATGTAGTTTAAAACAAATTCACTTTAGATTAGTTATCGCTTCTTGGGTCGACGAAAGACAAAGAAAATAAGTATATAGTAGGTAGTTGGTATGTATAAATTTATTTCTATTGAAATATAATAGTATTTTATTTTGTTGTGTTATTTTCTTATTGCTATTTACTGCTATGTCACGCCATGTCTGCTTAACAAAATCCTGTCCGAGTACATTGAAAAAGAATAGGACAAAAGGAAGATACTTTTGTCCTATTCTTTTTCAGTGTACTCAAACAGGATTTTGTTAAGACAGACATGGCGCAACATAGCAGCAAATGCCCGAATTGAACTTATCCGGTGCTTATAGAGCAGCCTGATACGGCGGGAATAGTTTAAAGCGTTACGTTCTTGATCAGGCTGCCTGATCCAGCCCCTATCAGTGGTATTTGGAAAGTGATAGATTATTTGGAATATGATTTTGATAGAAAAAGTTCTGACACTATAAAATATCTTGTCGCTATTTGTAGACAAAAAGCATTTAATGGCAATTAGTAATTTTGTACTAAAATTGATCATCTAAACAGTAATAACCTTAATACAGTTAAAACAATTTGAAAAGGATACAAAATAAGTTAAACTGTCGCTTAAAATGTTAGTTAAAAGTTAGTTAGTCTAGCTGACACTTTATCAGATAGCTCAACTGACTGTAAGTTAAACAGTCAGATAAACTGTAAATTAAATTGTTAGTTGAACTGACAGTTGAGCTGCCTGTTAAGCGGTTAGTTAAACTGCCTGTTAAACGGTCAGTCAAACTGTCAGCTAATCTGTCAGTTATGATGTAAGTTAAGGTCCGCATAAGAGAAAATTGAAGTTTCAGTTTAACTGTCAATTAAACTTACTGTCTCTCTTTTGAGCTTGAACGTGAACAGAAATATTCGATTAACACAAAACGGGGAGCGATTTTGTTCATTTAGTTTATTAATTGTAACATAATTTGTTATATATTTTATGAAAATAAACTCTTAATTAAAGTTATTAGAAATAAAAATTATTCTTTACCTTACTCATCTCAGACAAATAAATTTTCTTGATATTTAAAATATCAGAGCTGGAACCACTATTATTTTCATCCACTGTGTATTCTTCAACTAAAGGTTCCATTTAGTAATTTTATTAAAATTTATACTGTTTTTTTTATTTACTGTTTTACATCTTAAATACATAAATTTTAAAATTCTGTATTTGCCTAAAAATGCATGGCAAACGTTGCTTATACGAAATGAAAGCTGAAATCCAATTTGGTTATGTCAAAATCAGAATCATGCATGAAGCAAAATAATATTTTATTTTTATATATTATATCACTGCAATTGTTTGTTTTTTTTTTGTTTTTGGTAGGATGATGGGAAATTATAATTCATTTGAGATAAAATTTATTATATTTTTTTTTTTTTTTTTTTTTTTAATAAAATGTGTTGTGTAATAGGGTTTAGAATATGTGTCACAACAACACATAAATACCTTTTAAGACCTAGGTCTAGACCTGGGTCCCACAACAACTGGCGTTCTGAGGTGTAGATTAACGCTTTTTTTAAACATCTGTGGGTTGAAGCCACCTGAGACTAAGTGTTCCGGCAAACTATTCCATTTGTACGCAGTTCGGACAAAGAAGTCTCTCTGCGATCTGCCAGTATGACAGCGCGGGATCTTTACCGTTTCACTGGTTGCGGCAGCCGATTGCCGAGTGGAACGGGGGTAAGAATAAGTTTGAGGCATGATGCCGCTGATTTCATCTGAGCACTGCTGATGACGATATTTGTAAAAAACAACGAGGTCAGCAACAGTGCGACGATGTTGTAGGGAATCAAGTTGTGATGTCAAAGTTCGATCACCTACAATTCGTATAGCTCGCTTTTGAACAGAGTCCAAGAGGGCCAAGATGGAAACAGAGGCAGCACCCCAAACTTGACAGCAGTACTCCATACAGGGACGAATATAGGACTTATAAACATGGAGCAATTGGTATGGAGTGAAAAATTTTTTGCATCTATTTAGGAGGCCGAGTTTTTTAGACGCGCTTTTTGCCATCGCCATTACATGATCGTTCCAGAGTAGGTCATTTGAAACTGTGACACCCAATAAACGAATGTTTTTACATTCACCTATTGGTTCATCACACATACTAAATAAAATATCTTTGGGGAACTCGGTCTTTAATCTGGAAACAATCAACAGCTGTGTTTTGGTGGAGTTGAAATTGACAAGGTTTTGGTCACCCCAGTCGGCGACTTTATTCAGGTCTTTGTTCACGTTTATGGCAGCGTCTCTCCGGGCAGGATTAATTCGTTCGTGCATTTTACCTTTTGAAGGAAGGGGCTCGAACGACTTGTGCAGAGTACTATCATCTGCAAAACTATTTATTGGGTTGCTGGTGATTTTCAACAATTCGTTGATATAAATCAAAAATAGGGTTGGGGACAATACTGAGCCTTGGGGTACACCAGCGTTAATTAGTTTAGACTCAGAAGAATATCCGTCTGAGGTTACCGAAATGTATCGGTCGGATAGAAAATTTTGAATCAGCCTCACAACATTGGGATGAAAACCGTACGCAACGAGCTTGTTGATTAAGTTGGCATGCCAGACTCGATCGAATGCCTTGAAGATGTCTAAAGCGATAACGTATGTTTCACCACCTTTATCAAGTATGCTGTTCCAACAATGCGCTACATAGTTTAATAGATCGGTAGTTGATCTTTTGTTTCGAAAACCGTATTGGCTGTCGGATATTAAATGATTTTCTTCCAGAAATTTTGAAATATGTGTATTAATATAATGCTCATAGACTTTGGATAGGACCGATAGTAAAGCTATTGGCCTATAATTTGAGATATCGGATCTTGGTCCCTTTTTGGGGACGGGCTGGACATTTGCCAACTTCCAGCACGAGGGAAATAAACCAGATTTGTAGGATTGGTAGAATATTTTAGTTAAAGTTGGTGCAAGTTCTTTGGAAAAGGTTTTTAAAATAATGGGTGGAATATTGTCCATTCCTGATGCTTTGTTGATGTTTAACCCCTTTAAAAGTTTAGCGACTATTTTGGGTTTGAAGTGAAGTTCATTCATATTAACTCCTGAAGACTGGATTTGGGGTATTTCTTTAGGAGTTTCCAAAACAGTGGAGTTCAGAGCAAAGCGTTCAGCGAACAAGTTAGCTTTTCTTGCGGGATCATTGACGATTAAATCACCATCAATAATAGGGGGAATAGAAAATTTTGTACCAGAATTTAAAGAATTAATGGCACTGTAGAAACTCTTGTCAGAAACAGACATAGACGTAAGTTTTGAGGCTTTCGCTCTGTCAATTTCGGACTTTTCGTTTGAGATAATCTGATTAGATATTTTGTTGGCCTTTAGATATTGGGATCGATTAGTGGGAGTTTTGTTATGAATCCAAATATTAAATGATCTACGTTTGTTTCTAAGTGCCGTTTTGGCAGCTTTCGAATACAAGTATTTTTGTTTGGGTTTTACTATGGAGAAAGGGACAAATTTATTTATAGCAAATTGGATGGTTTCTGTAAAGTTTTGAGCAGAAACATTTACATTGTCAGTGTAAAAACAATGACGGTCGAAAGGGAAACCATGGAAAAAATTTTGAAGACCACTCTTATCCATTTTTGAGTAGTGAAATATTTTACGGGGTTTGGGAGCTGTAGTTTTAAGTAAATCAGTTTTGATAACTGATGAGATTAAATAATGATCAGAATTTCCAATACTACCTTTCGCAACATCGACACTCGTAATATCTGGCATTGTGGTAAGATAGAGATCTAGTAGAAAACTATTATCACCGCCATTACGGGGAGTGAAAGTCGGGCTTTTGACAATTTGGAATAGGCCCTGAGACGCGGCAAAAATTTCTGCCAGTTTTCCACTATTGTCAACATCGTCGGTCGATTTGGAGAATTCCAACCATGATTTGTTGTGGACGTTGAAGTCACCGGTAACGATAACTTCACAATTAGGGGACTTTGCTCTAATCTCGTCCATAATTTTTGTCAGTATATTAAAAAAGTTTGGGTTACGTTTGTTGGGGGACCGGTATAAAGCTATTGTAAAAAAAGTCATTTCTGGAAGACAAATCTTTAAAACCATTGTATTGAAGCCGTCACCGTGTAGTTCAAAATTTGGAAAGCGCGTGTACGCAACACTCTCATGAATGAATGCGCATACGCCCTGATGGAGTTTGAAAGCTGATTCGAGCCTATATTTGGAATTAAGCGATTCTATAAAGAGAAAATTTTCAGAAACTTGTGTTTCTGTAAGGAATAGAATGTTCGGTTTGTCGTGCTCAAGATGATGTTGCACGTGGTCATGGTTAGCGTTCAATCCGCAGATGTTTTGAACATGTATTTTAAAATTTTTTATTGATTCATATATGTTTTGTCCCTGCAAATTCCGTGGACATGCCGCTTTATGGGCGGGTGGATTGCGCAAATTTGCTTTACCACTTGCAGACTTATTTTTTTTCGGTTGTACTGCCATATATATATCAAAATGTTTATTTAAACAATAAATAACAATTGTAAATCCATTGTGAAGGTTTCAAATTTCCAGTTTGGTCACTGGTTACTAAATGTTTCAGTTATGATCACATTGCTTTGCTTTGTCTGCTTTTATATTTTTCCATCCAGTTTTTTGAATTTTATTGAAACAAAACTTCTTTAGGCGAAATTTTCCTAAATTTCTATAGCAACCAATTTTTTAACTTCCCCACAATTTTAAATTGTGTGAAGTAATGCAATCTATTGAGAAAAAAAATCTACATTTCCTAAATTTTGTTTTTTCTTGTGTTTTGAACCATTCTGTATCTAAATTGCCAATAAAAATGTTGATGTACGTCTGTGTGTGGGTGGTTCGGTGTGTGACATTCCTCCATAGGATCAGGATGAAACTTTGGTAAACGATCCAGGTTCAATTGAAAATGGAAGATCTGGATTCATTTCAAATTTAGACAAAATGGCGGGGGTCTCCCGAACACCTCTAAGTTTAAATCTTCAATAACTTCTAATCACAGCTTGTGATCTTATGGAAACTTAGTATATAAGGTTTTAGTATTGTTTCCAATATATCTGCATACCAACTTCCGGTTTGTCAGTTCCAGTTAAATTTTTTTTTCATGTGTTTTTCCCTACTATAGTCTACAATTACCGATCGATCGTCATGAAATGTTGGTAAAAGCTTTCAAGAAACATGAGAAAGATTTTGTCAGCTTTTGGAGTACATTAGATAAAGGGTTAGGGGTCCACCATACAACATGTGGTTTTTTTCACAATGCTTTTTACGTTTATTGGGAGCATACTAGATTCGTTCCTGAATGAATTCTGATGACACTTTGGAAAAAAATGCAAATATATATGACAAGGAACTGATTGGTTTTGGAGCGATAGTGAGTAAAGTGGGGTAGGGTCCCTCGAGCACCTGTTTTTTTGAAAGCTCAATAACATATGTACCTGATACTTTCCGGTTTGTCACTTCCAGATAAAATTTCTTTTACTTTTGATCGTACAACAAAATTTACTACTGCTTTCTTTAATATTTTTGTAATTGAAACTAACCAAACCTATAACATTGGTTAGCCTTTAATTAAAGTATTTGATAGATATTAGCTCACTATATATCCAGAAAACTATGTCTTCAGAGCTGTGGTGAAGTCAGACTATGCATCAGCGTCGCAATATATCTTAATTTCAACTAATCTAATTCATTTAATTCTTTTTGTACATAAACCTGTCTAATCCCGAAATCTACCTATTTCTAGCGGATATCCTGCCGTTGGACTTTTTTAAATGAATATAGTTATTAACTTTATTCAACTACTGTTATATTGTATGTAACACTTTACATTTTAAATAAACCTCATTCTGTTATCAGGAAAATGTTTACCTGTAGTTGTCCTAATAACCGTGAAATTTTTTGCAAGCAGTTTTTGATTATTTGACTAATGAACTGCTAGCTTCGAGAAGAGGTTGTCATTACTATAATTATTTTTTCAGTGCATTTAAAACTACCCTGACGACACTAGATGACGAGTTCAAAAAATAAATAAAGTTTTAACAGGGCTGCGATGTCTAGCCTATAAAAAATGATTTTTTTACCGAGTGATGTAGAGTATGAAATGAAAGGAGTCTACCTCAATATTGGTAGTGAGGGGTAGTGAGGCATTAAAAAAGAACTAACATTATTTAAAAAAACACTTAATTTAAATAACATTGGAAATGTTTTTTTATTTTTTTCCCAAAAAGTTTTTTCTCAAAAACAACGGAGATCAGCCTGTATGCATTTCCGTTTTCTCAAGATTTTCGTGGGTGCTTTTAACAAGATTCCACATTTGTGGCATTTGGGAAGCATTAAATAATGTCTTGAGGTGTGAAACCACTGTCACTTCCGCAAGAAAATTTGATGGCATCCTTTGAGTTCATCCAGCATTTAAAAAATTCCAATACTTATTTTCTCCAGATCATGATAAAGATAATTGTCAAGGTGTATGAGGTTTAAGTCAAGGGAAATAAAGTCAACCAAGAAATACCGCACGTACCCACTCACCTTGTTAACTTTACATGTCAAGTCTACCATAACCATCAACCAAAGTAAAAATAGTTTCATATACTGATCACATAGCTTCAACGTACTATTTAAATATCCAAGAGGAATGTCACCATTTAAATAAATACCTATCAATGCCACATAACTGACTAACCGAAAGAGAACATTCTACATTCTATTACTTTCACGTAAAACAAATTCGAAAAAAATGTTTGTAATGTGCATTAATTGTGCATGTTTGAAAATACCCGTGCACAAAATTGTGCATAAAACATTTCATGCAATTAATGCGCATCATACCGTGCACATGTTGTGAAACGCCTTAGCACATATAAGCACACAAATGTTAGCCGCATGTTTCATGAATAATAAAAAACGAAGCGAAACGAAATTTGGGGAGCAAATGGTGAGCACATGGGGAGTAAATGGGGAGTAAAAAGTAGTTTAACATTTTGTAAAATCTAAATGACTGGTTCCATTTATATTTTTATGAGATAATATGACGAGGATAGTTCTGACCACTGACGAGGATAGTTCGAATCTCAATCCGAAACACGTATAAGAAAAAAATGAAGTTTTTCTCCGACGACAATCCAAAATATACTTTCGAATTGAAAAATTCAAAATAACTTAATTGTTTTGTAAGTGCGCTCAAAAAATATTTAATATATAATTCAAAATTGTTCAATATTCAAATCTAGTGAATTTAAAATTATTAATCAGTTTAATGTACAGACACATTGTTTTTCGTATAAAAGTAAATATACATTCAAATAACATCCAGAAGATGATATGACTTTCGTAATATTAAATTAATGAATTTTATTTTATTTTCATCTAAAATTATGTGCGGAAGAATTTTTTTTTTAAGAAGAAAGAATTTCTTTTTTAAGTTAATAAGAACATTCACAAAATCAAACGGGCCCTTTGTATAATTAGTTTTAGTGATTCAAACAAATTATTATATCTATTTAATATTTTTTGTATGACTTTTTTTGATATAAGTTTACTAATATAAAAATTTGTTATTCCATAATATAAAGAAAATTGTAGAAAATTAATATTATATTTTATTTATATGTAAGCCAAATATTTAATTTTTTTGATTTCTGATTTTTTTT
Source organism: Diogma glabrata (assembly GCA_963693315.1). Lineage (NCBI taxonomy): Eukaryota > Metazoa > Arthropoda > Insecta > Diptera > Cylindrotomidae > Diogma > Diogma glabrata. Next base: position 122,640,934 of record OY856187.1, read on the forward strand.
TCATTTACATTGTATCGGATAAAAATGGCGAAAATATGGAAGCCTCATTTACAAATGCAATCACACATAATACATTTTCATTTTACAGCTTCAAATACGATCGCAATCTTCATTTGTCGCCAAAACTATTCGGCTAGGAAAAATGCATAACGGACTAAAAATTCCTAGATATAAAAATCATACATCAAATATTAATGCATTTATGCCCGAAAGTTCTATGTTCATCTTGTATACATGCTTACATGATTTATAAATGTTGAATTAAAACCGATAAAAAGTAGTAAAATAAAAATGTGCATAGACTCGTGCCCATGCACAGATTGTTTTTCGGGTTTGTCCGATATTAGCGGAGCGATAGCTTGGTCAACCTTGGCAGACTCAACAAATATATGATTAATAATATACTAATTGGGCTTGAGTACATTAGTAAAATTGGTGACATACCACTCCAACGACTTTCGAGGATTTCCTTAGAATTGATTTCATCCATGAAAGCATCTCTTTTGAGCTCCATGGAATCATCTACTGTCAATTTGTGATTTATACTTTATTTTCCATTTAAACAGCTAAACTTATCAATAAAGTTTTGTTTGTTTTTTTACAACTATAATTGTGTCCGTAATTTTGTTTGAAGGAATAAAATAATCAGCTGTTGATTTTACTCTGTTCACAACACAATTTTAGAGTATACATATATAAATATGAGAGAACGTAAATGATGAAAAACAAGTGAAATCAGCAAAAAACATGCAATTTTGGAAATGAGGTTTAAATTTTGTATATTTAGGTTTGGAATTCATTGACATCAATAAAAAAAAAATTTCTGCGTTTTTAGTTTTTTTTTTTACCCTGTCTTAAGATACAGACAGGGTGATGAAAGATCAAAAAATTGCTCGACCCTGTTGTATTGAAATGGCTCTACAGTCAAAACTACTAAACCAATTTTAATTTTATATAGCTCAAAATGAGTTGGAAGACCACCCTTGACGTGGAAGAAAACGGTGCTAGCTGAAGCAAAACAAATCGGCAAGACATGGGGTGAACTAAATGCGATTGCCCCCAACAGAGTCAGATGGTCCAGTCTAGTAGACCTAGACGCCCTGTGCTCCTAAATGGAGATAAAGCTAAAAAAAAAAAATTGCTCAAAATATAGGTATTGAATATTGAACAGAGCTAATCAAAATAATAATTCACATTATATGACCTTGAACATTTTCTTTTAGAAAAATAACGGTAAAAAGTTCAAATTCGATTTTCTAAAAATGGGCATTTTTTTAATTTTTGATTTTTTAATGTGTGAAAGGTACATATGTTACTAATTTTTGTAAAAAATTCAGGAGGGGAAATTTTCTTTCAGTCAAAATTAAAAATTTATTATAAAAACATATATGTAAATCCAAAAAAAACTGTTAATTTTTTAACTCCACTTTTTTTTAGCATGCAAAATTTTAAGGCGTGTTGCAATAAAATTAATAAAAAAAAACAAAAAATTTTCCCCTCCTGAATTTTTTTACAAAATATAAGTAACATATGCACCCTTTCACATATTAAAAATTCAAAAATTTAAAAAATATGCATTTCTAGAAAATCGATTTTGAACTTTTTGCCGTTACTTTTCTAGAAGAAAATGTTCAAGTTCATATGATGTGAATTATTATTTTGATTATCTCTGTTCAATATCTACACTTTGAGCTATATAACAAACGATTTTACTACAAGAATAGACATGATGCATCAGAGGATTCCGTATTAAAATGTCGTTTGGTCTTCTATAACACATTATCCTAGACTTGTCGCTGATCACAAGTTTATGGTAAAAGAACCATTTACTTAAGGTTTCTAAATTTTTTTGAACTAAGAAAATCAAAGTTTCATTGCTATTAGGAGTAATTGAATCATAGCTAAGAGCCAATTCATCTGCAAAGACAGAGGCGTGACCAGTAAGGTTAACATCGAAAATCGAGTTAAAGTAAATCAAAAAGAGGAGAGCTCCAAGCACGGATCCTTGAGGTACACCACAGTTAATATGACCTTCAAAACTTAAGACTTCACCGATCTTGACAACTTGGAGACAATTCGCAAGATAACTTGTGAACCATTTTAAAATATTCCCTCGTATCCCTATATTAACCATTGCTGGCAAATTTACCTGATACACTTCATTATTGTCACATTATTGTCAATTTTATTTGCATGAATGAATTTATAAAACTATGTTTGGTTATAAAAAATATGAATGTATGTAACTGCTTCTGTTAAATTTATGAAAAAAGCACCGAGTAGAAGAAAACATTGTTTTATTGTGGTGGGATTTTTTTATAGAAAATTTAAAAAAAAATAAAACTCGAAATTATTGTATTGTTTTGATTCAAATGAAAAGGTTACGCAATACGCAACTCTATGGGAAGAAAATTCTGTTTCTTAGGGAGCAAACGACAACAAAAATTTTAATTATATTGAACTCAGAAATGCACTTTTTTATTGTATTTTATAAAAAAATTCATTGGATTTAATAAAAAATCAACAAAAAAATGTTTGTTGTGATTTAAAATTACACAAAAAACCATTGGTGCAAATTAATGCGCATGTTCTTCTCTAGAATAATAAAAAGGCCTACTATATGATCTACATATTATGAACTAAATTATTATTTTGGTTCAGGAAGAAGCAGATGAAAATCTAAAAGCAGTAAGTAGTGAAGATAAAGCTGGTGCTATTGAAGCAACGAGGCAAGTCGTACCAGCAAACAACGACTTTGCACAGTTAATCTCTATGATGGAGCAAATGAGTTTCGACATGAGATCAGATGTTAAGGCAAATATGGAACTCATGAGCAATAAAATGAAAAAGTTAGCTGTTAACATCAATCAACAGTCTCTTAACATCGATCAAAAATTAGCTGCAAGTCGAGAAGAAATAAAGCAGCAGTCCATAACCATCAATCAACAGTCTGCAAACATTGCTTCAAGTCGAAAAGAAATTAGCTTGGATAAAACACACATCAACGAGAAACTTCTACAGATGGCAGCAAATCTATGTGTCAAAGTAGAGAAAATTGTGGATAAGAAAGTCGAGAAAGTGCAAAAAGACGTTGAAGTTCTGGAACAGAAAGTACAAGTGAAAGTAGATGACTTTAAAGTAGAAGTATAAAAAAGGCTTCTAGATGTTGAAATAAAACATCACATCTGGTTCAGCAAATACAGGGCATGAAGCTTAAACCTCTACCATATGACGGAACATCATCATTTGGAATTTTCAAATTCCAATTCAAAACAGTAGCTGATCAAAATAATTGGAATGAAATACATCGTGTTGCAGCTTTAAAAATGGCATTAAAGGGCAAAGCAGCAGAAAGTAGTGACCACAAGCGGGAGATATACAGACTTGAGTTGAAGGGCTGCTACCAGAGAATTGGAGAAAGTCTGCAAGAATTTTCGTCTGCGATCGAACGTCTTGTACATATGGCACATAGAAAAACATCACCAGACTATATGGAAAGAATGAAGATAGATGCGTTCATCGAAGGCATAAGCTGTCAGCTGTGATGACACCTAAGGCTACATTTGTCGAAACATTAGCTTGTGCGTTGACTAGTGAGAAAGCACAAGCAATTATCAAACCAACAATCAAAGTAAGCCGTGCAGAAATGGGAGAAGAGGATAGTTTCAGGCCTCATAGAAGATCCCGAAAATTCAACAGTAAAATAAAATGTTGGGTATGTGACAAACTTGGTCACATATCTCGAGAATGCAGAGAGGTCAGACGAAAACGGGGAAGATCAACATCACTAATTAGACGGAAATCATCTGAAAAAGAGGCTCAAGCAAGATAGGATGATCAAATAGCATCAAAACGGTTAAACTAAAACGAGTCAGCTTTAAGGGACATAAGCTGGCTCCCAAAACTGAATGCCCCATAATATCCATCCCTATTTCAAGAATCGCAGGGAATGGTGACAGTCTAACGATTGGAGCTGAAATTGATGACAACAACTGTACCATTACACTAGATACTAGATTACACTAGCAACTCGCACCATAGTCCGTACAGATTTACTAAAAGGGGAATTTCAACCAGCAGAAAAATATTAAATACAAACAACAACAGGGAAAAGTGTAACTATCAGGGGAAGAAAAATTTCTGATATAAAAATAGGGAATATGCACTTGCAGCATGAAGTTCTAGTGGCAGACATCGTTGATAAAGTAATATTGGGCTTGTAAATAAGGCCGAATGGATTTTTAATAGACGCTGGAAATGGAGTACTCAAGTATGGTAACGCAGAGTTGGCACTTCAGATGAATGGTGCAGATTGGAGGGAGATTTTAGGTCACCAAGGTTGTGGGTTATGGACGCCAATGAAAATGGTCTACAAAATCAAGAGATCATTATAGGGAAAACATTAGTTGTACCAGATGAAAACTTAAGAATGCCAATAAGAACACTAAGCCTGTCAGACAAAACATAAACCCTCAAGAAAGGAACAATCGTCGATAAATGTGAAGAAGTAACTACCGTTATGAAATGTGAACAACAGCACACAGAAAGAAAAGTCGAAAATCAAACGCAGAAGAAAGAAATGCAAAATTTACTACAGAAGTGGACAACAGAGCATTCAAAAGAACAAAAGAAAGAAGCACAGCAGTTGCTCGAACGTTATTCGTCCATTTTCTGCAGTACATCAGCAGACAACGGAAGAACTAATATGGTAAAACATAAAACTGACTCGGGAGCAGAAGTGCCGATTCGCCAAGCACCAAGAAGATTACCATTAGCAAAACGGAAAGAAGCTGATAGAATGGTAAAGGATAAGAAAATGGCTGGTGTTATCGAGCTATCAGATCCATGGAGTTCACCTGTGGTTTTAGTTAGAAAGAAGGATGGAACTATGAGATTCCGTGTCGACTACAGAAAAGCGAATGCAGTAACAAAGAAAGATAGCCACCCATCACCTCGAATTGATGATACCTTGGATACATTACCAGGTGCCAAATTATTCTCAACATTAGATCTGCTAAGCGGTTATTCGCAGGTAGAAGTCCAGGAAGAGGATCGAGAAAAGACAGCATTTAGTGTGGGTAGTGGGTTATGGCAGTTTAATGTTATACCATTCGGGCTGTGTAATGCTCCCGCAACATTTGAACGTTTAATAGAACGTGTCCTGAAAGGATTAAATTGTAGAACGTGCCTTGTGTACTTGGACGACATCATTGTAATGGGTAAGGATTTCGACAATTATTTGAAGAGTTTAGAAGAAATTTTCGAGCGAATCCAAGCAGCAGGACTAAAATTGAGTCCAAAGAAATGCACACTATTCAGAGATAAAGTAAAATATTTGGGGCACAAAGTAGCAACAAATGGAATACACACAGTTATGCTGATAAGATCACAGCAGTAAAAGAATGGCCAAGACCCAAGAACTTACATGAGCTTCCCAGTTTTCTGGGATTTTGCACTTTCTACCGACGTTTTGTTCCAGAATTTGCCAATGTTGCTAAGAGTCTGCATGAGCTCACGAGGATGGATGAAGCTTTTGAATGGACCAAAGAGCAAGAAGATGCGTTTGTGGAGCTTCTAAAAAGATTGTGCACTGCACCAGTTCTGTCTTACCCTATACCAAATTTTAAATTCATATTAGACACTGATGATTTAAATTCATATTAGACAATGATGGTATAAGAGGAGTGTTTTCTCAAGAAATTGATGGGCAAGAAATGGTAATAGCTTATTACTCGAAGATACTGTCCAAGCCAGGAAAGAATTATTGTGTAACCCGTAAAGAATTGCTGGCTACAGTGAAATGTGTAAAACATTTTCACAAATATGTGTATGGTCAAAAATTCCATTTGAGAATTGATCATGGAGCATTGAGGTGGCTACTACAATTTGAGAACCAGGAAGGACAAGTAGAACGATGGATTGAACGCTTACAGACTTATGATTTCGACAGTAAACATCAGAAGGGAAGTGCACATGGAAATGTTGAATGCATTGTCAAGAAGGCCATGCCAGGTGGAATGAAAACACTGTAATCGGGCGGAGAGTAAGGAAAACATTATTGATGTCAGGTTTCTGCAAGTGCTTCCTAGTGAAGACTGGACACATGAAGTGGCAAGGAAGGAGCAACTTGAAAATCCAAACTTGGCACCAATAATCAAGTTCAAGGAAAAGGGAGAAAAACCTATATGGGGTGAGATTGCCGATAATTGTCAAACATTGAAGGCATATTAGGCACAATGACACAGCCTCTGTATTGAAGATGGATGCTTGAAAAGAATTTGGAAAAGTCCAGATGGTACAGTTAAAGAATCAATGATAGTAGTTTCCAAAATAAAAATACCTAAAGTATTAAAGGATATCATGAAGGAACCAGTGGCGGTCACCTGGGTATTAATAAAACTCTTGTTAGGGTGCGGCGAAGATTTTATTGGTCAAGAGCACGTCAATCAGTAGTGGAATGGTAAAAATCACGCAATTAATTTGCGGCTGCAAAGGGACCTGCATGAAAAAGTCGTGGTAACATGAGGCAGTATAATGTAGGAGCACCATTCGAGAGAATTGCAATGGATGCAGCTAGACCATTTCCGACTTCTGATAACAACAACAAATATGTGCTAGTCATAATGGATTATTTTAGCAAGTGGCAAGAAGTGTGTTCAAAACCAAACCAAGAAGAAACAACCATCGCTGAAGCAGTAGTTAGCAATTGGATAAGTCGGTACGGAGTACCGATAGAGATTCACACAGATCAAGGAAGAAATTTTGAATCTTCAATATTTCAAGAAATCTGTCATATGCTTGGAATTAATAAAACTAGAACAACTGATTCACATCCCCAATCAGATGGCATGGTGGAAAGATTTAATGCTACTCTGGAGAAATATCTAGCAAAAGTAGTAAACAAGAATCAACGTGATTGGGACCGTCATATTCCGTTATTCTTGATGGCTTAAAGATCAGCAGGGCATGATACAACCAAAACGACGCCAGCTACAACTTTTTTTGAAAATGATTTAAGGCTACCTGGTGATCTGAAGTTTGAGATTATTCCATCGTCAACGTTATGTGTCCAAGATTATGTAAATAAACTTCAAAAAGAACTTAAAAAGGTACACACACGTTGGTCAGACAAAGCACAGATATCCAGTGATCAAATGAAAGCTCGGTATGACATTCGCGCAAACATTCCAGACTGAAAAATATTAAAATATGATCTGATTGTTTTTGGTTCATCATTAGTAGAAAATTGGATGAAGGTCATTTCATTTTAAAATTACCAAATAATCAAATATAAAATATAACTTGAAATTGAAACAAATTTATTTTATTAATAGTATTAAATAAAAATTAATTTTTCTTTTATTCGTTTTAATTTTTTTATAGTTGAATTACCAAATAATTGCATATGAATTGATACTAGGAGGGCCCGGCGTGCTTCGCTACGCTTATAAATAAAGTTTTTGCGTAGACATTTTGTTGACCAGTTCGGATATATGAAAAATTAGCGATCAAATAAGTTTTCAAGTAAGCTTATTTGATCACTAACTTATTTGATCGCTAATTTTTCATATATCCGAACTGATCAGCTAGAGTTTTGATTATTTTTCATTCATATATTTAAAAAGAAAAATTGAAAATTATATGCTAGCATTTCTCATTACCACTTTTTGAAATCATTGCTTCTACGTCAACAAAATGTCTACGCAAAAACTTTATTTATAAGCGTAGCGAAGCACGCCGGGCCCTCCTAGTTTCAATTATTCAGTTATTTTTCTTTTTACTTGCAAAATATACTTAAGTCGGATGAAATTTGTGGCACCTATTCACTAAACATTGACACCAATACCAGAACTACGTGAAAAAGCCTCAAAAATTCAACCGCGCATAACTCCGATTCAGAGTACACAAAAAATAAAAGCAGAAATTACTTTTTTCCTTTCGTCAATACCAACAAAATATCAAAATTTCAGATTTTTTAAAAATCAAAAACTTAAAAATCAACAAAAAAATGTACGTTTTCAAAATAATAGCCCTCCTATAATAAAAAAACAAAGAAAAATATTACGTCTATCGACCACTAAATCAATTCATAAACTAAATTCTCTAAACTTCAAAGGAAATGTATAAACTAACTAAGAGAAAATAAATATAAAAAAAGAAAAAAGAGTTTTAAGTTTTAAACCATTACCAAAACTACGTGAAAATGCCTCAAAAATTCAACCGCGCATAACGCCGATTGAGAGTACACAAAAAATAAAAGCAGAAACAACTTTTTTCCTTTCGTCAATACCAACAAAATTTCAGATTTTTTAAAAATCAAAAATTTAAAAATCCCCAAAAAAATGAACGTTTTCAAAATAATAGCCTTCCTGTAATAAAAAAACAAATTACGTCTATCGACCCCTAAATCAATTCATAAACTAAATTCTCTAAACTTCAAAGGAAATGTATAAACTAACTAAGAGAAAATAAATATAAAAAAAGAAAAAAAAGTTTTAAGTTTTAAACCATTACCAAAACTACGTGAAAAAGCCTCAAAACTTCAATACCAACAAAATATCAAAATTTAAGATTTTTTAAAAATCAAAAATTTAAAAATCAACAAAAAAATGTACGTTTTCAAAATAATAGCCCTCCTATAATAAGAAAACAAAGAAAAATATTACGCAAATATCTTTATATCAATAAACAAAATAATCGAAATAATATCGAAAACCGTCCTTGTTCAAAGACAAAAGACGACTGAAATGAATGATTTAAAAAAGAAAATAAATTTTTAAGTTTCGTTTTTGTTGTTCGTTGTTCGATAGCTAATATATAAAAAAGAAAATATCATTCATAAAATATCATTCATAAAATCAACATTATTACGCATATTACGCATATAATCTCTTTTATTCCGACGACTCGAAAACCGTCCTTTGTTCAAAGACAAAAGACGACTGAAATGAATGAGAAAAAAAAGATTCGTTTTTGTTGTTCGTTGTTCGCTAATATATAAAAAAGAAAATATAAAAAAATAAAATAAATTTTTTATTTCGTTTTTATATGTATGTAAACTAGGGTTTCTCAAACGGGATCCCGGGATCCCGTTTTCCCGGGATCCCGGAGGTAAATTTTCATCCCGTTTTCCCGGGATTTCACCCCGGGATCCCGGGTATCCCGCTAATTTTTATTAACATTTTTTTGTACTTTTTTCAAAGATATTAAAAGTTTTCTCACTCGAAAATCGAGTAGTTTTTAATTCTTTTCCCTCTGTAGTAATTAATTTCGTTCAAAATTAGGAAAATATTTTTTTGACACATATGGTATCATGGTTTTTTTGTATTGTTTTTTTGACACATATAACCACAACAAATTAAAACCAATCAAACTTAAAATAGGTAGATTTTTCTGAGAAATCTACCTAAAACTTGCGCTTCATTTCTCTTAATTTATGTTTAATGGTTCTGTTGGACGGATGGTTCAATGGACGTTTCGTCACGAAAATTCGGACAAAATTGAGTGATGGCGCCATTGACAACCTAGTTTTTTGAAAAATTGTTTAAAAATTAGTATTATGAATTTATTTTTGTTTTGTTTTTATGTATTCTTTTTTATTTAATTTTTGAAGTTTTTCTAATTAAAAATAATGGAAATATAAAAATCAATAGCGCATTTTTTGTGCTGTTTTAATTTTACACATTTTTCTACCACCCAATTAGAAAAATCTAGCTTTTCAGCGTTTCCCGGGATTTCCCGGGATCCCGGGAATTGGATACTTTTTGTCCCGGCTTCCCGGGATTTGAATTTCTACGGGAAAGGAGAAACCCTAATGTAAACTTATAATGCATATGTATATAAAAAGTTTCCCGTATATAATAACTTTTTTATTTATGATCCGATTTGTGTGAATCCGAATCCGAATATAGGTTACACTAATACCAGTTAGCTGTGAAAATTTGAAATGAATCCATCAGCGAATAAAAAAGCCTTAGGCTCCACAAAGTTTTGTTCTAGCGTATTAATATATAAGAAGATAAGATATGCTATTCCGTCGGGAGGATAGAATTTAGTATTCGGTTTCAGTTTAATAAGTTTTAGTCTGTCGCAAATTTGTAATGTTTGCTCGCTTTGCAATCTTTTGCTCGATACAAAATACTATTATTATTTTCATATTTTTAATCTTCCAAATAGTATATATAAACTAATCATTGAAAAGGTGCAAGATGATTTACTTTTTAAAGTAGGTTTTAAGAACAAGACAGGGGATTTTAAATTACACTGTGTGCATTTTCATTTATTATAAGAATTGGTTCATTGGCCCTACTGAATTAGGGAATAAATCAACAACCTATTCTAACACCGAAGTTAACAATCATATTAGTTTTTGGTATCACAATCTATTCTCTGATTTGAGGAACTAAGTTGCCTTTCTATATAATTATTGTATGATAATGCAGATTTTTCATGAGAATTTTTTACGTATCGAGGAAAGAGCTAGTGAACGTTTCCTATACCCCTCGATCTGCTTAACAGTTTTCTGAAGAAAAAAAACAGCTTTTCAACTTAATATTATCCAACATATTGTCTCGTTTATACAGTTTGGAAAGCAGCTTTCTTTACTGTGGATAATTGCTTAATCATCACCAAAACCAATCATAAAATATCTTTAATAAAACTGTCATCAACTCCGAAACAAAATCTCATTTAATCACGCTAATTCAAATCACATTAACCCTTATATCGTTATTTACAAATCACAACCCAGCAATTAATAATATTTGTTAATAAATTCAAACAAATCCTATAACAATCCAAGGTGTCTATTACTAATACATCAAATCCTTTGACACTTCATAAAACTAAAATAGAAAGGAAGATCAACATTAGCAAGCCAAATATCCATAATCACCCCATAAAAAATAACCAAATTTGATGTATACGTCAAAATTAATGGAAAAACACAGAAAATTCAACAAAAACGAAGGATAAAATTCTCTATTCAACTGAATTTAATTTTAATGTTTCGTATATAATTACATTAATTCACGATATTATTTATTGTTAAATATTTAATCATAGTAATTTCGTTAAGTTATAATTTTTATAGAGAAAATAAATTGTTGAAATTAACGTTTAATTAACGTTTATCAAAAGGATTAGAGGGAAAATTTTGGAGACGTTTACAGGTATATATTTAGTTTTTCCTAACAGGTGGTATGTTACAAGTTCAACATTATGTAAAAGTAAATTAAAAATTTATCTAATTCAATATTTCCTTTAAATATTGGAATTCAAAGTTCAAACACATTAGGTAAAGCTAGATCATCCCATATTAGAATGAAGGCATTAGTTAAATCGTTTTTTTAACAGTTTTCGGTACAAAAAAATTACTCTTGGCGCCAACAATTTGAATTTCAACAATTTGACTCACATTGATTATTAATTTGTTAAATTTACTGTACAGTAATAAAATATTATGCTTCCTAAACAAAATTGTTGGAAGAATGTACAATCAGCGTTTTCTTCTTTAGTTTTTCTTTTCCATAAATATTTTCTTGTTTACTCAACAAAGTTTTTTCTTAACTCTAAACCCTAATTTTTAAGCAACAAATATTTATTTTAAAATATTGTAATCAGCAAAAGCCCTGAAATATGCTAAAGTTATGACCAAAACAAATATCAACATAATAATCAACAAATTGATTTTTAATAGTCAATGTATGTACATTGTACATAGTTAGAACACAAGACTACAAAAATGTAAACAAAACTATGATTACTATTTAATTAAAAATTAAAAATGCATGACTCATTCGTAATAACTCTTTTTTTTTAATGGAACAAATATTTGAATAATAATAGTAGTTTAATCAATGAGTGAATAATGAAGTAGTTTATTCTCAAGCAAAAGTTTAAAATTTGAGCGAGGCACGAGCGAGAATTTTAATTTGCGAGAGAATAAAATTCATTATTCACGAATCGATTACAATACTTTATTCTCTGACAAAGATTTTATTATAAAAAAGAATTGTGTATTATAAAAAATAAAAACATTTTCTTCAATTAAAACAATAAATCTTTATTGTTTTAATTGATAAATCAAATTTCTTAATAAAAAAACCCTGATGATAAAAAACGCCCTTCTCATACAATCAACCAAGTTCAACTAAACGAAATAAGAGAATTACTCAAAATTTGATTTTTGAAGAAAACTTATCAAAGCAATTGTGATTATAATTTGAAAATAATTTTAATGAAATCAAAACAATTTGACCAATTGGAATCATACCAATTGAATAAAATGTTCATTAGGCAATAGGTTAAGTTCATTAGGCTATAGGTTAGAAAACAATACAATAATACATACTATTATTATCGAAAAAACATACAAATAAAGCTGATATAATTAAATGGAAGAGAATAAATTATCTTTTTCATAACCTCTATAACCTCTTTTCATAACCTCTATATGATCGCCGGTAAATAAAAATGTAAAATTGAAATGAAAACTCAGGTTTATGTTCCTCATTGAATTATGGATCCTCAAAACGAGTCAAACTAGTTTGCGTTTTACGTAAATAATCCTGATATACAAAAACAATACATTTGCATCAGACGAAAGTCTAAATTAACACTAAATATGAATCAAGATTAATTCAATGAAAATAGACATGAAACAACTTAATTTAAATTATACTGTTAATGTTAGCCACACTTTCCAGTCAAAAATAACAAAAATCGGTATCGCAAATTACTTCGGTCTGAAAGACCTAAGTATTATATTCATGAGCTAGAAGTGAAATTCTTATCCCAACTTTTTTTGGCATCGACGTTCTCGATGTTTTAGGACTTACTGATTCTAAAAAAACAAAAACAAAATGGATGTCTGTCTGCCGGCTGTCACAACCGATGAAATCTAAAAAACGGCTGAAGGGATTTGAAAAATTTTGAATTCTATAAATAGGTACACTCAATGGTAAGACAATGTGTTCAATAACTGTACTGGAATTGTGTCAAAAAATCGTCAAGTGTGTCAAAACAAAAAAATATGCATTTTTTTGCTTAAAAACGTTCATTTTAAGTGATAATGAGTAGGAACAAAGAATGCAGAGAAATCTTGATATTCGGGATTGGTATGTGATACTAAAAACTAGATTATTGCATTTTAAGTTTGTCAAAAAAATGCTGTCAAGTGTACCAAAAGAAAGATTTTTATTTATTTTTTTACCCAATTTTTTGGAAAAAAATAAAATTAATTATTTGTTTGACATGAAATTTTATTATTATTATTGAGAATTATGGCATTACAAGTTTGTCAAAAATAAGTTGTCCAGTGTGTCAAAAAAAGATTTTTGTTTATTTTTTACCCAATTTTTTGGAAAAAAATAAAATTAATTATTTGTATGACATGAAATGTTATTGTTATTATTGAGAATTATGGCATTATAAGTTTGTCAAAAAATGTTGTCAAGTGTGTCAAAAGAAAGATTTTTATTTATTTTTTTACTCAATTTTTTGGAAAAAAATAAAATTAGTTCTTTGTATGACATGAAATTTTATAGTTATTATTGAGAATTATGGCATTATAAGTTTGTCAAAAAATGTTGTCAAGTGTGTCAAAAGAAAGATTTTTATTTATTTTTTACCAAATTTTTTTGAAAAATAAAATTAAATATTTGTTCGACATGAAATTTTATTATTATTATTGAGAATTATAAGTTAGTCAAAAAAATAATGTCAAGTCAAACGCATAGAGGGATCAGTTTATATTGTTTTTTTATTTTTTTTTTATTTTTGATCTACGGGTGGGACAACTCCGCGTACTCCAGTCCCTGCTATTGACATACGAGTTAACGTGAGAAATCACATACCACTGGTAATAGCAGTGAGATATCACTAGCCAAGGTGACTTCTTAGGGGTAGTGGCGGATGAACTGTATTCAGTCAACGGTAGCACCCTCAATCTTAGCTGTGAAATAATCCTTGATGATGAGACGCTATTGCTTCCTTGAAGAAACGAGCCTTCATAAAACTATGTGTGGGCTTTAATCTTTAAGAAAGACAGTGCGTCACAGGATCAAGGAATATGCAACCGGCTGGATTATTGACAACTACATGTTTGTTCTGTTTTAGCAAATTTTTGTAAAACTTTGCTATTTACTTTTCAATTTACTTTTATTTTCTCTATTCTATCATAAAATATTGGCCTATGTCATATTTTATCAGTGATAGGATTTTTTGTTTAGTTATCCATTCTTTAACAAAAAATATAAAAAAACAAAAAGAGAAAGATTTACGTCCATCAACACCTTTGAACGTATGTTGTTGTGGGACCATGGTCTTAAAAGGTTTTTATGTGTTATTGTGACTTATACTGTAATTCCTACAACACTTTTTATTAAAAAAAAATATTTTATTATTATTATTTATTATTTTCATTTACTTTTTTAGATAAAAATAAAATTAGTTATTTGTATGAAATGAAAATGATATTATTATTAATGAGAATTTTATTGCATTATAAGTTTGTCAAAAACATATTGTCAAGTGTGTCAAAAAAATGATTTCATTTATTTATTTAGATAATTTTTTGGAAAAAAATATAATTTTTTGATTTTATTATAATTTTGGAAAGAGTTTCAATTTTTGATATTGTTATAATTTTTGCAATATTTTTAGAATTTTGGAAATAGTTTTAATTTTTGAATTTTTAAGAATTTTTGGAATATTATTATAATTTTGGAAAAAGTTTTAATTATTGATTATATTCCAATTTTTGGAATATTTTTAAGAATTTAAAAAAAAAATAGAATTTTGAATTTTATATATATTTTTAGAATTTTGAAAATCGTTTCAATTTTTGATTTAGGAAGAACTTTTAAAATATTTTTAGAATTTTTAAAAATTTAAAATTTTTGATTTTATTATAATTTTTATAATTTTGGAAAAAGTTACAACTTTTGATTTTGTTATAATTTTCGCAATATTTTTAGAATTTTGGAAAAAGTTTGAATTTGTGATTTTGTAATAATTTTTGAAATATTTTTAGAATTTTGTTTGAAAAAAGTTTGAATTTTTGATTTTATTTAATTTTTACAATATTTTGGGAATTTTGAAAGAAATACGAATTGTGATTTTGAAATATTTTCTCGAAACGCTAAATGGAGAGGTTTTCAGTAGTTTGCTGATTGTATAATCTTTTCACTAAATTATGTTAATTTATGACCTGTTATAATTTTCCGACAACGTATTGATGTTTCGTGTTAGTTTTGTAATACATATCTAAATAGAGATAAAAAATACATGTACATGAAACTATACCCAAATTTTACGAAGTACTTTTTTTGTACGAAGTCGTACAAAAGCAGGTCGGAAAGGAGTGGACAGTGATTCCAGATTTTCAAAACTGAATTTCCCGTTAACGTATCGAAAATTTCCGATTTTTCCCGTTTCTTTAAGGAAAAAATCCCTCAGAAATTCCCATCAAGCTTTCAATAAAAATATACATAAAAATTAAATTATTTTTTGGAAAAACTTCAAAAAGCACCACAATTATAACTATATTTATCCTACCGACAACTATAGATATAGGTTTATTTCTATTTTTTACAACTATATTTGTGTTATTAGTCTTGTGTTATTTGTCTTAATAGAATAAAACAAACAGCTGCTAATTTCATTCTGTACCCCGAATGTGGCAGAACACAATAAAATAGTTTATTTGATTGTATTGAATGCTGAAATAAATTTGATTATATTCTATAAAAGTTTGATTGCATTTCATAAAAAAATCAAAAGCAAACATTTTGGCTCTGGTTATATAAAAAAAGTAAATTCAAACTGAAGCGCATGTTCCTCTCTCGAATATTAAAAATGGCAAAGGCTACTATGAATAAGTTGAACTAAATTTCCAAAAGCTTGTTTTTTGGTTTCTCATTAGTATAAAATTTGATGTCTTTCATTGTAGGTGTTTTCATTTTCAAAATACCAAATAATTAAATAGATATCGAAATTGATCAAATTTATTTAATTGTTTGAAATTAATTATTCAAAAAAACATAATAAAATTCATTGTTTTTCTTTATTCGTTTTACTTGTTTTATCAACAAATTTTTAAATGATTAATTTCAAATTAAGAAATGTTACTCTATCTGCTATCGGAAAGATAAAACGTTGTATTGGGTTCATTTGTATTGAATTATATTCTCTCAAAAATTTGTAATGCTCTCTCATATCGTAAACTTTTCCTTGTAAATAAAATATTTATTATTTTTCTAATGGTTTGTTAAATATGAGCTAAATCGATACGTGAGCAACGGGATTAATTTTTACATTTTGCTCTACAGGTGCATAACAAACTTGCGTACTCAAGTCTCTGCTATTCATAATCCAGCTAACGTTAAATATCACATATCACTGGCAATAGCAGTGAGATACCAGTTATCGCTATCCTCAGTCTTAGTTGTAAAAACTTTCTAGATGATGCAGCGATATAGCCTGCTCGAAGAAATGAGCCTTCATATGGAAATAATGCGTCAGATGATCAATAAATATGACACTAGTTGCATTATTGGAAATTAAGTATTTGTTTAGTTCTAGCAAATTTTTAAAAATTTGTTTTGTACTTCTTACATTATTTGTATTTCTTCCATCTGAAACCTAAGCTATTCATATAGTCATGTTATTAAGTCTTTAAATGTAAAATAAATAAAAAACAAAATGTTGATGTGAGACCTAGGTTTTAATTTTATATATATTAATATATTGATATTTTAATAATAAATCTCTACAAACATAAACGACTAGTTAGTTAATTCGTTAATTGAACAAATTAAAGCCATACAACAAATGAATAAATTAATTTATTCAAAAAACAAAAAAACCAAATCTCGATAATCGATTTTGGTTCAATTGACATCTTTTCTATTTATTCATAGTAAGTTTGTGTTCACCGTATTCAAACAACATACATTTAGAAGTACAATTTTTGAACAACCTGGCACATTTTTGTGTCAGGCTAAAAGATACCTATCTTACGATCATATTAGAATTACAGTGTGTATTCTTTAACAAGTTTTATTATTTTCTGTACCACAAATTATAAACAAGAAAATAAATCTTGTATCCTCTTCTTCGCTGAGAAATACAGTAGAATCTATGCTTCGTAGTATATTAAGGTAACAAGATTTGATATACCAAAATCAATAGTACACCAAAGTTTATAGAATCAAATTTATTTGTCTAAAGAAAACCTACAAGTCATATATAATTCTAAATTAACAAATTTTTACCAAATCAACTTTAATACAATTAAATATTAGTGACACAAAAAGGTATTTTCCAATCGAACAAAAAGTTTCATCATTAACACCATCGTCGGATCAGCATTACAATTTCAATTTTTACTACAAACATTGTGGTTCTTAACCTTTTATATTAAACCTATTAGTATTACAATCTCAAGCTATGTGTGAAAATCTTACCCAATCCTTTTTGGACATTTCTCGTCGTTTAGGTCCTAACGATTCTAAATAAGATGGAAAAATATCCGTCCGTCTACAAAGCAGGTTTTTATTAAAAACGACATTTAATCTCAACAACATGATGTTTTCCAACTGTTAATTTTTATTTATCAATCGAAAATGTTTGCCATGTTATGTTTGTCAAAAAATTAACATCATTCTTTTGACACACTTAACGATTTTTTTTGACACACTTTTAATACAACAATCAAGTTTCTGGTCTAACATACAGATGATGCTGATAAATCAAGATTTTTCTACATTCGAAGTAACTATACATTACACAACTGTAAATTTAAGCAAAATATATGCAAATTTGCTGGTTTTGACACACTTAATGATTTTTCGACATACTTACCGACACCGCAACATTTATCGAACCCATAATTCTTTCGGTTCTTACCATTAACATAACCCAAAATGTATGCCGACCGGCCGACAGACAAACGGACATTTTTTTAGTCAGGAAATGCCCTAAAATTGGAGGTAAGATTTTTACTTTTGGCTCGAGATTGTAACACAAAGGTCTTTCAGAACGAAGTACTTAGACATAAAATATGGTTCTATTCAGTTTCTGGTATTCCTAACTACAGTTGGATATTATCATGTTGTAGCAGATTAAATGTCGTTTTTTTTTATTAGGAAGATATCTTTTGAGAAATACTTTGTGTGATTTCGGATTCCACAACTTCTAAATAATAATAACAAAAATAATTGCACTTCCTTCATTCTCTAACCCCTGAAATCTATTATATGGTTTCGAGCGTCATGAGTGTGTTGTCCAAACCAACAAATTCACTTAAATAAATGCAATTAAGCGAGGTTTGTTGGAATAACAAGTGCTTTCGGACGAGCGTCGCTTCGAAATGCTCTTGTCCAGTTAAAAGCTTGCCAACCAAGTTCCTTTCAAGGTATTTCGTTAAATCAAACAGTTAATAGGAAAAAAGCTCAGTGATCAAATTATTCGGTCTTTTGGATACGCAACTTGCCAAATATCAAACGTATACCGTTATCTGCTCAGTCCAAAATAACGTCGATTGAGACGATGTCTGAAATTTCGTACAATAAATTAATAAAGTTCACCAATAACATCCATCAACACGTTCCGCGCTTATTAACTAGCGGCGAGAAACACTCAACAGTGGAGGACCTTAAACGAATAAAAACAATTTTAACAACTAATACAGTTTAGTAGATCTAGGTCAATAATCCGATTTTAATCTTCTAACTCTGAAAATTGGGGCAGATCGCCATTCCGATACCGATCTCAATTGAGATCTTGAGCTATCTCGAAAAGTTTGATGGGCTCCTGTTTCTACCACCAAACATTTGGAGCAACGGCACGTAAGTATACATCCCAATGCTAATTTTTACAGTAATTTAAAGCCACCATGGTTGGACCAGGTACTTAGCCATACAAACGAAGCCGACTCGGTCTATAATTTACCGGCAAACATAACCTGGCACATCACATTGTAGCCACCGGACACTTTTCAGATTCAACACAACCCGGCTAGATTCAATTAGCCAAAACTCTGATTTTAAAGAATTTCAACATGGTTTAATAATTTACCAACTTTCTTTTTACCGACATCTTTTGTCTCACTTCCACTTCATATGCTCAGGAAAAAAGATCGCGCTTGGAGAGGCGGTAACAACGCGAAAAAGCGGTAACAATTTCTGATCGCTATCCGATATCGCGCATAAAAAAATTTTCTATGTATTTGCATGGTTTTCTATAAAATAAACTTTATTAGAGCGTACCATCTCATTCCAGTACGGAATGACGACATTCACAAGACGGTAAGCACAACTCTTTTTAGCCTTTTTGAATCCACCCGAAGGGGATTTGGCTTAAGCAATGCCACATAAATATTTCAGCGTTTCATTAACGATACCGTTCGAGACTTAGATTTCTTATATGTCTACATTCACGATACTTTAGGGCATTTATAAACGACGAACAATACAAATTTCATCTGGAACCAATCTTACATGAATATAAAGAGTTCAAAACGCATTTTTAATTTCCTCAGTCACACGATAACACCTAATGTCATGATAACTTATCAGCAACAAATTATTGCCATAATAGAATTCCTTGCACAAACATCAATTCTGTAACTCAACGGTATGATAAATTTCTATCATCGATTCATACCGCAACTATAGTTGAAACACTCCTCCCAATTCATACCCACCTGACTGTTTTACTAAGGACGCCCAAAACTTCTTTTCATTTCACTTAGACAAACGAATGTCAACTCGAATTGACAAAGATAAAAACTGAATTGAAATATATAACTGTATTAGAGCATCTACGTAACGATTCAACATTGTCGTCACAGCAGTGTTGCAATAGCGTAATATTTATTGTTAAGAAGTGTGTATTGGGATTCTTTTCGAAGAAACCTGCTGACACTAAAATAAAATATTCCACATTCGAGAGCTACTTACAATTTACATAGCTATAAAACACTTCAAGTATTTTGTCGAAGGTCGAGATTCCACAATTTACAGCGACCACATGCCTCTTACACAATCAATTTAGTCTAAAACTGAACGAAATACATAGCAATATTGCCATTTGATAAATTTTTTGTTTTGGTGGTCTTTTTTTATTTATAAATTTGTTTTTGATAAAACGAGAGTTGCAGCGTTCTGAGACGATGAAACGGAGACGTAGGAGTGAGCCACAGAGACCAGGACACTTCTGATATGGCTCAGCCTCTGCCCTCAGAGGATGTTTGAATATTTTTTTTGTGTTTTGTAATAAATTTCTTGAAATGGTGAGCTTAAGAAGTTATCCATGGGCCTAACCATTTAACAAATACAGATGGCCATAAGTCGCGTATGTCCTTTAATGGATATGTGATTGGCCGACCGATTGGTTCCTCACTGCACTTCGGAGAGGTTTTTGGTGAAGAGGAGCGGTCACTTTTGTGCTCATTAGTAGTACTATTCTTCGATACCACAAACTACTTCAATAAAGTGAAGTGGGGGACCAATGATATTATGTGGTTAGGGCTTCCCCTTTTTCAGTATTCAATTTATTTTTATTACCTTTCTTGAAATTGTAATATGACCATGAAAGCTTTGAGACTTAGAGTCTGGAGCTCGGAAGTGGTTCCGGAGTACACTGAAGTGGCGGTCGAGTTTTTATTAAGGGAAATGAACAGCAATGGGTAAAATTGGATTAAGGAACTGAGGGAGTACGCAACTAATCCTGTGTTGCCACTGTTAAATTCGCACTAGAGGGACCTGATAATGGATTTAGAAATAGCGACGGCAAGCATAATGATTGTTAAAGAAGCTGGACACTTGTGCCATCCGGTTGGAACTAAATTTTAACGGGATTCATGAACCAATTCAGAAACTATGTGGCAAGAACCATAAGATTTGGGAAACGAGAAAATCTGAAAGAGGATCTTGGAATCTCTGCTGCAGCAAAAGAACGTTGGCCAAGGTAAGCGAAACATTCAGTCTCTCGTTTTGTGGCAGCATTTTGAACGAAGGGATCAACACTAAAATCAATACAGCCCCTGAAGAAGATGCTGCTTGATTTGACATATAGAACATCTAACATATGGTACAAGCGCGCAAAGACAAGAACCATTAAGAGTGCCACGATTTTAATAGTTGAGTTCAATGGCGGAGGATTTCGCATGTACGAATTTGAGTCAAGCTCTAAGATTTAAAGATCTTTTTAATGATCCACCCCTCGTCCCATCACCTTAAAACCCATTTCTACAAGGCTATCATAAAGCTACTCCAGTATTGCTGTTTGGAGGATACCGCGAGGATCGAAGAAACAATTTGACTTGTTACGAGTCAGATTGGGTACCTTCCTTCATTGGTGATAGTCAAAAACTGGATATCCATGAGTTTATACATCGAGTGGAAGTGACTTCCAGGAGGGATCGGATGTACGAGCTTCAGGTCAATAGTCTCTCATTACCTCAAGGCGGCTGTAGATTGTTACTATTTCAATCTAGCTCATAAGCCAACACTTATCCAGTGATAAGGGAAGGACGGAGAGGGAATAAATTAACTGTGTTTAAACAAAAAACCATTTGGTTAAATTTAAAGTGTCTACTGCAACATACGCATTACCATTCTATGTGTTGATATGATACATATTGTAATTCCTATCCCTAAAAATCAAATTTTGATTTCAAAAGAATGTTTACAAAAATATACATTATTGTGGAGAGAAAGTAAAAATCAAACAAATTAATTAATTTTAACTTCAAGTCGACAGTTTTGTGATAACATCGTTCAAAAAAGTGCGTGTTTATTCAAATAATTAAGTTATTTTTTGATATTTATTGTTTAAAAATTAAATAAATATTGTTGATGAATTGAATTATATTGTAGTTTTACAATTAAAAAATATATACTAATTTAACTGTTACAAAAAGGCTGACAACCAAGAGCCAAGAGCCAAGGAGCATTTTTAAGCTTATCCAAACACGTTATAGAGTTGAACCACTTCGTCTCCTTTTAAAATATCTCTGAATTTTACAACCAATTAATATGTATAAAAATTATTTATTAATAATCAGACATTCAAATCACTTTCTTAACCGAGCCTAAAGACACTAAAAAAATAGATTCAGATATAATTATTTCGAATCCCCATAAATTTGAACATCCTCCATATAGCCGTATATATTCAATTGCTGGTCCTAAAATATGGATAAAAATAGTCTTACATGTTAATTGTGCCAAAACTATGAAAAAATGTCTCTAACTATCTAAACTGTACATTTTAGTAAGTATTAAGTCTAAGGCCAGTTAAATTGCTTCTACTGATGATTGCAATTGTTTTTATTTTGGACAAACTGGTTATAATTTCTACTATCTTTAGTTAGGAAATTTACGAACTTTAGCAGCTCGTAATATGATTGGCTTTTTTTAATATGATGAGCTTTTTTTAATATGATTTATGCAGTTCTTATAAATCATTTAGTTCAAACATTTTCATCTCGTGCATATAAATTCAGTTAAAATAAAATCTAATCTTTGTTAAATTTAAGTCATACAGAAAACAATCACTCGTTGCTTGGACATTAAATTTCTTAAATTAATAATTTCCAAAAATCCAATAAACCATCAACAATAAAAAAATAACAATTGCATTTATTATAAATTATTTTAGAACAAAACTGTTAATCTTGATTTAACTAAAATATTTTTGTTTCTAATTTATGACTTTTTTTCATGTAATCCAATCTTAAATCACACAAAAACTGACATTTTTTGATTCATGTAACACACGACATATATTTAGTTTAGTTAAAATTTTTGTTTAACTTTATAAACTTAAATTAAAAACTTTCACTTAATATACACTTAAAACTGTTTTTTAATTTTATACTACCGACAACGAAACAGACTGATTATTGCGGTTTGTGGTCGCGATTACAACTAAATGTAATAATCAAAATATTTATAAAATTCTCGTATGTTCACCTGAATACTATTCTTTTTTTTATATAATAATATTTATTCGTATTTATTAACAGTAGGGGTAGTAGAAATTATACTGTGTTCCATAATTTATTTCAAACTTTTTTTATAATTACTTTGGTTGTATAATTTAGTTGTTTTCAAAAAAAAATTTTATGTTGTTTATGTATAAGTGATTATTAATTAATCAAAACACACAAAACAAACGATCTACCATATTTCCACATTCCAACCGGCTTTTCCTACGAGCTTAATCCGAAAGACTGTTGTCCCCTATAACTTTCAATTCACCACTAAAATTTGTTAGGAATATCATTCGAAAGCATACCAGATGAATTAATTTGAAAAACTTTTTTCTTATTTTGGAAATTCTTCATAATTTATGCTTATATGGCAAAAAAAAATGCGTAATAAAATTTTGAAAGTTTCGAAATAATGTTAAGAATATTTTCGTAACATTTATATTCATTCAATCTCCGCATTGTGAAATACGAAAATTAATTTAATTTAATGGATTCAGTATTTCTATCTTAAGAATTTAGTTTTATAATCTGATTATTATCTTAATAAAACTAGTTAAGATTTTATTGAGTATATCTATATGAAAGAAATTGATCTAACTATTAGAAGGAGTAGATTAGAAATAGAATTTACCAGGATTGAGTTAATGATATATTTGTTTTCAGAAACGATAGGCTAAGATAAACTCTTATCTTAATATCGTGGACGGAGGGTCTATTTTACTTAATTTAAATTAGCTTTATTGGTTAACATAAAGAAATTGTTACTAGACGGAGGGTGGTTTGATCATCGATTTGAAATTTTAACTATTTTGTCTGGCCGGCTAGTTAAGTCTGTAGAGCGTGCGTCGGTAGAGCCTCCTTTCGTCCTGCCTGTAATGGACTACATTCTGTGTCAACTTTAATTCAATTCTCGTCCTCTCTAAATATAGAAATATATTATCATAGCGTAATTCGAAAATGTTATATATATATATATATATATATATATATATATATATATATATATATATATATATATATATATATATATATATATATATATATATATATATATATATAGTTGTTTACGGCAACTATATTTTAAACATTGAAAGTGAAATTTCTTCTAATCCAAGAAGATTTTTTGCATTTATTGATAGCAAACAAAATTCCAGAGCACTTCCAAGTTCAATGATCTATGGAAGTTTAACGGCACAAGGTCCATCTGAAATTTGCAATTTGTTCTCTTCATTTTTTAAACGCGTTTACCATCCCTGTAAAGATATTTCTAAATTTCAGTGCGACAGCCACAACTCATGTTTTTTGCGTCTAGATGAAACTGATGTGTTTAAAAGTCTAGCATCACTTAATGGATTCAAAGGAGCTGGCCCAGATGGAATTCCACCAATGTTTTTATCACAGTGTGCTGGAGTTTTATCTGTTCCGCTTACCATGTTATTTAATTCGAGTTTATTAAGCGGCATATTTCCGGATGAATGGAAAATCTCACATGTAACTCCGATTTTTAAATCTGGTAATAAATGTGATGTTTCGAATTACAGAGGAATTACCATCTTATCTGCAATCCCTAAGGTTTTTGAAAAATTGGTAAAAGAAAAAATAGATTTTTCTTTATCTTCTTTGGTATCTCCAACACAGCATGGTTTTATGAAGGGACGTTCCACAGTTACAAATCTGGCAGTTTTTAGCAACTTCCTATACAAAAACATTAGTAATTATCAAGTTGATGTGGTATATACCGATTTTTCAAGCGCTTTTGATTGTATTGATCATCTTATCATGCTAGAAAAACTTGAAATTTCAAATTTTAACGCAATATCATTGAAATGGTTAGCCTCTTATTTAACAAACCGCGTGCAATATGTTAAGATAAAAAATTGTAGATCGGAGACTTTTTCAGTTACT
The DNA here is from genome assembly GCA_963693315.1 of Diogma glabrata. NCBI lineage: Eukaryota > Metazoa > Arthropoda > Insecta > Diptera > Cylindrotomidae > Diogma > Diogma glabrata. Next base: position 122,665,841 of record OY856187.1, read on the forward strand.
TCCGGCGTACCCCAGGGAAGCCACCTAGGACCAGTTTTATTTAACCTGTTTATCAACGATGTTATTACTTGTTTTAGTTTTTCGAAATGTTTAATGTACGCTGATGATTTAAAAATTTATGCCTGTATTAAATCCGATTCGGATTCTAAAAAATTTCAAGAAGACCTAAATAATTTTTGTGAATGGTCACGTGTAAATAAATTACTTTTAAACATAAAAAAATGTAAAGTTATGAGTTTTTGTAAGACCAAATCGTTCGCAGATTATTCGTACGATCTATATGGATCGAAAGTTAACCGAGTTGTATGCATGCGCGATTTGGGCGTAACTTATTCCTCTGATCTGTCATTCAACCGACATATTGATACGATAATAGCCAAGGCTTTTTCAATGCTTGGTATGATTAAAAGAAATAGTAGAGATTTTAAAGACCCAAACACAATCAAAATTCTTTATATGTCATACGTTAGGTCGCAGCTAGAGTATGCGTCAGTTATATGGTCACCAAATTATGAAATTCACTCATCGAGGATAGAAAGCATACAAAAACAATTTCTTATCTTTGCCTTACGCAACTTACCATCCAATAATGAAAACACTTTTGTAAGGGAACCGTATAATAGTCGTTTGAAATTATTTAATATGTTACCGCTGTTCCGTAGACGACAAATTTTTTTTATTACATTTACTTATGACGTAATCACAGCTCAAATAGACTGTTCTGAGCTTTTGGGTTGTTTTCAAATTAATGTTCCATCGCGGACGCTTCGTCATCGCGATGAATTCTTCAAGGTACCGTTTTGCCGTACAAACAGCGAAATGTCCAATCCTATTTATAATTGTATAAGATATTTTAATGAAAATTTTAGTGTATTTGACTTCAATATTTCTAAAACAAGTTTAAAGATCTCATTAAAAAATGATATGTTACACTCTAAAGGAGTTTTTAATTTGTTTTAGTTCAATTCGAACATTTGATTTTTAATTTTATTATTATTGTTTTCTTTTGTATTTTTGATTTTATTATTATTGTTTCTTTTTAAGCTGTAATTTTTTAAAAATCGTTTATTATTTTAGCTTATTGTTGTAAATTTATATAAAAAATTATTTAAAATTAAGAAAGTAGTCTACCTGTATGCAATACTAAAGATGAAATGAATAAATAAATAAATAAATAATATATATATATATATATATATATATATATATATATATATATATATATATATATATATATATATATATATATATATATATATATATATATATATATATATATATATATATATAAACATTTTCAAAAACTTCATTTGACTTTATTTGAAAAAGTACATTTGACACTTATATAAAATATATGAATAAAGGCATTCGATGGAAAACCGAAAGTTCTGCACATCTTTTTTTGAACTGTTAGAGCAGTTTTGGTCTTTGAACGACAGTTGACTGTGGAATATTGTGTTAGAGGTTTTAGAATATTCTTTCGGACGGCTGGAAGGGTTTTGTTGTAGTGGAATTGGATTTGAATAGTGATGCCGGTATTTTGTTTTTTGTATCATTATGTGTTAATCAATTACAATAATATTTTTATGATGGTAATACTTATAGTGCACAATTATTTTAAATATTGTGAATAAAATTAGTGCCAACATTGGATAAAATTGATTTATTCAAGTTATTATTTTAGAAACAAAACAAAAATTACATAAAATATAATTTAGAAAAAGGAATAAAGGTATTGTTTAAGAAGAAAATTTCAGGCACCCAGATACATGTGTTGTTATATTACGAAGTTTTGATGGCCGGGGATAGGGTCGAGTTTACATCGATACCACAGTTGATTTAAGCGGGATGCGGTAATGAAGCGATAGGAAACATCACAAATTGGCATCATATTGCATCATGTTTACTTTCTATCAATTGAAAAATTATAAATGAAACCAGTGTTATATCTTCAGTAAGGCATTAATAAATATTTTGAATGTAAATAATTAAAAAAAAATAAAAAGCATATAACGTAAATAACTTAAATATTGTATAGAATGCATAAAATATAAATAAGGCACGTAAAGTTAATTATGGTAATAATGTAAATAATTGTGTAAATGTACATGGTAAAAATAAAATAAATAGTGTAAATAATGCGTATGTACAATATGAATCATAAAAGTAATGTAAATAATGTGAATAAAGTAAATAATATGAGTATTATAAATAATGTAAATAATGCAGACTTTAAAATGCTTCTTATAGTAACATTAAGATTTACAACATTGCCATATACAGAAGTGAACTCAAAAAAATATCGTTTTTACTCCTAAATTGAAATAACAATTTTCTTTCACATACTGACACTCCTAATTTTTGTGTTAAATTTGAAGCTTTACCTCGTTTTTATGTGGAGTTTGCAAGTCGAGGAACTAGCCGAGATTTGCACCCACATTAAGTCGAAAATAGCTTACGTCCGTGAGTCATATACTATTTTTATTCGCCGCAAACAAAATATTTAAAAAAAAATGTTTATTCTAAATCAAAATTATAAATTTGCATAAATTTTGAAATAACAATATGTTGAACAAGTAACCTTTGACAAAATATTTGTTATTTTTTCAAAATAATTGTATAACTATGACAACAAAGAATAACAAATATTTTAATTGGATAAGGAAATATGGAATCGAAAGGTTGCTTTGATAAAAAATTCTATTTTTTATAGAATTTAAACAAATACAAATGTTTTTTTTTGGACGTAACTATGACAACAAAATATATGGTTAAAAAGTGAAACTTTACGGCCGCAAATCACAGTAATAAAGTAACACTTCATATGCAGGCGAATAAAATATAAATTATTTTTCTGCATGTTTTGTTCAATTATGCAAGTATTGTAATTAAAATAAATAAAAAAGATGTGCAAACATTTCAATTTCCTTTTTTTAAATATTGAATAAAAGAAAATAAAAATGAAATCGACTCCAAAGAATTGAAATAAAAATGTTACTCTTACGAGTAAGAACGATTTTAAAAACAACAAAATTTTAATTTGTGAATACTACTATATGAGGAGTGAAAAAAGTGCTCTCGGCAAGTAAATAAGTAAATGCTAAAATAATGTCATATAAAAAATTTATATAATGCAAATAATGTAGATAATGTATATATTGTAAATAATGAAAGTATTCCAAATAATGTTAATAATATAAATAATGTAAATAATATAAATAATGTAAATAATTAAAATATTGTAAATAACGTAAATAATATAAATAATATAAATAATGTAAATAATATAAATAATGTAAATAACGTTAATAATGTAAATAATTTAAATAACATAAGTAATGTACATATATCCACCAAGAAAACTATTGTGCAGCAAAATTTTTGAAACAAACAAAAAAACAAGAACAGACACAATAGAGAAAATGTGTTGTTCTATGCAATCAGTGAACAAAACCAAAATAAAATTATTAATTGTAGCCTTTTATAAGAATTTGTTAAGAAATAATTAAAGCAAAATTGGAGAAACAAATTAAATCAAATTTCACTTGAAGACTTAATTTAATCGATTTGTTTTATATGGGTGATGTGATGAGTTCATAGTTTTTCTATTTTATCAGCAATATTCCCTGCCTATCGATGAACTAGAAATGGGTGTGTTGATGGTTGTTTACGTTTTGCTTCAAAATGCTTTGAACTAGCTGGGAGTCAAACTCGGCTCCTCCGTGTTTGAAGTCTAGCGTGCTACCACTAGGATCATAATTTAGAAGATCAAAATAGATCTATCTAAATAACAGATCATAAGTTTGATGTAAAATAAATTACGTAAGCGGTTGTGTTATGATTTATTTATACCGTTTTAAGGAATGGTATTCCAGATTGATTGCGCAAGTTTTGCAGAATAACTTACACTATCCATGGTGAGGAAACATGATTTCATGATAAAGGAATAATTGGCAAGAAATAAAAAAGGACGTGCAGCAGTTAAGATAATATATATCTTTTTATACAATCAGATCTAGATCTAGTTTATCGAGGTATATCTTAACTTTATAATTTAACTTTTAATCTTGTCGTGTACATGTACAGCCGAGTGTGTTACAACATTAGTCTATACACTGTTAGGGTCGATGATTCGAAACTAGTATTGATATAATATATATCCTTCAAAGGATAGTAAATCTATTGGATATATCAATACTTAAAAAAAAAACAAAATAAAAAGATTTAAAAAAAAATAATCTTAAAATGTTAATGTTAAGTAATTTGTATATGTATTGTATATTGTACATAATAATTTAATAATAATAATACATAATAATAATTTATATATTGTAAATATTGTAAATAGTGTAAATAATGTATATAATTTAAATAAAAAAGTGAATATAATAAATAATGTAAGAAATGTTTATAATGTAAATAATTATATAATGTGAATATAATAAATAATGTATGTAATGTCTAAAATGTAAATAATGTAGATAACGTAAATAACATAAATAATGTAAATAATGTGAGTAGTATAAATAATGTTAATAATGAAAATAACGTAAATAAAGTAAATAATGTAAATAATGTAAATAATATAAATAATGTAAATAATGAAAATAATGTAAATAATGTAAATAATGTAAACAATGCAAATAATGTAAATAATGTAAATAATGTAAATAATGTAAATAATATAAATAATGTAAATAATGTAAATAACGTTAATAACGAAAATGTATACAATGTAGATAATGTAAATAATGATTATTTAATGTGATATAGCGTATTGATATAGCATAATAATGATTATATAGCGTAAATAATAAAAGTAATGTAAATATTGTATATAATTTAAATAATGTAATTAACGAAAAAATGTTAAGTAATGTAAACAAAGTAAATAATGTAAGTAATGTTACTAATGTAAATATTGTAAATATTTTATATAATGTAAATAATGTAAATAATATAAATAATGTAAATAATGTATATAATGTTAATAATGTAAATAATATCAATAGTATAAATATTTTAAATTATGTAAATAATGTAAATAACATAATTAATGTTAGTAATGTATATAAGGTCAATAATGAAATCAATCTTAAAAATACAAATAATTTAAATTTTAAGTAACGTTGATAGTACAAATAATGTATGAAGTGCAAATAATGCAAATAGTTTAAGCAATGTTATGCAAATAACTTAAGCAATAATTTAATCAATGTTAACAAACTATTCAATGAATGTATTAGAAAATGGGAAAATTAAAAACAAATGAATATTGGAAAACTAGAATAATAGAAAATTAGATAAATAGAAAAAATTAGCACTTATAAAAAATAAAAATTTAAAAATTATATATTCAAAATAGTACAAAATAAAAGAATTTTGGAGCTGCAAAATTGGAATATATTAATTTTGATCAGAAAAATTTGGGAATAAGAACAAAAACAAATAATCACAGAACAGAAAGTTTTAAAATAAACAATTCAAGATTTAAAAATTGCTAAATAATGTAACTAGTTGCAAACCTATTGATTACGTCATTTAATGGTTTTTTAAACATTTGAATACAAGCTAACTTGTAGGCTGTTTGTTTTTAACAAACAAACTCAAAAAATAACTTTAATATTTCCATATTTGAACTTCTAGTCTCCTTAATGTTTTAAATTCCTGTTTTCTTTAATATTTGTTTCAATTTCACAATTCATAATTTTTATTACTTCAATTTCTAATTTTCTACTTTTGTAAAATTCATGCTTTATTTTAATATGCTATAATGTATTTTAATTCCACTTTCAATTTTTTATATTTTTCATAATTTTAACATTTAATTTTTGCAATTTATTTTTATGTTTTCAATATCAGAATTTTTAAAATTTTTCTTTCTCGTTTGTTTTTTATTTCTTTGAATTTTCATTTTTGTTTTCCAATTATTCCAAAAACGCAAATCGGAAAAGGTTTGATGGTTAGGAAAATCAAATCTACCAACTTGTGATTACCACAAATGTATTCAAATCAGTGGTATCAAATAGTGCAGATACGAATCAAACACGAAGCACAAGTGTGAGCATTTAACACCAATGAGTTCAAAAGTTTATTAGGACAAGTTGAGATATATTACTTCAGTTTGGAAAATCTAAGTATAACATTCTCGATCCAAAAGTGGAATTCTTACCCCTACTTTTTTGGCATTTATGTTTGACAATGACCATTTATGGTTGAAACATGTAACAAAATATTATTTAAAAAAAGTTGTTAAAGCAAAACTTATTAAATTTATTTTAAATAAATTATTATACAATTAATTTAAACAACTTGGAGACCAAACCATCATTATTTTAATTTATTTAACCAAATTAAAATTTTTCAAAATGTTATATATGTGTTTATAACAGTTATTTGAATTTATTAATTTATTAAATTTATTGATTAATCATTTATTAAGTGAACAGAATACAAAGATTATAGTCAGGTCGTAACCCACGTACATATGTGTGATTTGCGGTATTTATTTTTTTGTTTAATTTTAGATTTCGTTTTTTTGGATTAGCAAAAATATCTTGACGATTTCTCTTATTGTTTTGTATTCACCATAATAATATGTTCTTTTAATTTAATCTTTTCTTAACAGTGAGGGGATAAGTAGGGCATTCTCCATGTGAAGGTAGTCTTGTGTCTTCTCTTTCTCGAGTGGCAGCTCTCTTGTTTTGGAATGGGCATCACCAAATTTCCCACGCCTCTCTGAGTGATGATTTTCAGATATTCTGATAGTTCAGGATCGGGCTCTAAAGGCACTTATCTTGCGCTACAAACTTTTTGGAAAAATAGGTTAACTTAATGGGACGATTTGAAAGGAGGATGTGTTCGATAACTGTACAGGTAGTGTGTCAAAAAAAATGAGGAGCAACATTGAATATGGAGAAATATTGATGGTCGACATTGGTATGTGAGACCAGGACTTTGATTATTGGATTATAAATGTGTCAATAAAATACCGTTAAGTGTATCCAAAGAATGATTTTCATTTATTTTTTTACCCCATTTTTTTGAAAAACTTAAAATTAATTATTTGTATGACATGAAATGTAATTGAACAAGAAATGGGACATAGAATATGGTTCTATCCAGTTTCAACTCCTTCCGACTTGTAGGAACAAGTAGAAAATATCAAGTTGTTGCAGTTTAAAAGTCGTTTTGTAACAAAACAAGTAATTTTTGTGTTATTCGAGATTCCCCGACTTCTGAATTTTGGAAAAATTTTGAATTTTTATTTTGTTATAATTTTTGCAAAAGATTTAGCATATTGAAAAAGTTTAAATTTTTAATTTTGTAGTAATTTTCGGAAGATCTTTAAAATTTTGAAAAAGTTAATATTTCTAGATTTTTGAAAAAAGTTTGAATTTTTGATTTTGTTATAATTTTTGCAATATGTATTTTTCGAATTTTGAAAAAAGCTTAAATTTTTGATTTTGATATAATATTTTTTTGCTTGTACTTTTACAAAAAATGTTTGTATATTATACATCGCTGTCCAAAACTAAACTTCTTAGCTGAAAAAACTAAAGAATTATATCTTTTACCTCACTATTGATATCGTAAACCTTGAATTGAGTTCGGAATGTTCTCTATTTAATGTAAATTCTAATGAACAGCTTCCTTTTTTGGAAATTAGCGCATAGAGTGGGAAGAAATTTCATCGCAAATTATTACAGTCACTTAGTGGTGAGTTGACAATTTCAGACCTATACTGCTTCTATGTATATTTATTAGCACCTCGTGAATACTGTAACTAATATGTTTAGTAATATTAATCTTTCTAACCATCTTGTAATGTAGTTTGCTTTTTTGATGAGACGTGTCGTGTCGTAATCTGTAATTGTTGTCGAGCACGGTGTATCTAAATAAACATAAAAAATGAATACGCACTCATTCAACCATAAATATAATGAAGGTAACAAACAACAACAATTACAATATAATACAATGAAAAAATTTGATTTAAACTTTTTAGATCACATCTGTACCGTTCTCGTTCGAAATTAAATTTACTTAAGTTTTTTTATAACAAAAAGCTAATGTTTTTTTTTCTTGAACTTATTTTCTAACCTAAAAAAAAATAACTATTTCTGTAAAATATTAGCAAACAAAACCAAATTATAAATAATCGACATATAAGTCAAAATTTTTTTTACATAGTAATGAAATATTTTTTGTTAACAAAAAAAATATTTTGCTAGTCATTTCGATTATTAAGAAAAATGAAAATATATTTTTGGGAAAAACTATAATGTTGTTGATAAGCAAAGAAAATGAATTGATCATAAAATGGATACGGTGTTTGGAAATTTTAATATTTGTTGGATTGATTATAACGACGTACACATGTCGGTAAACAAAGTTTAGTTGATCGAACAAAAGCTGTTGTAGATTCAAAGTTCGATGAAGGTGAAAATGTTTTTATCTCATAATTATTTTTTCTACTGCCCTACATACAAAATCTACATTTGATGTTAGTACAATGCACGGAAAACTTCATTTTCGTACTCGTACCATCATAAAAATCCTAGACAAATAACTCTCGTCCTAATACGCTGACTGATATCTTCTTCAGTCCTACCTGTTTTTGCTACAGTACAACCAAGGTTCACAAATTTGTCAACTTCATCCACTTGTGTATTGTTGATGGTAATTGGTGTTATCGTTTTGGTGTTCAATCTCATAGCCTTTGTTTTCCTGATATTAATGTTAACACCGACTTCATGTGTAAGGATTGATAGCTTCTGTATTTTCTGCCGCATGTCCGTATGTGTGTGTGTAAGTAGACTGATGCCACCTGTGTAGTCTAGATCATTGAGCCGGCTTGTTGTGTTCCATTGGATTCCATTTGGACTTGCATCATCGAGCTTTCTCATGATACTATGTAGTACTATTAGGAATAGTAGCGGGGATAGTACACAGCCTTGTCTCACTCCTCGGTGGTTGTAGTATTTATCTCTTTGCTGTCCTTTGTACTGTATTCTGTTTCCAGCATCCCGATACATTTCTTTGATTAGATCAACTATTTTCTTTGGGACACCCATTTCACAAAGTGTCTTCCATATCGCGTTTCTGTTGATTGAGTCGAAGGCGCGTTCAAAGTCCACGAAGAGGAGATACAATGTTGAGTTCCATACGTTTGACTGCTCTATAATGATACGGATTGTGTTGATATGATCGGTACAGCTTCTTCCTGGTCTAAAGCCGGCTTGTTCATTTCTTATTTTCATGTTAATTTATGGAGATATTCTTTCGAGAATGATCATGGCTAGTATTTTCATTATTGTGTTAAGCAGAGATATACCTCTCTAATTTTTGCATTCTCTTAGATCACCTTTCTTTGGAATTGTTATGGTTAAACCCTCTTTCCATTTGATTGGTATTTTACCGTTGTTCCATCAGCTTTTCACATCAGCTAATAGTGGTGTTAGAGCTTCTGCTGTTGTGTTTACATCTGCCTTGAGTAAGTCTGCTGATATATAAATTTCTTAATTAGCAATATAATAATTTATCAAGCAAACCTCACCTCCCTACTATACCGGTTATTTGTTTTTCCGAAAATATCCGCCATTTATATAAAAGAATATAATAAATAGGTATATAAATGGCGTAACGCATAAACATTAAAAATCTATAAAAATTAAGGAGTTAGCTCTTTTGGAAAGGTAATGTTTGGTTATTTTAAAATTATTAACGAATAATAATAATTATAAGTTTTTTCGCCTCGGCTGGTAAACTGTAATCTCTTTTCAAAATATTTTATTTTTAGCAACGTTGATGAATATACTATTTTTTCAAAATTTTAATTATTTTGTTTGTTTTGTGATTTTTTTGGTTTGCTTCAAAAGTTTCAGTTTTTGTTGGTGAAAGCAAAATGTCTTAAAAATTTTTGCAGGAATAATACTAAAATGAGGTTGCAAATATGTCAGCTAGCGGCATGTTCCTTGATCATGTGATGCCCTGTCTTACTCAATTATAATAGCTCACATATATGAGTTAAACAAGGGCTCGTTTCCTCGAACAAGCGATAGTATGGCATTATCAATGAATATACTACAACAAGATTGACAATGCTATCAGTGACGGAATAGAGTTGACCAAATAGACCGAATCTGCAATTACCCTAAGATATTACCTTTCCTCTGTGATATCTTACAGTCAGAGCAGAGAGTGGACTTGGAGTACGCGAGATGGTCACATCTATAGATAAAAAAATTACAAATCCACAAAAACTGATCTCTACGTGTGCCAACTAAGCAGAATTATTAAGCTAAAAAGTGTATATATTTTCGAGCGCGATGGTCTAGCGCGTTACGTGGTCTAACAATTTACATATATAATATTAATTATAAAAATAAAAGTTGATTTTATAAGTTATTACTTTTTAACGCAACAAACTCTTTCCACAAATATCCATTGATCAATAAATGTTTGATACAATTGTGATAATTACAGTGCTTTAGCTCTTACAAACATAATTTATAGTTCACTTGTTTTATAAAGTAAAATTAATATATATATATAATTTATCAAGGAACGATTACCATCAGCAGTTTTTCATATAACATTCGATGACACGATTGTGAATTTATATATAAGTTTAAATACAATTTGAAAAACGTATGCGCCCTTCTATGTTATTTTGTTTTTAAATAATATATTGAAAAACAATAAAATTTAAATGGTTATTTTAATGGCTTACGAATTAGGATCCCTATCAGACAATCGACAAAAGCACGAAGTCTGCACAAATAGAATGAGAGCACCTTGAATTGGATATAAGGTACTTTTTCTGATAATATTGGAATAGACGCCAAAATCAAAAAATGTAGTCTATAGTTCGGAAAGGATTACCAAACTGCTACCAATTTGTCAAAAACAGATACACAAGCGAGCTCGTTGATGATCTGATGTTATTTTTTCTACTGGTTCAGCTAATAGCTACTAAGTTGTTTTCTAACTAGGCTGCGGTATTACAATTTGACTTTATTAGCTACGCCACAAATAAAGCCTTCATAATTAAAACGACAAATTTAAAAATAAATTAACGAAAAATCAAAAATATAAATATAATCTATATTTCCAGTATAGATACAAAACAACTTCCATTAATAAAAAAAGATACAACTACCTGGAATGCCAAATGACTTTAACTAGCTGAAGAAAAAATCTTTAACGTTTCACACAAATTGACTATGCTCATTCTATAAGCCGCAACCTGTAACCAATTGTTATGGACCACATACACACATCTTTAAACCCACTCAATACCCATGAGCACAGCGTGGAAGATTTAAATAAAAAGTTTAGGATAATTATATTTTTATTTTATTTTATTTTATACAATAATAATAAAAATTATAAATAAATACGTCACTTGACGAAAACATTTATATTTTATAATTTTATAGAAATTAATATCAGTGACGCGGAAAACAAAAAAACACTCCAAATGGCCAACAACCATCCAGGAAACAACAATTTTAATAGTGCAAGTCAAGCAAATATTATTAATAAATACACTAAAACTAAAGTGCAAATTATAAAAACCACATCAAGCATCATGTTTAACAAAAAGTGTTTAGAATTGAATTTAGTCCTGAAATATGCAACTGTGAAGATAAAAACAAGAAATAATACAGCACAACTAGTGAAAATAAAAGCTGAAAAATACTGCATACAAATTGAAATTCGACGGCAGTACCATAAAAAAGCTATGCTTTTTAACGAACTTTACGTTCTACACCTACAACTTTTCAATGAAATCAGCCAAATAATCATTAACGAAGTCATTGTCTTCATACACATGAAAACAAAAATAATCGAGAACAAAATCACATCGCAACAAAATAAGAAAATTGAAAAGCTATTACAACATGCGAATCCAACCAACAATCTCCAAAGGACACAAGCTATAGTAAACGAACACAAGTTTCACCCATGATTCATCAACAATACCCAAATAGAGTTCAACGAAGACGCAGGTAACATCTTGAACAAAGGATTAAAATATAACATCAGCAACACCGGTAATATCAGAAACGACTTAGAAAACGAAGTCATCAACATCGAAACAACAATAAAACATGTAAAAGACACCCAAATACAAAACGAGATCAGAGTATTATTAAACAGCAAAATCAAAAGAAATATTAAATCAGGTAGCAAATTATACAGGAGTATCAAGAAACAATATAAACAGGAAAAAGTGATAATAAACAAAATTAAAGCCATATTAAAAAAGAATAAAGCCATCATGACTAAAGCTGATACAGGCAACACCGCAGTAAAATTATATGAAGAACATTACATCACAAAGTCACTAGTATTCATACATAACAATAACATCAGAAAATTAGATAAAGATCCTACAGAAGCAAACAACAAAACAATTAATAGCACTATTAATCAATGCAATAACTTATTCAAAAACAAATACAACAACCATCTCAAACAGATCAACCCAATCGCAGCCGTATTCACAGGATTACCTAAAATCCATAAACAAACCACACCAATCAGACCACTGATAAATTTTACCACCGCTCCAAGCTACAAACTATCGCTAAAATTAGAAAAAATAATAAAAAAACAATATAAACATCAAGAACAACCATAGCATCAAAAACCATACTGAATTTATCCAAAAAGCGGCAAACATACAAATAGAACAAGATTACAAAATGCTATCACTAGATGTCACGAACATGTATACCAATATTCCTGTCGAAAAAGCCATAGAATTAACCATCAAATAACTAAAAGATCACAACAAACTAACCAACAACCAAATGAACGCAATAGAACAACTCCTCAAAACCATACTTGCACAAAATTATTTCTCGTTTAATAACGAGTACTACTCACAAGATCAAGGATTAGCCATGGGTTCACCACTGTCGGGATTGATGGCCGAAATATTTTTAAATTCCTATGAAAATAAATTTATATGCAGTCAAACAACACAACAAGATTATATCATATAGCAGATATGTAGACGATACTTTCGTCAAGACAAATTAAAACATTCTGCAACAACATCAATAAAATAGATAAAAGAATCCAGTTCACTTGTGAAATCCAGGACAACAATAAAATTAATTTTTTGGACCTAAACATCATCAAAAATAGACTTCAATTTAGTATATATAGAAAACCAACTACAAGTGACGTCACGATACACGCTACCTCACACCATCCAAAAGAACACAAAATAGCAGCATATAACAGCTTCGTCCATCGTCTACTCAACAAGCAGAATTACACCAAAAAACTTAGGACTATCAAACAAATCGCATCAGCCAATGGATATAACACCAAGATGATAGATAAATTAAAAAAAAACAAAAAGGGAAAACGAAGAGCCTCTCAAATTTGCTAAAAATCGAAGACGAAAACAGCACACAATACATACCAGCCGAATACCCCAACTTCATACCGCATGACATCAAAAATCTCTTCAGAAAATACAATTAAAAGTCTCATTCAAAACAAACAACAACATCAAAAATAAATTAAAGGACAATCCAGAAATAGACAATAAAAATTCCACCGGCATCTACAAATTAAAATGCAACACCTGCAAAAAATTTTACATAGGCCAATCAGGTAGAAAACTAATAAAAAGGTATACAGAACCCCTACCTAGCAACAATACCAAAAACAACCAATCAAACTTTGCAGCCCATTTAATTACCGAACAACACACACACACACAAACAATTTTGAAGTAGACGTCGAAGTAATAAAAAATATTGCAACGCTGATGCATAAGCTGACTTCACCACAGCTCTGGAAACAAAGTGTTCTGGATGATATATAATGAGCTAATATCCATCAAATACTTTAATTAAAAGCTAACCAATGTTATAGATTTCGCGTAGCTCTAATTATAAAAATATTAAAGAAAGCAGTAGTATCCCATCAAACATAAATTCTTTTGTTCGAGAAAAAGTAAAAAAAAATTTTACCCGGATGTGGCAAACAGGAAGTTGGGATGCAGAACTGTTGTGAACCGTACTAAATGGTTATGTATCAAGTTTCATCTAATTCGATTATCAGGTACAGATGTCGAAAGATACAGATATTGAAAGCTCAATATTCAAAAAAACAGGTATATGGAACAGCCCCCACTACTTTGTTCGCTATCGCTCAAAAACTAATCAGTTGCTTGCCATACATAGTTGCATCTTTTTCCAAAGTGTCATCAAAATTCATTCACGAACGAATGCTGTGTGCTTGCAACAAACATTGAAAAAATTGTGACACAGTAAACAGGTGTTCGGGAGGCCCCGCCGCTTACTTCAATATTGTCCAAAAACTAATCAGTTCTTTGTCATTTAAGTCTCTATTTTTTTTTCTAATTGTCATTAAAATAAATTAATGAAAGAGGTCTGAATGCTCCCAACAAACTTTAAAAACAAAGTGTAAAAAGTCAGCATTTGTATGGTAGACCCCCGCCACTTTGATCAATATGTCCCAAAAGATGAAAATTATCTTCCCACACTAACTGGAACATTTTCCAAAAGTTTCATCATAATCACTTCATTATTGTAGGCTGTAGTGTGCATAAAGACACTGAAAAAACTTCAAAAAAGTACAGAAAAAATTTTTTTACCGGAAGTGAAAAACTGGAAGTTGGGATGCCAAACTGTTGTGAACCATACTAAATGCTGATGTACCAAGTTTCATTCAATTCGATTATCAGGTACAGATGTTATTCAGCTTTCGAAAAACAGGTGCTCCGGGAACCCCACACCACTTTGGTCACGATCGCTCAAAAACTAATCAGTTCTTTGTTATACATATTTCTATCTTTTTCCAAAGTGTCATCAAATTTCATTTACGAACGAATGTTTTATGCTCCCAACAAACATAAAAAACATTAGGTAAAAACCACCTGTTGTATGGTGGAACCTCCAACCCTTTATCCAATGTACTCCGAAAGCTGCTAAAATCTTTCTTGTGATACTTGAAAGCTTTTACCAACGTTTCATGAAAATCGATCAGTAATTGTAGGCTACAGTAGGGATAATCACTTGAAAAAAACTTTTTAACCGGAAGTGACAAACTGGAAGTTGGTATGCAGAAATATTGGAAACTGTACTAAAACCTTATATACTAAGTTTCAACAAGATCATAAGCCGGAATTAGAAGTTATTTAAGATTTAAACTTGGAGGTGTTCGGGAGAACCCCCGCCATTTTGTCCAAATTTGAAATGAATCCAGATCTTCCATTTTCAAGTGAACCAGTTTATTAACCAAATTTTCATCAAGATCCTATGCAGAAATGTCACCCACACACTCACACACACACCCACCCACGCACATACAGACGAAAACCAAAATGTTTATTGGCAATTTAGATAAAGGATGGTCCAAAACAAAAGAAAACACAAAATTTGGGGTATGTAAGATTTTTTGTTTCACGATAGATTGCATTACTTCACATAATTTAAAATTGTGGTGAAGCAAAAATGTCAAAAAGGCAAGCTTATGGACACCATCGAAGAATTCCATATATACAAAACATCAAAAAGAGACAACAACATATTGTTAAATGACAAACTAACCATAAAAAACAACGAACTCTACGAAACGGCAATAAAATTCAAATCTAATCCTTCATCACAATAAATAATTTTCTTAATATTAAATTTAGTTTTAACTCTCCTGTTGATATTGACAGTAAATTTGTCGAAACGCGTTTATAGGATAATTATATTTTTATTTTATTTTATTTTATACAATAATAATAAAAATTGTAAATAAATACGTCACTTCACGAAAACATTTAACATTTGTATTTTATAAAAATTTAAATAACGTAAACTTGTGTATTTTAGCTTCTGCCTTCATGATATTTACAAACCCACAAACTAATACAATTTTTTTGGCGTACATGCTCCATGTAGGAGCGTTGCCAAGCTAATCCGCTTTGAATATTCACCACGGTCATTCGCAAAAGCAACATAATTACCATGGCAGTCGATTTTTTTAAGGTAATTATTACGTCCGTCTCCCATTGCAGTTGTGATTGTGAACGTGATTGTGCAGTCATTGTGAACCAATACAATGCTCAACTCAAATAAAGCAAGATGAAAAATGTTTGGGCCGTAAAACTCTTCGAAAGGTCTGTAAGAAACTTTCGAATGCCTGTGCTCCTATATCTAACAACAAATTATAACGATCAACCCTATTTCGAATCCTGACCAAGGTTAAGAATCAAAATCATTTAAAAACCAACTGCATGAAAAAAACTTATTATCCTTTTTCAGTTTTTACTCTATATAAAAAAAATTAAAAGCAAAAACATCCAAAGAAACTCCGTAAATCAATTTATTATTTTATTTTTTTTCCTACCTCAATTCTAGAAATTGACTCGTACAACTGTTATATCAAAGCGAGAATATGAAACTTTCACCAAAGTATCCAATGTAAATGAGTTTGCGGTTGTTAAGAATTTATTAAAATTGAATCTATTATTTATCAATACACATACAGTGTTGGTATGTGTATTGATTTTTGTGCTATGAACAGAAACGGCGCAACGGAAAATGGTGTCTTGATGGAGAAAAACTGGATCGATAATTTGAGACCAAGTGATGGAAATTCTGAATAACTATCTGAATAACAACTGTCACCTAATCTTAGACAATTGACATTGCTGTCAATGTTTAAAATAAAAACGTTTGATGCTTTTTGTGGATCTGTTTAATATATCAAGTTTCAATTTAAAAACTTTACAAAGTTTACTTTAGGTATTTTTAAGTGACCGGATGGATATTTTTGTTTTTTATCTAAACTCAAATTCTAAAAATTACATTCAAAAGTTAAATTTACCGGTTAATATTAAAAATATAAATAATTTACAAGCTATGGACTTATGTATGTTTATAAATGAAAGAATAAATAAATAAATAAACTATTGAGTATTGAGCGTGAGGGTGATCAATGTATATTTGAAAAGATACAAGGATAGTAAATTTTCCCTGAATTCAGGAATGCTGTTGGATCAAGTCAATTATTAGATACAATGTAAAATAGAATTATCAATTACTTCGGTCTGAAAGACCTAAGTATTACATTCATGAGCTCAAAGTGAAATTCTTACCTCCACTTTTTTTGGCATTTCTCGACGTTTTAGGACCTACTGATTCTAAAAAAGCAAAAAAAAAAGTGTGTGTCTGTCATTACCTACACTGCAGGAAAAACGGCTGGAGGGATTTCAAAAATCTTTTTCTAAAAACAGGTATTTACAAGAGACAGGTCCGAAAGGACGCTGTATTCGATAACTGTACCGGAAGTGTGTCAAAAAAATCATTAAGTGTGTCAAAAATAGCTAATTAGCTAAAATAGATAATTTTCATATTTTTGGCTTAAAAAACGATCATTTTAAGTGATTACGAGTAGGAACATTAAATTTGGAGAAATCTTGATGGTCGGGATTGGTATATGAGATCAAAAACTAGATTATTGCATTATAAGTTTGTCAAAAAAAAGTTGTCAAGTGAAAGAAAGATTTTTATTTATTTTTTTAACCTAATTTTTTGGAAAAAAAATAAAATTAATTGTTTGTTTGAAATGAAGTTTTATTATTATTATAGAGAATTATGGCATCATAAGTTTGTCAAAAAAATGTTGTCAAGTGTGTCAAAAGAAAGATTTTTATTTATTTTTTTACCCAATTTTTTGGAAAAAAATAAAATTGTTTGTTTGAAATGAAATTTTATTATTATTATTGAGAATTATGGCATTATAAGCTTGTCAAAAAATGTTGTCAAGTGTGTCAAAAGAAAGGTTTTTATTTATTTTTTACCCTATTTTTATAGAAAAAAATAAAATTAATAGTTCGTATGACATGATATTTTATTATTATTATTGAGAATTATGACATTATAAGTTGGTCAAAAAATAATGTCAAGTGTGTCAAAAATGATTGCATTTAATTTTTTAGCCAATTTTTTGGGGAAAAAATGTAGCTGTTTTTATGACGTAAATGTAATTTAGAATGAAATTGGACATGGAAATTTTTGAATTTGTTATAGTTTTTAAAATATTTTTGGAATTTTGAAAAAGTTTGTATTTATTATTTTGTAATAATTTTTGCAATATTATTAGAATTTCAGCAAAAGTTTTAATTTTTGATATTGTAAGAATTTGAAATATTTTTAGAATTTTGAAAAATTTTAAATTTTTGATATTATTATAATTTTTGGAATTTTGAAAAAATTTATAATTTTTGATTTTGAATAATTTTTGCAATATCTTTAGAATTTTGGAAAAAGTTTGAATTTTTAAGAATTTATGAAATATTATTGGAATTTAGAAAATATTTAAATATTTGATTTTATTCTAATATTTGGAATATTTTTGGAATTTTGAAAAAGTTTGATTTTATTTAATTTAACAATATTTTTGTAATTTTGATTATAATTTTCCGGCAACGTATTGATGTTTCGTGTTAGTTTTGTAAAAAATTTTTAAACAGAGATAAAAAATACTTGTACTTTAACAAAGAGTTATGTTTGATATACATCGCTGCCCAAAACTAAAAACCATGTCCTCGTGAAAGTTTTTGCCGAAAACTATATCAAAATCCTTAACCCAGACCGAAGTCTTGATATCTCAGAGCTGTGAGATTTCAGCCCCTCCATATTTTTGATTCTGTGTTTGAACTAATATTCTTTAACTAAAGCTGTGTGATTTTTAAATTTTAAAATTAGAAAAGATAAGAATGAATGAATCGAGTATTTTTGAGGAATATTTCAAAAACTCAATTATCACACTTTTATTTATGAATCATAGACTAGGACTGATATACAAATGAATTAGTAAGGAGATTGGAAATTGGTTCGTCTGGATGCTATTACAAGGTTTGGTTGTTAAACTTTATCATAAATGTTTATTATTATTATGGTGAGAACGTGTAATAATTTAATATAATGCTGATAAATTTTACAAAACATCAATGGATGACTCTACAGAATATTGGATTAGCCAACTCTTGGCAATTCAATTTGTGTTAGCCTACAATTGCTATATTTTCTACAGGAGATGTATTTTCTATTTGTTATAGTATAATTTCGATTAGCAAAAAAAGGTCAACATTTTTTTTTTAAGAATAACAACAATATCAATGGTATAATCAATTGGATATTCAAACAATTCAAATCAGGAAAATTTACAACAATATTACAACTAGAAATGAAGAAATCAGCCACAGGATGGGTTTTGCAAAGATTACAGTGAGTGAGTGAGGTTTTTGTGGATAGTCGCATAAATTTTTTTTGCTTCTTGATTTTATTTCTTACTAATGCTAATGGAAAGTTTTTTTTGAAAAAAAAGTCCAATCAGGACTCGATTCTCAAAAATCCGGTATTTCATTTTAATTCATTTTCATTTATTGTGAATAAAAGTTCAATTTTAACAAAATTTAAATAAATATCATATGTGAAAAAATACAGAGTTGTGAAAACTTAAATGGAACAAACATATCAGTCCAAAAATTGTTAGCCTTTCAAAAATTTATTTACAATTTGAAAATAGATAGAAAATGCAATATTTACGTGAATTAGAATGGTCAAAACTTACGTACAGTGGATTTGTAAAGTTCAGCTTCCGTTCCGTTAAGATCATCCAAATGTTATTCCAGTTTTGAAAATATTTCTCTACAACAAAACCTAGGTAGTTTGTATTGATCATGGATCATTTGTAAAATTTTGCAAAATCCAGTAAATATGGAGCACAAGTCGGATTGGCCTGTGTTATAGTGGACATGCAGAAATTCATCTGGTTTTGAATAATTTTGATTTGGGATAAACTCGACCCCATCCAGATAAATTTGTTGCAATCCATTAGGTTTGTAGTTTATATATTACAAATTATATTTAATTATTCACAAATCGAAACAAAATCGAATAAATAAAAAATGTGTTCTTATGCGTTAAACTAATAAATTTACACTTATATTTTCAAATTTGATTATTAGAGCTTTATTTGGTCGTGTTACGCAAAGAGATCTGAATATTATATTTATTAAAATAATTAATTTCAGGCATAATAAGCTAACCGGTATGGATATACCGGTTAGCTTATTATACTAATCTTCCTTTATTTTCTTATTATTCACACACACACCTTAGTTGTATGGAATAACCAATATGCCGATTTAAATTGTGTTTTTTTACTTTTGAGTTTCAGGAGAGTAGAGCCCAGGGTTCTACATAACCCCCTTCCCTTTAAAAAAATTTGTAAATTTATTTGTGCTCAAATTAAAGTTCAATAATAAATAAGAATGGAAAGAGGTCAAGGAAACTGAAATCAAGCTTTTTTCGACCACCATTTATAAACAATCTCGTTCGTCATGTGAGCTAGTTTGCGTCAATTAAAATGGAATAAGCATTTCTTTTTGTTTTTTCAATTATGAAACTCTTTCGGAAGTGCCTGATTACTTTGTATGGGCCTACATATAATGGTGATGGATCTGTTTTGACTGGAAAGATTCTAAGTTACGCTCAGATCCTACAGTTTTTGGATTTTGAACAAGATTGTTGATTTCTGGTTGATGAGTTTACCAACACCAAAAATCAGTAAAAATCACCAACATCTAAGACCAACCGCACCAGATATATGCTGAACATCTCTTGTGAACTGGGAAATGAAGTCAAGATGAAATGCCTGGCGGAGACTTCTCTCTGTCTTTGAGTCGATTGATGTTACCACATGTTTTTGGTCAGTGAACACTATGAACAAACGACCTTCAACAAAATAACAATAATGTTTAATTTCTAGAAAAATAGCTAGTAATTTGCGATCAAAGAAAGAGCATTTTAAAATAAAATTCTAAGGGTTGCCAACATCCTTTATTTAATTGTTTCACTTCTGCTTCTTTTGCAGTACCTGAAGGTCCGTTTTAATACAAAAAATTGCCCTTTATAACGCATGAGCCAAGAATGTGCAGTTTACAAGTGCTAGTTTGACTTAATCAACGATTGTACTGCATTGGAAAGGCCAGATAAAAGATTTGATCTGGGGTGAATTTTACTCCATTTTTTGTGATTTCATGGCCTAAAAATCAAAAGTTTGTACACCAAACACGCACTTTGAAAGTTTGATTTCAATATTAAAATCATCAAATCTTTTATAAGGTAGGCATAAATAGATTTTTGTGCTCCTGAGGACAATTGCTTAAACCAAAACTTAGTCAATGTACACAAATACGAAGTTAAGTTTTTTGACCACTTCGTCCATAAAACCCTGAAAAGTCTGTCCTGCGTTTACCAGACCATAAATTCTAAGGATTTCGAAGAGACCAAAAGGGACAGTAATCAGTAATCACAGTAATCACAATAATCGGGACCAATTCAATCAATCAATCAATTTTATATAACTGCATGATGCATCCGTTAAGATGCATAGAAAAATCCTTTATGTCAACATCGTTCAAACGTCGATAATCCCCGCACTGTATCCAGTCATTTGGCTCTTTCTTTGGAACTAATTATAATGGAGATGAAACTCAAGACGAGGAAGGCTCAATCAATCTTAACTGTTTAATGTGTGAAAACTCATCTTAGGCTGTTTTGAACCTTTTGGCCTTCAGTAACGGTGGTCGTGAGAAAGGTAGTTGTTCTACTGTGGTAATTCTGTGTACTATGGTGTGTTTGACTCGTGCGTCGAATTTCGGCTTCGGAGTTGGAAAATATGAAAGGATTTCTCCAAAGATTCCCTGAACATTAAACAAGCGTAGTATTTTCTGTATTCTGTTTTCTTTTAATTTCCTCACCAACAAATAACAAATTTGATTTAAATCCAGAAGTACGTAAAATTTGATGCAATCCGTAATAATTGGACCACGATTCTGATAGGCTTTGAAAGTCCACATTCAATTTTTTGTGGTTTGGCTTTTTTTTCGACCCAAAACAGACTTTTTTTTGTAGATTTAGCAACATTCAATTTTTGGAAAATGTATGAGCCATTTGTTAAATGAGGGTCGTGATTTCTCTTGCTGATTTTTATTCTCCTTAAAAATTAGTTTTGAACCAAATTGGAAATGTATATATTGTTGTAATTTAAAGCACATAACTCGGATCAACGTATGTTGGCATAAGGGATATACAAAAATTGTTACAGATAAAGATATACTATCCAGCTCAATAAGCATTTCAGGATATATTTGGCTAAAACTAAACTCACTATGCTGTTTAAAACTATTTATGCGAAGATTCAAAAGAATATTGGACTCGATCACCGAATTGTAAATGTGTCTAAAATTAAATATCAGGGTGTTGCAAATTAAAGTTAATTTTTTTCCAAAAAAATACTAATTATGATAAACAAGCATTAACGCTAAACGAAGAGATTATTGGAGTGAATAAAACACAATTTGTTTAAAAATTTGCAAGAATAAAACTAATATTGGGATACCAAGATAATACTGGTGGTGGTGAATTCGCACATATAAAATTGTATTGGCGGTTTTCACTTCGAGCAACCAATCAGGAATATTTTACAAATAAGATTGAGAGTAATACCGTTGATTGAATAGTGTTCATTCAACAGCACTCCTTAGCTATCACCTTGAAAATTAATATCACTATTATTGCTAGCGGTATGTGATACCTCATGTTTACTTGTATATCAATAGCGGGGACTGGAATACAAAGGGTTGTTACACCTGCAGATCAAAAACTAAAAATCTAACAAACTTTTAATAAAGTCAGCTTTTTAATTTAATTTTTAAAATCAATTCTTAAGTTTCATAAAAGTCCTATTTGTTTCACTAATCCTTTTATATGTAATTATTATGTCAACTAAAAATTAAACATACACATATGCCTGCATACTGCAAAAAATACCTTGTTCTTTTCCAACAAAATTAACAACAAAAAGCAAAAATGAAAAATGTTATCAATTCAGAATCAAAATTAACTTAAATTCTCAATACAAATAAATAATAAAATTAGAATGGAATCCAAAAACATTATAATCGTTTCAAGTTAATCCAATAACAATCACATAACTCATATACATATTTCACTTACCCGATTCATTCCATTTCCCATGACTAAAACAAATTAATTTAGTGTTGCCTGATGTTACGTCTTTTATTTTTGATAAATAAAAAATATATTTATTTGAATTCAGTTTTGAAATTGAAGTTCTTTAGCTTTAAATTTTCATCGTTTTTGTTTATTTTTTTAGGAATTTTCATAAATAAGAATTTTCATATCTTTATATATGAAAAAAGAAAAATTTTCACTTCATAAATTTTATTTATATTTTATATCTTATTTTCATAATGGAGCACAATAAATACACTTGTGAATTATTTTAATGATGAATTTTTGAAATTAATACTTAAAACAATTTTTTTATAACTACGTCGGTGGACAATGACTTTTTGTTTATTTTATTTTAATGATATCAGATTAGGTTTGTACTTTTGTATTCTGGTTGATTTTGGGTGGATGTGTTGTTATTGTATTTGAAGTGGATTTGAGTATCTGAAAATAAAAAAAATAAAATTATTTCATATTTTCAGACAAATAAAAAATTTAAGAATGGTAAGCATGGTAAGCATGGCTTTCAATATGGAATTTAGATTTGATCTTTCAATGTTTACCCGCATATGACTGTAATTTGTTCTCGAACACCCACCCGCTATTTTGTAATAGTTAAGATATTCCGTGTCAGTCGTACTTCCATTTCCAGTTCTCATTACCTTAAGTAATATAAAGGACAACCATATGAAAATGAAAAGCATTTTTAAAAAAAAAATTGTATTTACATATACATGTTCAAAAAGTTGTTTTTAATTTGCATATTTTCGGATACCCTTGTACCATACTATAGACATATTCGAAATTTAATGCATAACATTGTCAATCAAACTTCTTAACCCACTTGTGAGTAAAAATACAATTATTTAAAGTATATCTTACGGGTAAATGTGACACTGCCGGGAAGCCAGAATTAAATTCATTTTTATTTTTTTTCTCTCCTAATTATAAAAATAAGTTGGACAAGTGCGAATAGAATTCACTCGCCAAGGGTTCCGCGAATGTAAAAAAACACAATATAAAAAAAAAATGGCATAGAGTTGTGTTGTAAAGTCTTTATATTGCCAGACTATGGACGTATAACAGAATGTTTAATCGTAGAAGTCAATAGTAAGTGTAAATCACATCTACATTGATCAAAAATGACACAACAAATGTTTCTTGAGGTTAAATCTTATCCATGGTTGTTTATGTTAACTAAAGAAAGATTTAACCAGCTTTTAAATGGTATTTTTTTTATAAATCAGCGTCAAAATTTAGGGTGGTATGCATATACTTAAAATAGCATTTTTTTAACAAAAACTAAAAAACTGTGCATCGCAAAATTCTAAAAAAAATTGAATTTGTTCTTAAATTGGGTGCCCTTTCAAATGACACCCAACTCATTTGGTTCAAAAAAGATTTTTTCTTCCTCCCCACTCCCATCCCCTAAGACCACTGAAATGAAATTATTTGAAACTTCGCTATAATTGTCATTAAAAGTTCCTTTCTATGAGCATTTTTCCAAATTTTTCTGTCAATCAGTGTCGCAACGTAGGGCGAGGAAAGTTTTGAAAGTTTTACTTTTTTGACAATAACTCGAAAACTGTGCACAGCGAAATTTTAAATAAATTGTATTATTTCTTAAATTAAGTGCTCTTTCAAATGACACCCCTCTCGCTTGGGTCAAAAAAAGTTATTTTTTACCCTCCCTACACCCACCCCCTAAGCACACAGAAATATAATTATTTCTGAGTTCGCTATGATTTTCGTTCAAAATATAGCAAACTTCCTGTCTCTGTGATTTTTTTCAATTGTTTCTGTCAATCAGTGTCGAAACGTAGGGTGTTCGAACGGTTTGAAATTTGCACTTTTTTGACAATAACTCAAAAACTGTGCATCGCAGAATTCTAAAAAAGTTGCAATGTTTCTTAAATTCGGTGTTCTTTCAAATGACACCCTACTCATTTGGGTCAAAAACTCGTTTGTGTCACCCTTCCCCACCTCAATCCCTTAAAAGCACAAACATATAATTATTTGAAACTTTGCTACAATTTTCGTTCAGAGTTTATCAAACTTCCTGTCTCTGTGAATTTTTTCAAATTTTTCTGTCAATCAAGCTCGAAATCCGTTGTGGGACCAACTTTTTATGTCACTTTTTTGACAATAATTCAAAAACTATGCATTGCAAAATTCTAAAAAAATGCATGAATTTAAAATCAAGTGCTTTTTCAAATGACACAACACTTGACCTGGTTTTAAATGATGTTTTTACCCCTTCTCATTCCCACCCCTTTAATATATATAGTTATGAGTATCTGCCACTTTTCTATATTTTTCTGTCTCGATAAAAAAATGTAAGTTTTCAAAATCTTTACGTCGTACCTCTGTAAAACAAACGAACAAAACTTTATTTAATTTTTAACCCGCCATCTTATGTGGATAGGCTAGTTTTATAAGCACCTCAAATTTTTGGTTCATCGGATTAATGATTGTTCACGAGATAATTGCGATAATGCAAAAAACATGTTGTACTCTTACCAATAGTGTTTCGTATAAAAAACGGAACCCTAATAAATCTAAAACGAATTCACAACGGCACAAAATAAATAATTTTGTACAAAAAAAATTATGCTGGGCATTTTATTTTTGGCTCGTGCCATGGAAAGAAAGTTTTGGTTTGGAGTTTTAGATCGAGCAGAAAAGTTTGAGTTGGTGTTTGGAAGTTAAATTCGCAAGTGGCTTAATGGAATTGTTGAGTGGGGTGGGTGGATGTTTAAAAAACCGAACTAAGTTATGAACGTTGAAAATTGATTATGTGAAATAATTTAACAAAACTTTAAAGATGAAAATTCGAACTACTTTAGAAAAATCTTAAATTGGATAGTGAGTTAAGGATTTATGAAAATTTTAAAAAATAAATAAAAATGGTTTTAGTGAAATTATTAAGACGAACATAATTTAAGAGAATGTACCAACCAATTGGGCAACGTCATTAAATTACATGAGCAAAGAAATAAAAAGAACTAAAAATGAAGTTTGTTGGTGCAATTGGAGGATGATTTACTAATCATGTATGTCAACATCCAACCACGAAATTGAGTGATTAGCACAACTTAGTTTCAGTGCCTCGTTTTAGATGGGGAGTAAAGTAAATTGGGATATTGAGACGAGGCTTATGGTGAAATTCAAACAATCAATTAGAAAGGATGAGAATACAAATCATACGGTTTATATTATTACCTTAAATTTTATTTGTTTTGCGGTTGTTTGGGTTAATTTTTTAACGGTGAGATCCTAAAGCAACATGAATTGTTTATGTAGATCGAAGGAGGAGTTGAGGCATTGCAGGGTAGTTTCATACCGAAACTGGGTGGTGTTTAAGGGACGCATTTGTGCCATAAATAATTGTTTTTATGTAAATTTTCTTGTGCAGAGGCTAGCCGATAAGTTTCACTCCCGCTGGAGCTAAAGCAGGATGAATTCAAATATTAGCATACAAAGATTAACCGGTAGACCTGCACGGTCTACCATGCCTTCTACTTTAATTTTTTTAATATAGAAAAATAGAAATTAAATTACATAAATGAGAAATGCTGATTGCATCTATTAAATAAAAGCATCAGTATCGAGAGAGCATAGCTTCGCCCGTAAATGCTGTGCCAAACCTTAGTAAGGACCAGCCTTAACGAGACACAAGGGCCCAATGTTGGTACATAGCAGCTACCCAGAGGGATTGGAGGACGTACTTACACGTAACTGGGTAAGTACCTTAAAGTGCCTCGCAAAATGGGCTGTCGCGGGTGGAATGAAAATAGGTTCGGGATCGGAAAGAGGTTCGATCAATCAACAAAATATTGAGTCGAAAGGGAATCAGAGAGTTCACAACACTGCAGAACAACGCGGTCAAGAAGATCAGAAAATAAATTCATCCAATTGAGACGGAGTAACAATGCTTAAAGACGGGGGTGGTAGCTATTCTGGCGCATTAAAAACTAGTAGGGTTGCAATCATCTATCAAAAATAGAAAAAGGCAAACATTCCCATAGGTCATTCTCAACTACTGTTTTGGAAAGGTTAGCTACAATTGGCAATGGTAGACGATGTCAGTAGATACAGAGAGGAAGAATAAAGGAGTAATCTCCAGTATTCTAAAGGAGTAATCTCCAAAATAACTACCTCCTCAAATATTATCTGGAACCTAAATTACATCTGCTTCATCCTGCAAAACAGTATATCCCGAGAAATAGTGATTATTGTATGGAGAGGCACATATACTCCTTGTTAACAATCCATAAATAGAAACAGCAGGAAACCATTCTGGGGTTAATCTGAAACAAGATGCTTGGCTTCACAAAAACGGGGTGGAGGGCCTGGGAAACAGCAAGGCTAAGATGATAAGAAAAACATTAACTAGTTTTTTTATCCAATAATTAATTTATTTTTTACCAGAGTGTTCTGATCTAGCTCAAAAGGTCTACACAGATCACAATCACTCTCAATTCGGCCATCACCATAACATAGTAGTGGCATCGGCCTACTTTGGGGAGACGTTTTGTACATACCCACGAAGATACAAGAGTTGATGAAGTGGTGTAATAACAAAAAATGACCTCTAATCATCCGGTGTAATTCAATTGCCCACAACGAGATATTAGGTAGCACAGACCCGAAAGGTTTTTCAGTTAGAAAACTTAATGAAAGAAAACCTAGGCGTGTATAACGTTGAACACATCTACTTTTATCTAGTGTACAAAACAGGAGGTGTTGGACATAACGATAGGGTACACTAGTGTATGGCATTCTATACAGAGCTGGAAAGTCTGAAATGAACCCTCCTTGTCGGGTCATAGAACTATTCTGGTTGAACTAGACATAACAAAAGAGGAATTTACTTGGTTTGGAATCCCGAAAATCCAAGCTAAAACAAATTTGAGGAAAACCTTAAAGAATGTTTACTAGGATAGCCCTTAAAAAAATTTAAATTTTTTGTACGACACCCTCCTATTTCGTGTCAATACCCATAAAAATATTAAGTGCAAAATTTAAAATCAATCGATCAATTCTAAGGCGTGCTCCACCAATTAAAGTTGAGAGGCTTGGTTCTAGACCTTAAAAAATTTGAATTTTTTGTACGTCACCCTCCCATTTCGTGTCAATACCCATAAAAATATTATTTACAAAATTTGAAATTAATCGTTCAATTCTAAGGCGTGTACCCGGCCACTTAAAGAGCCACTAAAACTTCAAATGTCCGGGGCATGGCTTAAAATTGAATGATTGATTTAAAATAATATTTTTATGGGTAGTGACACGAAATGGTAGGGTGTCGTACAAAAAATTTAAATTTTTTTTAAGGTCCAGAACAAAACCTCTCAACTTTAAGTGGCACGCCTTAGAATTGAACGATTGATTTCAAATTTTACAAATAATGTGTTTATGGGTAATGACAAGAAATTGGGGTGCCACAAACTGTACAATGAGAAAAAAAATCTAGAGTAAAACATTAGGGCAACTCTAATGTTTACAGTTAGTAACAGTTAAAGACAGTTAAACACTAAACCATGCTAAAGAAAACTGTAGCGAAAGTCAGCCTGGAAATCTCCAAGTGGAACAAGGCGTGACAAACAAAAAGACCAAAAGCACGAAAGGTTCAAGAAACTCCAAGACAGAAAACCTTCACAATCTTCTGTGATAATATGTCGGCAACCCTTGTAGCGCAAAGATGATCCAGATGAAGATGTCGTTAGTTTAGTTTATAGGCAGTGTCTAATGACACGATCTACGTAATAACCACGTGCTACGAAGTGGTTATCTCTCAAATAATTTCTAACATCTGCGTTGATATATACCGTACTTTCCTTACGATAATGGAATAAATAATAAGTTCAGTGAATTTGTTTTCGTTTAACTTTTTTTTTATTTTCGTTAACTTTTTTTACATATGTACTTGTACGAGGGTACGAGGGTACAATACTGTCAATTTGGGTGAAAGATGTTTAGTTGTATAAACGCGAAATATTTCCCTTGTTGTGGTGATATTGTGTTAATGTTACGGAAAATGTTTTTTCCGTAAGCCTTTTTCAATGTTCGCTATGATTTTTTATCCATCAACAAGAATTTTATTTTATGAGAATAATAGAACAACATCGTCAATCCATGCCAGGGAAATTGAAAGGATTTAAAATTTATTAGCAGTTTTATTGTCAAATTTTAGTTAAAATTTTTCTTTTTCACAAAATAAAATTTTTAAAATCCGTCAAGTAGTGTCAATGAAATAGAAGGCGAACGAATTGTTTTTTTTATCCTTATTTTTCTTTTCCTTAGTAACAAATTCCTTTCAAACAAATCCAATTAGTAAATCAAAAAATATATGGTAAATCGATGTAAGGATTGCCTGATTTTGACCATATGTTTGTTTCATATTACCATAAAATATTTTAACTTTTATGCCTCTGGGAGAAAAACTTCAATTCACTCCCGTTCTTTTACGACTAACCCGTCCGCACATCATTTTATCTTTGTGTAAATTAAATGATACCGATTGAGTTAATAATTTGATGAAAATTTATATCTAGACACTAATATTTTCCCCCAAAATATGCAGACAAAAATAACAAGATAATAAAATGGATAACTAACGTAAATTGTATATGCGAGTGAATAATTAATTTACTATGTTTATGATAAATAAAAAGGAAGATGTAAGAAATTAGGAAGAGATAACATTAAGTTTAAGATGATTTGTGTTGAGTTAAATTTTATGTTTTCATTTATAAATTTGTTGCCAGATGGTTTATGTAATCCTTAAATTATTAAAACTTAAATGTGATGTTTAAGACGTATGATTGCGTTATTATAATAAACTGCAACAAGAAGGAGTTAAGCTAAAAAGCAAGCAAGAATAATCGTTCTTTTATATTTGTGACTAATTCAGGAATTTACTGTACCTATACTAGATCTACTGAACTCCCAGTAGCACTCTTATATGATAAAACAATCATATTGCTTTTGTAAATTATATGATTTCATTATACAATTATAGTTGAAAACTCTAATTACTTGTTAGCTCACAAGCATTGCAATTTTCAAATAATGGAAGTGAATTCATATCTTAAGGTTTTATTCATATATTTTATATGAACGAGAAACAATCATGTGCTTTACCATTAACTTAAATTGCCATATTCATTTCATGTATAACTTATTCACTAGAGTATAAAAATCAAGAAACAACTAAAGTTGCATGCAGAAAAATCAAATAATGTTATATTTTTTTTTGCATTTGTTAGAATCATGAACATTCATTCAATTTTCAATGTTCGCTATGATTTTTTATCCATCAACAAGAGTTTTATTGCTATGAGAATAATAGAACAACATCGTCAATCCATTCCAGGGTAATTGAAAGGATTTAAAATTTATTAGCAGTTTTATTGTCAATATTTTACTACCAAACAGAAAAGCACATGATTTGAGGGTGGTTTTTTGATGTTGATCGAAGAACGATGGGTGGGTAGGTAGTTGGTTGACAAAAACGCATAGGATGTTCATAAAAATTTAATCAGTTCAGAGTTTCCTTGAAAATTTCAGAATAAGACTTTATTTGGATATTCAATAACTTCTAATCCTGCCTTTTAATCTTATTAAAACTTGGTATATACGGTTTTTGTATTGTTTCTGCATCTTCGGGTTGGACCCTTGCGGTTAAAATTTTTTTTTAATTTTTAACGTGTTTATCCCTCCTGCTAAACATAATGTGAATGGTGCACGAGTGTATGCACATTTCGTTCACTTTTTTATTTTACTAATTTTTAAGTTTTTTTTAAATATTCTAGTGCATATTTTAAATTTAATTGAAGTTTAAAAGTATTTGAAGGCTGAAGTAAATCAAATTAATTTTAATTTAACATTTTTCCATCATTTTATTATTTTGTAGGCTTATATTTATTATTTTATTCTTAAATATTGGGTATAAAGCCCATTTGAAATGAAACGCATTAATTACTTCAAAAAATTTAAATACTTTTTTTTTTTTATTAATTATTTAGACATGTTTAGCACACTAAATATGAAATATTCATTATTTAGACTCTTTGAATATCCGAAGATACCATGTCAACTATAAAGGAAGGAGATGAGGAAAATGGAAGGAATGGGGATATAGGGATAGCTATACTAATTGTTTTAAATGATGATGGACATTTTCTTTAAATGCCTGAGGGGAAAATTCATCGGGAAATACGGAGAAAGGCAATGAGTTCCATAATTTGGCCACTCTATTAAAATAGTCGTTTTGGAAGGACACAGTTCTACAACGAGGTATTTGTACAACAAATGGATAGGATAACTCAGCAGCTCTTGTTTGTCGATTATACTGCGCACACGATGGAAGGATATTTTGAATTTAGAGGAGAATTCGCTAAAGTTATATTTATAGTAGATTGATAATTCAGCCACATTTCTTCTGTGCTTGACTTGAATGAATCAAGCTGGTCCGTTAGTTCGGTATTACCAATCAACCGTATTGCTTTTCTCTGTACAGAGTCTAGACATTTTATTGTTGACTGACAAGCACCTCCCCAAACATGACAGCTGCACTCCGTACATGGACGAATAAAGGACTTGAAGATTAGCAAAATTTGCTCGGGATTGAAATACTTTTTACATCGACTCAAGAATACTAATTTTTGCATTGCAGATTTAGCGAGGTTGAACACATGTTTATTCCATTTCAGGTTATTTTGAATATCCACTCCAAGAAGTCTAACTGATTCAACCTCACGCAATTCCTCGTGGTTTATTTTAATAGGAAAATTTTTATGTCGCTCTATTCGTGAAAGACGACATAGTTTGGTTTTGGTTGGATTAAATGAAACAAGATTACGATCTCCCCATTCCATTATACGCTCCAGATCTTTGTTGATAGAATCAATTAGCAGCTCTCTATCAGTGGTAACTGCAGTATGAGATCGAAATTTAGGGGATGCATGTGATGCATGCAATGTTCTACATATAAAAAATAATTGTTCTACATATAAAAAATAATACTGATTTTCCATAATTTTCTCAATATTATAAAAAAAAATTAATTAATTAATATCAGTAAATTACTAAAACTAGTTATTTAAAATACCCTTTTGTTTTTTGTGTTTTGTGTGTTTGATTTCACCTTTACAAAATAAATTCTTACACCCAAGTATAAAAATTTTCATTTATTTTTTTTTTATTATTATTATCATGAAATAAATTTTGTTTCGCTTTATTAGTCGTTTTTTATCATACGCACTCTATGGTGCCATGTATATGATATGACATATATAATGCACAATTTCATGCATGTGAATTATGTAACATGCACAATTAATGCACATTTCATGCATTTTTTCAAACGGACCAAAATTACACAGGAACATTCGCTAACTCATACGAAAACCATAAAAATCGTAAAAGCTGTGCCTTGTTTTTTTTTTCGTGAAGTTAACACTATCACAAAATAAAAATATTATAGTGATTATGAAATCCCCATGGATTAAATTTTTTCTCAATTTCTGTAATATTTTAGTTTTTATTATGTAAAATTGTAATGAATTTATTCTGATTATTATTTTCAAAATATTTTGATGTTAAATGATAATGAGTGTATTAGTAATGACTCAGAGTCCCTGTCTGTTTTTTTTTGATTTTGTGTCAAGATTGCGCCATTTTTCGTCATACTCGTCACTTTGCCGAGATTTTCGGGTGGAAAAAATTTACATTCGCAATAAAGGGCGAATGTAAACAAATGTATTTTTAGAAACATATTCAGACATGTTGCAAAATAAAAGAAGTGTAAAATTTGCAAAGCAAATACGTAAAGAAACTCGTAAAGAAAATCCATAACCATTTTCGCATAATTCTTGAGCAGATCAAAAACAATTTTTTCATTGCATGAGCTTTTATTGTTTTCGTAGAAATTAAACACAATCACCAAAACGAATGCCTGCCACCCTCATCGGGTGTTAAACAGATTTCATCTTATTCTTCTTGCAGCAATTTTTTTATTTCTGAACCAGAGAAACGCTTCCTTTAAACTTTGCGAGAAATAAGTTTTTAAAATGGTGCGCAAACGGTTCGACCTCGTTATTATATTTTCATTTTTAATAAAAGAAGAATATTCGATGTTTTTTACCATTCGGCTAATCCTTTTCACAAAATGAAAATGCCACACAACATGCCAACGAGTTGAAGATCTGAAGAAAATTACCACATTGGCTTTTCATGCATTTCAAGAAAGTGACCATCGTATATTATTATATGGTGTTGACGAAGGGAATTAATTGTTTTTTGTCACCATTGTGCAAAATGGTTACTTTCAAGCTCTCTTTGCTGCTATCAAAGAATTCAAACACTCTTTTAGGTCGTATGAATACCCGTAGTCTTTGAATAAACTATTAATGACAGAAGCATATATTATATTTCAGCTTAAATATTTTTCGTTAGGCTCATGAGTGACATAACCAATATGGTAAATCGACGAGATCACTCCCGATGTGTTGGGGTCACATTGAAATGGACAAAACAAACGCATAAAATTTATAAATTACCATTGAAATTCAACCAGTTATAATCGAAAACCAAAAACTAGTATAAATGTTCATGATTTTGTAAGTAGTATAACAAAATTTTGATAATTAAAAATAACGACGCATATGAAAACAAATGTCACAACAAACAAATGGTACGAACTAGAAGTAGAAATTTAACTAATGTAATTATTTTCAAAACAAATTTATCCCAAAATAAATAATCCATTCCTGTTTTACTTTTTGTCTCATTATCAAAAATTCATTGGTAAAAAAATTCTACTATATATTCTTTGACTACTCTCGTAGTGAATTCGTATATTTAAAGATTTTTTTGTTTTGACAACATAATCACCTCAAACATAATAGAAATCGCATGGATCATTTTTGAGCTGGAATCAATTTTTTGTTTTATTTATTCATTTATTCATTTCACATCCACCAGAGCAAAAGCCCATTAGGTTGTTATAGAAACATTTTATCATAGTCACTTATAACATCATCTAAGATTCTTACAAATAAAATAAGGCATTAGTACAGCGAAAGAAGACTTCTAGCCCATAGTGGACAGTATAGTAGTCATAGTAAGCCATGAACTAAACGAAACCTGGTCTTAGATAGCAAGTATAGGAGTTAATACTATTAAACCTACGCAGTGTGATTTTCACTCTTCAAATCACGCAATGCATATGAGCATCCCAATCTAGTTTATCTTCTTATGTATTAATACGCTAACTTTGTACTTTGTACAGCCTAAGGCTCTTTTATTCGAATTTTCACTCATTCCAAATTTTCACTGCTAACTAATATTAGTGTAACCTAGATCTGAGAGATTTTTGGGATCTTTCGGATCATAAATAAAAAAGGTATAGACGAATATTATAATGTATTTTTGAATTCAACTGCCTCCCCTCAAATCAAATCAAATGGATCAAATGGAATCGTCCAAATCTTTTCTTTGTTTATAGTATTTTATATTTTTTTTTCAGTTTACGCATTGATCTAGGAGAGTATGGACGTTATTTTTCTTTGTTGTTTTATCTTATATAATAATACGTTGAATATTTAGTTAGATATATATTGTTTGTGAATGAAAGAGGAAAAAAAATTGATTATTGTTTTTGATTGACAATTTTGCAATGTGTGTGTTTGGTATGATAGTTTGAGATCGTAAATTTGATTGTTAGAATTTTTAATATATATTGTTGGTGAATGAAAGAGGATAAAAAATTGATTATTTATTGTTGTGTTTTTTTCAGCGACAATTTTGTAATGTGTGTGTTTGGTATGATAGTTTGAGATCGTAAATTTGATTGTTAGAATTTTTAATATATGCTAGGAGGGCCCGGCGTGCTTCGGTACGATTATAAATAAAGTTTTTGCGTAGACATTTTGTTGACGTAGAAGCAATGATTTCAAAAAGTGGTTATGAGAAATGCTAGCATATAATTTTGAATTTTTCTTTTTAAATATATGAATGAAAAATAATCGGAACTCTAGCTGATCAGTTCGGATATATGAAAAATTAGCGATCAAATAAGTTAGAGATCAAATAAGCTTACTTGAAAACTTATTTGATCACTAATTTTTCATATATCCGAACTGATCAGCTAGAATTCTGATGTCTACGCAAAAAACTTTATTTATAAGGGTAGCGAAGCACGCCGCGCCCTCCTAGTTATGAATTATTAAACCAATGATTTTGACTTGAAACTGGATAGAATAATGACTACATCCACTGCAACAGGAGCACAAGAACTAGACTGGTTGTCCCTCAAACAAAAGATTTTGATTTAGCTGGGTTAAGGTTGGCTCAAATTTTTCCGTTTAGTACAGTCTGAGATACGAAGCAGGTAAAGATTTATTTCAGCAATGCACTGAGAAAGACACGTACTAAGGAGCAAATGCAATAGCTGAACATCATCAGTGAACAATTGACAGAGACAGTTGATTATTTGAGGGAGCTCATTGATAGACTAAGAGAACAACAGGGGACCCATAATGGAACCATTGAGGACAAACTTTAAAATATTACACGAACTAGAACAAAAACCTTTGGATCACATTGACTACAAGGTATCCTTAAAGGAATCAACATCAAAAAATCTAAAACGAAAAAATTTAGAAATTTCCGTATTTATATTCATGGATTCTCATCCTCATCAATTCTTTCTCAAAAAATAAGAAGCAGGCACATGTTGAAGGTTGAACTAGAAAAGAAAAGAGGAAAAAGGGAAAAATAAACAACCATGCAACGTGAAACACGATCAAAATTTAGCAAAATATGTAAAGCAAGTCATATAGAACTAATTACAGCTTCGCAACAATTGACAGCTAATGTTGAGAAATCTGACAAATTGATCTATACTTAGGTACTTTAATACCATATCTGACAGGTCTGTTTACAAAGTATGCTATACTAATCAGATCACTGAATGACATGGAAGTATTTTATTATTGGCATATCTATCTAATGAACGGACACGATTAGGAACGAAACAGATGCAAGAATGATATCATAAAGAAGAAAAAATTGTCAAGTGCATAGGCGCCCATATATGCTCACGGAAATAAATTCGATTCTGGTGTCATTGCTACGACTTTCACATTCTCGAGTAACGATTACTGACAAAAGTAATAACATTTGTGAAAATCATAATGCCTATAGGTCTTCTCAGACGGTATCGAATGCTTTTCCCACCCGGCAAGACTCTTCACTCATGATCTCGAATATGCATTCTCAATCAACGGATAATAAGCATTTGTAAATTTTGAGAATCGTGACATCACTTCTGCATAAACAATTTCTCGCCACTTTTATTGTTAACAATCCTCTCTTTAAAAATGATGTTTCAGTCTCGAAAGATTTCGAAAGTCAATGTGTTTTTTACTTCACAACAAATAAAAAAATATCTTAGATACTCCAAATTTTATGTTATTTTTTGTTTGGACCGTCTTCTATCTAAATAGCCAAAAAATGTAGCTTTAGCAAAAATGGAAAGTTATATGAGAAGGAACTGATAAGCTTTTGAGCAATAATGGGAAAAATGGTGAGCACGTGCTGATCATCTGTTTTTATAACTAGAATGTCGCAAAATCTATGACAATAGTTAGCCATTAATTGAAGTATTTGATGAATATAAGCTCACTATACATCCAAAACATTTTTGTTTCAGACTTGTGGGAAGTGATCTTATGCATTAACGTCGTCAATATTTTTTCTAGCAATTTAATTTTGCTATCGATTAATTTAGTTTTGTAGAAATCCAGGTTAATGCTGGGCGGGGGCCATATATAAACAATTTAAACCAAAAAACAAATCAACAGGTGAACGATTTTTGAAAATAATTAATATTCATTTTATTTCTATTAAATTGGATTATGATGTAAAGTTTTGTATATCGACTTAGATAAAATCGTTTATACTAATTATTGTTTCCTGTCCCACATAAACATATATATACCACACAAAAAGTGATTTTAATAATTTTAATTGCTCTCTGTTAGTTTCTAGTCAACTGGATTTCTTTCTGTTCGTGTTACAAACCATTCTAAATTCTAAAATAATGAACATGCAAGGAAACAATTATGATATCATATACATGAAAAAAATAAAAAATCGTTAGTGAAAGCAATGAACTTGTCCAAGTTTATGAAGAATTGATTTTAAAAGTATATTAATTTCACTTTGATCATATTGTAATGACATCTAGTTGGTAGTAGTTAAACTGTAAAACTAATTAAGTGATTTTGAACGACAAAGTGTTTATCTGTAATCTTCAGAGGATTAGTATAGAATGTATTCTATGAATTGTATGTATTGTGGGTATTGTATGGATTGTATGTATTGTATGTGTTGTATGTATTTTATGTATTGAATGTATTGTATGCAGGGTTGCTAACATACACGTATAAAACGTTTTATACGTTACACATATAAAACGTAACGTACATAACGTATAAAACGTACAAAATGTTTTTGTTTTTGAAAATAATTCATATAAAAAATTAAAACTACTTCTTACTTCAGATATCAATTATATTGTTAATATTTATACTTAGTAAAAATATAATTAGGTAGTTAGAATTAATAAATTATAGACCAATAGCCTTACTCCCAGTCATGTCTAAAATATACGAGCACTATATTAATTCACACATATCCAAATTTTTGGAAGACAACCATTTGATATCTGACAGCCAATACGGTTTTAGAAACAAAAGATCAACAACCGATCTATTGAACTATGTGGCACATATTTGGAATAGCATACTTGAGAAAGGTGGTGAAACGTACGTGATCGCATTAGACATCTCAAAAGCATTTGATCGAATTTGGCATGCCAACTTGATCAACAAGCTCGTTGCGTACGGTTTTCATCCCGCAGTTGTGAAGTTGATTCAAAATTTTCTGTCTAACCGATACATCTCGGTATCTATAGATGGCTTTTCTTCTGAGTCCAAATTAATTAACGCTGGTGTACCCCAAGGCTCAGTTTTATCTCCCACTTTATTTTTAATTTATATCAACGAACTGTTGCAAATCACCAGTAACCCAATAAATAGTTTTGCAGATGATAGTACACTGCACAAGTCATTCGTCCCCCTATCTTCAAAGGGTAAAATTCATGAACGAATAAATCCCGTCCGGAGAGACGCTGCCATAAATGTAAACGAGGACCTAAAAAAAGTCGCCGATTGGGGTGACAAAAATTTGGTCAATTTTAATTCCACCAAAACACAGCTATTGATTGTTTCCAGATCAAAGACCGAGTTTCCCAACGATATTTCAATTAATATGTGTGACGACCAAATACGCGAATGTGAAAGCATTCGTTTATTGGGAGTCACAATATCCAATGACTTACTCTGGAACGATCATATAATGGCCATGGCAAAGAGCGCGTCAAGAAAACTCGGCCTCCTCAATAGATGTAAAAAATATTTTACTCCGCATCAATTACTCCACATTTATAAGTCCTATATTCGTCCCTGTATGGAGTATTGTTGTCAAGTTTGGGGCGCTGCATCTGTTACTATCCTGGCTCTTTTAGACTCTGTTCAAAAGCGAGCTATACGAATTGTTGGTGATCGAGATTTAACATTAGGTCTTGATTCCCTGCAACATCGTCGCACTGTTGCTGATCTCGTTATTTTTTATAAATATCGTCACCAGCAGTGCTCGGATGAAATCAGGTCCATAATGCCCCAGACATATGTTTTTCCCCGTTTTACTCGTCAATCGGTGTGTGCGGGCGGTCGAACTGTCGAGATTACTCACTGTCATAGTAATAGAATGCAAAGGGATTTCTTTGTGCGTACATCGTACACATGGAATGCTTTGCCCGAATCAATAGTCTCGAGTGCTTTCAATCCACAAAGATTTAAAAAAAGCGTCCACCTATACCTCAAGACGCATGTTGTTGTGGGACCTACGTCTTAAAAGGTATCTATGTGTTGTTGTGACACATTTTGTAATTCCTACTACACAACACTTCTTATTAAAAAAAAAAAAAAAAAAATATATTTTATAAATTATAAAAAAAATATTTGTTTGGAATTTTCTTTTCTTATTCTTTCGAATAAGTCCTTTGATAATTTTTTATTAAAATAATAAAAAAAAAACAATTAATGTAGCCTGTAGGTGATAAATTATAAACATAATATACCCATGCATACATTCAATTCAATTATTTAAACTAAAATATTAAATTATGAACTAAAAACTAATATAATTAATACTAATTTGATGAACTTTGGGTTTTGTCGTTCAATTTAAGTGATTAGTATTTACTCAATAGTTTCCTGGAGCTTTCTGACTTCTGCAACCAAACGACTACGGAGAGAGTTAGATAAATGACTAGATAGAAAATACTGTTTCTAGCTAGGCAGTTGACACTTGTAAATTTATTAATTCATTTGCCAATCCTTGATTTTGGGCTGTTATTAATTAGTTCACATATAAGTAGTGACCACCAGTCTTTGTATTTTACCGTACTGCCCTGTTTTTTTATCATGCTGTCCTCTGAAATATTTTTGCAAATACAAAACATTAAAATGTCACTTATTTCCTTATTTGATATGCGCATGTCTTCTTAAATAAATAAATTTTACACAAACATGAATTTAAAATTATAATTTTTGTAAATTTCAAGTATTACAATCTAGAGCCAAATGTCAAAATCGTATGCCCACTTTTTTTTGCATTGCTTAGCGCAGTGGTTCTTAACCTTTTTAGCTACCGGCACCCCTAAAATTTTCAAACAATATTCTCGCACCCCTTACTAGAAATTATTGAGTTATATAAATTAAAAAACAAACATTATGCAAAACATATTTTTTATTAATTTTATGTGCGTAACAAATTTTTTATAAATTTTAATTGTTAGCTGAAATAATCAATTATAAATTATCAAAGTTTTTATTAATGGCTTTTTTGTTGTTGCTTTTCCTCAATTATTTTTGAAAACCGGGGGATCTTTTTTGAAATAGCTACACGCATATCATTACTAACATTAAGTCTATTTCTAGCTTTTGTTTTTATATGCACAAGTGACGAAAATCCCATCTCACACAAATATGTTGTGGCAAATGGAACAAGATGCTGAAGCGCTATTTTAGCTAATCGTGGATATGACATTACTTGAGCACACCAGAAATTTTCCAAATTCTCTGCTTCAAATTCCATTTGATTATGTCCATTTGTCCGTAGTTCAACAAGGTCATCTTTCAATAAATTACTGTCATCCATTGAGTCCAGATTATAAATAAATGGATCTAATATCCATTTTTCTGATATATCTATATCTCCAGTAGCAAAATATCCCTCAAAAGATTCGCTCAACTTTTGCAAATGATCTTTAATTTCGGTGGTAATATTGTTTCTTTCATCATCTGAAACAAGAACTTCTTCAAGCAAAGGAAAGTTAGCATAATTTATCTTGTCAACACGGTTAATCCAAATTGAAAGTTTTCGACTAAACGCAGTCAACTTCTCTTTCGCTGTTATAGTGTTCACTCCAAATCCTTGGATTGAAATATTTAATTCATTAAGGTGCGTGAATATGTCTGCCAAATACGCTAGCTGAATTATAGCATCTCTATTGCTGAATTCATCAGCTAAACTACTGCCTTGATTATTAAGAAACTGCATTATTTCACTTCGCAATTCGTACACACGATTTAGCATACGTCCACGCGATAGCCATCTTACTTCTGTGTGAAATAAAAGGACAGTATGCTCGGCACCAAGTTGTTCGCATAAAGCACGGAAGAGACGATGATTTAAAGCTCGACCTCTGATAAAATTTACAACTTTGACTGAAGTGATTAATGTTTTCTTTAATTTTTCAGGCAATGTCTTTGTAGCTAGCGCATGTCTATGTAAAATACAATGGGTAATTGTAACGTGAGGCACTTCCTTTTTTACATACGCTACAAATCCAGAATTTTTGCCTAACATGGAAGGAGCTCCATCAGTACAAATTGATCCTATTTTGTTCATCGGTATCTCATATTGTAATAAAAAGTCTTTGACTTTATTAAATATATCAATTCCTTTTGTAGTCGATTCTAATGGTTCACAAAACAAA
Source organism: Diogma glabrata (assembly GCA_963693315.1). Classification (NCBI taxonomy): domain Eukaryota; kingdom Metazoa; phylum Arthropoda; class Insecta; order Diptera; family Cylindrotomidae; genus Diogma; species Diogma glabrata. The sequence goes on from OY856187.1 coordinate 122,707,073, forward strand.
AATTCTTCAACAATTTCTTTTTCTTTTACATATCGTACAAACACCATCAGCTGAGAACAATTTTCAACATCTGTAGATTCATCCAATTGAATACCCACTGGGACATTACTAGCTTTAATATCTTCAATTACTTGTTGTAAGATGTCTTTACTTATATCAGAAATTCTAGTACGGATTACGTCATTTGACAAAGGAATTTGTTGAAGCTTTTGTTGTGCTTCAGTACCCAACACTATTTTTGCCATTTCTAATGCACAAGGCTTTACAAGTTCTTCAGCTATTGTATGTGGTTTCTTCTTCTTGGCACAGATATATGCAACTTGATAAGACGCTTGCAACAGCGGCTTTTCGTGTGATATAAATCCAAAAGTTGTGATAGTTCCACTTTTATCAAATCGAACTCGTTTAGATTTCAAACTTTCAAAATCATAGCCAGCATCTACACCACCATGCTGTTTGGTAAAATGCTCATTTAGTTTCGACGGCTTGAGATTGGCGTTTGAAAATTTATTGCAGCACAGAATACATTGTGGTCGCTGCGTTCCATCCTTCTCCGTTGTAAATGTAAAACCATAACGAACATAATCGTCATTCCAACATCGTTTCTTTGACATGGCGTAAACTAAATTAAATTTTTTAATAAAACACTAAAAAAATATTAAACTTCTATCTATTATTGCTATATTTTAGCTTACCTTTTGAATTTGACTTTAATGTACCAAATTATATTCTAATAATTAGAATATAAATATTCAACTAAACTTGTAAAATTAACTTGTATTAATTATTTTATTATTAATATTTAACTTTTAATATTCAACACGAAAATTCAAACTTGTAATAGTCGACACTAAAATTCAATTATTTTTAAATTTTTATTCAATGTAATGTGCGCATCAACAGTATTTATATTTCTAAGAATAATCAATCAACTGAAATTTCGAGGAAATATAAAAATTAGTATAGAAACTAGAAACGCATTTGAATTTTTGTAATTGTAGAAAAAATACAAAAATTAATTTGTCTCGATGGTTTATAATTTACAAACATATTTAAAAAATGTTTAGGGAATAAAAAATTTACTAACCAAAATGAATTTTTAAGATTAGTTTTTTATTTTGCTAGCTACACGTGAATTTGTAAAATTACAATTTCGCACCCCAAAATATTCAAGCTCGCACCCCTAAGGGGTGCGTGCACCACCGGTTAAGAACCACTGGCTTAGCGTTAGGTCATAAATAAAAATTCTAAAAAAGCAAACAAAAATGTTAGTCTGTCTACTGACCACCCGCCAACCAACTGTAACAACCAATGAAAAATACTGGAGGGATTTTAAAAAATTTTGTTTCAGAAAAAAGGTTTCATCAATGATAAGAACCGCAGGGACGATATATTTGATGTATCGGAAAAGTGTAAAAAATGGGATATTTGTTTTACTTAAAAACGTTTAAATGATAATGAGCAGTAAGATTGAATGTAGAGAAATCTTGATGGTTGGCATTTGTATGCAAGACCAGGAGCTTGGTTCAATTCAGCTTCAGCTACTCCTATCTAATAAGAACAGCTGGAAAATATCAGGTTCTTGTAGATCAAATGTTGGTTTTATACAAAAGTTGTAATGGGTTAAAATATGTATTTACATCAAACGGAAAAGTATAGTGTGAATTTTATTTAGTGAATTCAATTTTGGTCATTGATGAATAATAGGTACGGTGGGCAATGTCAAATTGTGGCAGACTAAATTTTTTTGCAACAAATAATTATATTTTGAAAAGAAGCGTTGAATTTACGTTAAATGTGGAAGTTTTCTGAACTAGTAGGAAAAGTTGGGCATGAAATTATCATGACGAAGTTATATTTTCAAAAGCAACTGTTCCTATATTAGTACAGAAAACTAGGCTTTATAAATATTAAATATCACCAATACGATGAATAATACGGCCGCGATAATATTATTTAAATATATTTTTATTATTATTTTAAATTTTTTTATTTCACTTGTTATAAGTTTCGCAATAACAAGTAAAATTTATTGCGAAACTTATAACAAGTAAAATAAAAATATTTAAAATAATATTAAAATGTTTCGCCAAGTGCCTACAGCGTCTTCAATTATTTATATATTTTTGTTTATTAAGGATTTTACTTTTATATTTTACTTTTATACTATACGTTTTATACGTACGTATAATATGTCTTTTATACGTTACCGTATTATACGTTGCAACCCTGATAGTATGTATTGTATGTATTGTATGTATTGTATGTATTGTATGTATTGTGTGTATTGTATGTATTGTATGTATTGTATGTATTGTATGTATTGTATGTATTGTATATATTGTATGTATTGTATGTATTGTATGTATTGTATGTATTGTATGTATTGTATGTATTGTATGTATTGTATGTATTGTATGTATTGTATGTATTGTATGTATTGTATGTATTGTATGTATTGTATGTATTGTATGTATTGTATGTATTGTATGTATTGTATGTATTGTATGTATCGTATGTTTTGTATGTATTGTATGTATTGTATGTATTGTATGTATTGTATGTATTGTATGTATTGTATGTATTGAATGTATTGTATGTATTGTATGTATTGTATGTTTTGTATGTTTTGTATGTATTGTATGTATTGTATATATTGTATGTATTGTATGTATTGTATGTATTGTATGTATTGTATGTATTGTATGTATTGTATGTATTGTATGTATTGTATGTATTTTATGTATTGTATGTATTATATGTATTGTATGTATTGTACGTATTGTATGTATTGTATGTATTGTCTGTATTGCAGACATATGTAGATTTAAAAAAAAGTCATATATAGATTTGTATATGAAATTTAACTATCTGTAAAAAAGGTTCTGATCAGTTTTTGTCTAAAACGTACATATATTTCGACTCGTAAAACAAGTATGACAAAAATATACAAATTTTTTTCTTTTCACGATTATATTTTCATTATTTTTATTCCATAACAGAAGAAGAAAATTAGTACTTTCACGTCATCCTTATAATTTATCCCAGGTAACAATTTCGCCTAAATTTTTTAAATTATTCCAACTTAACTTGAAAAAGCATTGTGTAAGACCATATTATTCAAGCTATACCTAAAAAAAGCTTGTAAAAGACTAGATTCACTAAGTTTCTTATATAATTCCTTAAGTAAAGCTTAATTCAAAAATAAATATTTAGGGCATATTCAAGCAAGTGTTACTCAAGTATAATACCTTTTATAAGGTTTTATTCACATATAACTTTTAAGGTAGTATTCAAGATGTTTTTACTCAAGAATTCAATCCCTTATATAAACCTTTATTAAAGTACAACTTTTAGGAAGAATCCAAGAAGATTCTTACCCAAGGATAGTTCCTTGTATACGACTTTATTTATGTATAATAATTTTAGTAGTATTCAAGAAAATTGTTACTCAAGTAATATTTCTTATATACGGCTGTTTTCAATGAATATTAAAAGATTTATAACAAATCGATCTGTCAATATTTTTGACAGTTCGTGTTTAATTCGCGATTGTGTGTTTTTTTATTAAATCACTTATCGATGTGTTTAAAAAGTTAACAAACCTTTAAGAACTTTAACAAACTATTATTGATTAATACAAAAGATTATTTCAAAATGGTAGACATATTTTCGTCAATGGAAATTTGCAATTGCCATTATTCCGCAACCATTTAATCAAACGTTTCTGATGATGGTTTATAAATTGATTGAGATTTACCATTTCTGATGATGGTTTATATAATGATTTGAGTTGGTCAACAAATAAATAAACTTATGATAATTTGTCATACAATTCATTTTTGTATTATATGTATGTAATCGCCATATTGTGCGCAGTTTGCTTGGGAAAAAATTATATCAAAACTTGCAACAGATTGCAACTGACTTATGGAAAATATAACGTAGAACGTTTATTTAATATGGTCATTTAACATTTATTTATTAATCAGCCAAATTGTGCAACTGAAAGTAATGCCAATCACAGCATACTATACCCCTTACGAAGCTTGAGTAACACTTTTGTTCTGTATTGAGTAACGTTTTATTTCTGTCATGGAAATTGATTTAATGAACGTGCGTAAGGGTAAACGATGAGGAAGAGGGTCTGTGTTCGATTCCTGCCAGGCACGTTTTCATTTATGAATTTTATTTTCCTTTCCTTTTTTTTATTTTATTTTTATTCTTTAATCATTTTTAATCGTACAATTGAATGGAAACACATGCGTAGATATCGTATATGAATACGCTAAATTATTTTCATTTCGAGATTGTCCTCAATCATAACCAATATTATTTTTAACAAAAACCCATATACAGAGGCGTAGCTAGGGGGGGCGGGGGGGGGGGCGGTCCGCCCCGGGTGTCACCCGTTTTGGGGTGACACCCGAACGTAAACAACTTAAACAAACCATCACAATGTTTTCAATGATAAATCACTTTGAAACCGTTTTGGGGTGACACCCGAACGTAAAAAATATAAACAAACCATCACAATGTTTTCAACGATAAATCACTTCGAAACCGTTTTGGGGTGACACCCAAACGTAAAAAACTTAAACAAACCATCACAACGTTTTCAACGATAAATCACTTCGAAACCGTTTTGGGGTGACACCCGAACGTAAACAACTTAAACAAACCATCACAATATTTTCAATGATAAATCACTTCGAAACCGTTTTGGGGTGACACCCGAACGTAAAAAACATAAACAAACCATCACAATGTTTTCAACGATAAATCACTTCGAAACCGTTTTGGGGTGACACCCGAACGTAAACAACTTAAACAAACCATCACAATGTTTTCAATGATAAATCACTTCGAAACCGTTTTGGGGTGACACCCGAACGTAAACAACTTAAACAAACCATCACAATGATTTCAATGATAAATCACTTCGAAACCGTTTTGGGGTGACACCCGAACGTAAAAAACTTAAACAAACCATCACAATGTTTTCAACGATAAATCACTTCGAAACCGTTTTGGGGTGACACCCGAACGTAAACAACTTAAACAAACCATCACAATGTTTTCAATGATAAATCACTTCGAAACCGTTTTGGGGTGACACCCGAACGTAAAAAACATAAACAAACCATCACAATGTTTTCAACGATAAATCACTTCGAAACCGTTTTGGGGTGACACCCGTACGTAAACAACTTAAACAAACCATCACAATGTTTTCAATGATGGTGACACCCGAACGTAAAAAACTTAAACAAACCATCACATGTTTTCAACGATAAATCACTTAGAAACCATTTTAACCAGGTTATCCATATAATTTTAATTTATAAATTGTGATAACTTATAAATGTGTCCTATAAATGTGTTATTGGTTCAAAAAGAATCTGTTCTACTTTTTAAAGTTTTTGAGTTATTACGTGAAATAAAATTTTAACAATATTAATCGAATCAACATGTTGAGCATTGAATCCCATCACCACAATTACTCAATAGCTTTGAATATTCCTACAGATACCATATTGACCGTTTTTACGATATATTATTTAGTATGCAAGCATGATTATTTAATGACCAGGTCTGAAAACACATATGCTGAATAATGTATAGGAAAAGTGGTTTACGTCGATAATGTGGCACCCTTTGTCGATAGGGTGGCACCCTTGAGTTACAATGTCTCTATTCCAAAATTATTTCTAAAATATCCGCTTAACCTTACTACCTAATATATGTTTTACATTTCAAACAAATTAATTAATAAACACCTAAGGAAACTAACAAACAATCAAATTACCGTGTTTGTAAATGATCTCAAAATAATTTTTTTTCCTTTATCTTGAAACTCAAAGAATAAATTGAAATAGATCGTTTTTCAATGGACACAAAAATAATTACTGTAGAATAAAATGGCAGTTATGCAATTACTGCAGTTTTGCAAATTTTTGTAGGTTGATACATACTCATACTGTTTGTTTTCAGTTTTATATATTTATATATTTGAATTAAATGAAAGTTTATCATTTAAAATTACATTTTGTTGGGTTTTAAATCCCTTGGAAATTTCAAACTCATCAAGTGATTCTTTTAAAGATCCTTGGCTACATAAATGTAAGGCCTTCAATTTTTTTTAAAAGTGGTGTAGCTATTGTTATTAACTATGTAAATGGTTTGCAAAAATAAACTTTAAATTTTGTTTATTTTTCTTCTTAGGCAGGTATTCCTTAAATCAGTCTGTAAAACATTTTCCGGTTTTCCCGATGTAAAATTTTTCACAAAAATCACATTCAATTTTGTAAATTATTGAGCATGATTCTAATTGGATATTTAATTTTGGTTTCAATTCTTCATATAAAATATCTTTTAGGATTTCATACTTATATTTTTTTAAATAGTTCCTTATAATATTAGGCTAAGATTTGTATATTCCATTTTATCAAATCTTATATATTAATACGCTAGATCAAAACTTTGTGGAGCCTAAGGCTTTTTTATTCGCAGATGGATTCATTTCAAATTTTCAAAGCTAATTGATATTAGTGTAACCTATATTCGGATTCGGATTCACACAAATCGGATCATAAATAAAAAAGTTATTATATACGGCAAACTTTTTATATACATATGCATTATAAGTTTACATACATATAAAAACGAAATTAAAAATTTATTTTATTTTTTTATATTTTCTTTTTTATATATTAGCGAACAACGAACAACAAAAACGAAACTTTTTTTTCTCATTCATTTCAGTCGTCTTTTGTCTTTGAACAAAGGACGGTTTTCGAGTCGTGGGAATAAAAGAGATTATATGCGTAATATGCGTAATAATGTTGATTTTATGAATGATATGTTATGAATGATGTTTTATGAATGATATTTATGAATGATATTTTCTTTTTTATATATTAGCTTATGCGCGGTTGAATTTTTGAGGCATTTTCACGTAGTTTTGGTAATGGTTTAAAACTTAAAACTTTTTTTTCTTTTTTTATATTTATTTTCTCTTAGTTAGTTTATACATTTCCTTTGAAGTTTAGAGAATTTAGTTTATGAATTGATTTAGGGGTCGATAGACGTAATATTTTTTTTTGTTTTTTTATTATAGGAGGGCTATTATTTTGAAAACGTACATTTTTTTGTTGATTTTTAAATTTTTGATTTTTAAAAAATCTGAAATTTTGATATTTTGTTGGTATTGACGAAAGGAAAAAAGTTATTTATGCTTTTATTTTTTGTGTACTCTGAATCGGAGTTATGCGCGGTTGAATTTTTGAGGCTTTTTCACGTAGTTTTGGTATTGGTGTCAATGTTTTGTGAATAGGTGCCACAAATTTCATCCGACTTAAGTATATTTTTGCAAGTAAAAAGAAAAATAACTGAATAATTGAAACTAGGAGGGCCCGGCGTGCTTCGCTACGCTTATAAATAAAGTTTTTGCGTAGACATTTTGTTGACGTAGAAGCAATGATTTCAAAAAGTGGTAATGAGAAATGCTAGCATATAATTTTTAATTTTTCTTTTTAAATATATGAATGAAAAATAATCAAAACTCTAGCTGATCAGTTCGGATATATGAAAAATTAGCGATCAAATAAGTTTTCAAGTAAGCTTATTTGATCACTAACTTATTTGATCGCTAATTTTTCATATATCCGAACTGATCAGCTAGAGTTTTGATTATTTTTCATTCATATATTTAAAAAGAAAAATTAAAAATTATATGCTAGCATTTCTCATTACCACTTTTTGAAATCATTGCTTCTACGTCAACAAAATGTCTACGCAAAAACTTTATTTATAAGCGTAACGAAGCACGCCGGGGCCTCCTAGTATTATTTAATATAAGTTATTACAAGGAAATTTAAATAAATTAATTTTCTTGGCGGTGTATTTAGTCGTTAACACAGTGTACTTAATATGAACTATGTACCTATTATGTATCCTACAAATATATTTAGAATTAATGCTTTGCTGATACCTATACTATAATTAAAAATATTTTTTTAAATTTCGTTTAGCAAATATCCCAAAAATAAATATGCCACGAGGAGTTCATACTTTTTAAAGAAAAAGTTGGTTCCAGCAGAGAAAGACCAAATCTATAAATATGTTACAAAACCCGATGATATCCAAGGTTCATCAAAAGAAACTGATTATCACGTTGATGCAACGAATGTTTCAGAGAATATTGGCTCATCTTCGGAAAGTAACAGCAACAATATAGAATTAATAATGATAACCTTTGATGACGAATTAGAAAGGAATAATGAAAATGACAGTGATCATGCCGCTAATGCTTCTACTATCGAAGACAGTATTTGCATGGGTGAATCACTTCAGGACTTAAGAGATGTATCACATTGGAATATACTCGTCTCTGGTAATGTTCGCATTGAAATCATAAAAAAAGAAAGTGAACATTTTCAAAATAAAGAAGGGTCGTTTGTTACTGTATCTAGACACGGGTTAGACATAAAAGGTGATGTTCGCCATCTTTCTAAAGAATGGTTTTATAAAATGATGAATAATGGTGAAAAAATTCTACGGCCATGGATTGTTTATTCTCCTGTAAATAATAACTTGCGTCCTGTATTGCTTCTGTTGTCGTGTATTTGCTGTCACCAATAATAATAATACAAAATCAACATTTACTACTGGATATCAGAAGCGGTGGAAACTAAATCCCAAAGTGGCCGAGCATGAAACTTCAAATGAACATCTGGAGAATTTTGAAAAGTGGAAAACTTTGGAAATGAGGTTAAAAATTCATAAAACGATACGAGACGTAGCGTTGCAATTAATATATAATAAAAAACAGAAGTGGAAACATCTTTTATCAAGATTATTGGATATAATTTTGTTTTTATCTAAACAAAACCCTGCATTTCGTGGACATGATGAAGGACAAAGTTCTTCAAATAAAGGCAATTTCTTAGAACTATCCAAACTATTGTCAAAGTATGATGTAGTGTTAAAAGAACACATTTTGAATTTGGAGCATGGTAAATCACCAAAAGTATCATATTTGTCACCAGATATACAAAATGAGTTCGTAAATGTTTTAGCGATCCACGTAAAGTTTAAGCTTGTCAACGAAATTAAATCGGTTAAATATTTTGGAGTTATGTTTGATAGCACACCCGACATTTCACATATTGATCAAATGTCAGAAGTGATTCGTTATGTGAAAATTGATGGTAGTAAAGTGGAAATCAAGGAAGTATTCCTTGGATTTTTTCCTTTACGTGGAAAAAAGCCGCTGATTTAAGCGATGAAATTCTTACACTGAAAAAAAAATTGAAGTAATGATAACCTCATCTCGAAAATGGCAGTTTATTATTCATGCAAATAAAAGATATTTACAAACAATTTCACCGTGATTGGGACAACTACTCAGTACTCAGTAACATTTTCCTGATAACAGAATGAGGTGTAATTAAAATATAAAGTGCTATCCAATATAACAGTAGTTGAATAAAGTTAATAACTATTTCCATGAAAACATATTTCTTTGGCCTTATATCATGAATTTTTCATTTTAAAATTTAAATATTTGAGATTAATTGAACTATATTTTATTTTCACATAAATATTTCATGTGATTGTCTCAACTGCATCGGCTTATCATTGTACGGTTGTTGAATCAATCTCGTATTTCGATTCGCCATATCTGCCCGCACGGTGAGGTTGAGACAACTGCATTTCGATTGGAAATAGGACATGTTTTTTTCAGTGTAAAAATCTTGAAATGGTATAGATGTTATGAATTGTCACTCCCAAAGGTTATGATAATGCAGCTGTTACGAGTAGTATACATGGAGAAGTGCAAGCTATTATTAAAGCAAAAAATAACAAAGCAATTTTTGTGGGTTGCAAAGATCATTCAATTAATTTATACGGCCTACACTCGTCAGTGGAAGCCATTTTTACATGTTTTTCTGCTTCGACTAGCCGCTGGGAAGTACTTGCTAAACACAACAAAGCAACTGTTAAAATACTCTTAACAGCGCATTGGAGTGCTCATTATGCTGCAGTAAAAGTATTGGCCGAAAACTTTGATGGGATTGTGGCTGAAATTGAGAAGTTAAGTGATCAACAAGAAAATGTAGACACTAGAGGCGCTGCACAGAACCTTATCAATGCAGCATGTGATTTTTCGTTTCTTTGCTATCTTTTGTTTTGGAATGATATTCTAAGAGAAATAATATCTGTGCTCAGATTGGATTGCAAAGCACGGGCTTGAATATTGATCAATTAGCTACAAAAATAGAGTCAATTCATAACGAAGTCTCATTGTAGAAGAGGCAATAGATCTTGCTGCGAAAAAATCGGAGGACTATGACATTCCAATGGAAAGCCGAATTCGTCATAAAAACGCAAAAAACGAACGGGTGGTGAGTTTGCACCTGATGTTGGACTGACACTGAGAGCTCAACTTAAAAAGGACATGTTGGAATGTCTTGACCGATTCAGTGTTGAACTCCGAACTAGACTGAAGTCAGTTCAAGATTTAGCTTCATTGTTCGAGGTTGTGCAGACAAACACTTAGCTTTTGGCGAACAGTGAAGAGTTAAAATTATCGGTATCAAAATTTACTGGTTTTTATGATGCGGTATTGGCAACAGAACTCCTCATAGAGATACAAAGGATGAGGAGGCATTTAAAAGCGGCCAATGTTACAGTTTCTAACTGGGTGTACCTAGACTTTTTGAAATTCATCGTAGAATAGGATTTTTTAGAATTTCTTCCGAATCTTACGGTCGCACTAAAGTTATTTATGACTATTTGCGTATTAGTGACTTCGTGTGAGAGGAGTTTCAGCAAATTAAAATTAGTTAAAAATTACTTGCGGGCTTATAATAATAATGCTCATTTGTATTAATTAAAAAAAATTATAAATTACGTTTATCGGCTTTTTATTATTATTGACAGTTTTTATTTTTGGGGTGACACCACAATATCCGCCCCAGGTGCCACCCATGCTAGCTACGCCACTGCCCATATATTCTCATTTTAGGAAACCATTAGTACACTTTATATGCATTCCTAATCAAAATGTTTGAATAAAAATTAATTCATAGTCGTTGTAGTGGTCCGAAACTTGAAATGTGTACAAATAATTTGCTAAACAATAGTGATTAAGTTTCAATTTTCTTTAAGACAGCTGCTAAATAGAGAAGTGGATAGCGTGCCGTCCTGGAGAATCAAAGGTTACGAGTTCGATCCCAGCTACAGGCGTTTGTAAAGATGCGAAATGTGTAAAATAAATTGTAATTTCCAATAAAAGATTAACTCAATAGCAGCAATATACAAAAAAAAGGAGTTTAATGCGCCAATTAACCAAAATAACTAAAGGAAACAATCACCAATTTTTTTTTTCAGTGGCATCGCTTCTTGAATACTCACTGAGTAATTCTCTTGAGAAAATATTTACTCAAGCACTTTATTCAAGTAACATTTTGACAGTATTTGAATAAGCCTTGAATAACAACTTATGTACCACTTTATTCAAACACTTATATAAAACATGTATAAAGCATTATATATGTCTTCTTGAATAAAGAATATTTTTTCATACGCCTTTTCTCCTTGAGTAGAGCTTGTATAAAACTTTTATCATGCATAGTTCAAGAATTTTAAATTTCCCCTTCCATTTTAAATTCCTCTTTTAAAGCTTTACTCAATGATTACCTAGGTTAAATTGTTACCTGGGTATGCTTTTATCAGTTGCGTAGATTTTACAAGTTTTTTCAAAATATCATCAGAAATTCAGAAACGCACGTTTTAGGCAAGAAATGATCAGGGCCGTTTTTATAGAGAATAAAATTTCCTACGAAAATTTTTTTACGATTTTTTTTTAATCTATAAATTTCATGAGATATTTGCAAAAATCTACGATTTTTTTTCTAACAATACGGAACTTAACTAAAACATGAATCCTATCACAAAATGAAATTCGTTTTTCAACATTAAAGTTCGCCGTGTATAGAAATACACGGCGCGGCTTCACCAAAAAACTCTATAACTGCATTGAGTGTTACCAATAATTTAGACTTCTTATGAATTTTAGACCGCTGTAATATTTTATTTTATTTGTGTAACAAGAAGCGTTTTTCATATAGTTGTGAAGTGTCAAGTGCCCTCAGCTGAACATCTACGTCAAATCAGAATATTCCTTAAAACTAAAAAAAATATAATTTAAAAGAATTTATCGTTATTATTTATTTTTGGTCTACGTTTTGGGTCATCAATCAAACATTCGACACAAAGGAGATAGTTGAAAAAATTTAGATATAGATTTTGTTCAATACATACAAGTCAATCATTAATTTTCTTAGAAACAAAAACAGATATATTTGAGATAATAAAACATCAATCGTAATTTGACAGAACGTTCCACCATCTCATTCAACTCATTCAAATCCATTTCTAAATTCCCAAAACGCAAACATTAAAACATATGTATCGAAGCTCAACCCCGCCTATACCCGTCGTGCGTATACAATAACATAAATTGTTTTTATGTCAATTACTTCCAACAACATTACAAGTTACAATATAACACAAACATTTATTTCTTCTTTATTGATCGAAATTTGTGTGACATCCGAAAACATAAAAACAATTTCTTGAAGCCGCTTCTTGTTTTTCATGTTTTTTCTTCTTACCTTGCCATTGTATTTGATTTTCTTATATTCATTGTTTTTCTTTGTTTCTTTTTGAAATTTGATAAATTGATTTTCCAATAAAATTTTATTGTACAATATATAACTTAAAAACTTGATATTTTTTATGATATATGTTGAGTAAGTAAATAATCTTGTTGAAATATTTTCGTCGGTCGTTAATATAAAAAGTTTTAGATTTAATAAGAGTATGTCAATGTCAAAACTAAATGGTCTTGTTTTCTATCTTTTATCTAAATTATATATTATTTTGCAGACTTTCTGTCTCGATAATGATTTTCTTTTATTGTGTTTATAAATTATCCAATTTGAATTTATTTAAGATAAAAAATTTGTCATTTTATGATTCGTATAGTGATAAACATCTTCCAAAAAGTCTAGTGTTATGAGCACCAGTTTATTTTTACATTGCTCCATATCAACTATTCTTATTTAATACATATGTAATACATATGTAAATTTACAATTTCCACAGTTTTTAATCAGTGAGTAAATCAGTAAGTAAAACTACAGCGAAAAAAGATATAAGAGAAAAAAATAACCGAAATGTAGTTAATAAATCTACAAGAAATCTGTTTATATCTGGCATTCTTAATTCTATTGTGCACCATGCCTTGAACCACCGAATCTAATTCTGGTCCCTGAGCTAATAAATGGTTAACACCGCTAATAAATGGCCATTCCAAATACGGAAGCATGAAGAAGTTCTAAATATATGTAATAACACATATTTTGGTCTAGACAGATTCTCATACAACAAATAACAATAAAAGTGAAACAAACTAACAGAAAATAAAAATTTAAAATCTAGGTGTTGGATTACATTTCTAAATTATGCGTCCAATACCTCCCATTTTCTTAATGATACAATTTAAGAGACAAATAGTTTTAAGATATTAGTTAGTTTAGATATTAGTTTTTCTAGTCTGGAAACCAACACATTTGGAATTTTGTCGTCAATATTTAGCCTAAAATAAATGTCAGTCGCAAGAAGCGCCAACGAGGATATGTATTGAGAAAACTCTAGTTCCGGTAGCAAACTGTTTAATGTATATGTTGGAATAAACAAACAAGTTTTAACTTAACCACCCTGACCCTCAATTTCTTTGATAAAATTAAATCAATAGTATGCTTTTTGGCTTTTTATAAGCTCTTAATTTTTCAGAAGAATTTCAAAATTAGTCACTGACATTCAGACGATTCCATAGATTTAGTTGCTTGGTTTCGCCAAAAGATTTTTTCGCCATTGTTTTCCTGTAGAATACAATCAAGGTTTATTTATTTTAAAATTTGATCATGGTTTTATTTTACACGGAATACAACCTTTTTAATATAAATGAAGCAAAAACACACAATGTTCATATGTGAGGATTCTGGATGAGCGAACCTCTAGAGGTGGATACATAGGAAGTCACCACTTTCTTGTATGTGCTAAAATAAGGTTCCACTTTCCAAACCCATTCATTAAAAAATTCAATCAACGGCAAAGTTTTAATATTTCATTACTAAAAAATATCAAAACCATATTGCCAAAACACAGAGACTATCTATGAGGTAATCAATATGTCCTGATATCTTCTCAAAGACGCTGTTTTGACGGCTTCTCGGAGAATACTTGGACCGTCAGAAAAAGACTTTCATAAAACCCTGTATGGAACAAGTATTTCTTGATGCTATCTAATACAAAAGATATTGCTATCTAAAATGTCTACAAGGACTAAACGCAAGATTTGCGAAGGAGAATTATAAACTGGCAAGTGTCGTGTTACAGTTGCCATGATAATCATTAACTTATATACAACCCTTATACGGTAGCTGAACTTGGAACCCGAACATAAGAGGAAAAAAAGAAAAATGTTTTTGGAAACTACAAACGACGTAGATGATTGCGGTAAAATTGTTTTGTTTGTACTTGTCATAAATATCACTCAAATCCTGGTGAATCTCCTAAACATAGTTATAATTTTCATAATCAAATTGTACAAGATTGATCGAAATCATTTGTAGTTTTTTGTAGTAATCATAAATATTTTTGGAAATTTTTTTACTCAAAAAATAAAAAAATGTACAGTTGAGCAAAAAGAAATATTCTTTTGATCTCAGAAACTACAAACGACGCACGTAGATGATTGCAGTAAATTTTTTTCTTTGTAGTTTTAATAAATATCACTCAAATTATCAAAACGGGTGTATCCCCTAAACATAGTGATAATTTTGATAATCCGAGTATACAAGATTGTGCGAAATCGTTTGAAGTATTTTGTAGTAATGGTAAATATTTTTGGAATTTTTTTTTTCATTCAAAAATAAAAAATGTACAGTTCAGCAAAAAGTTGAAATATTCTTTTGATTTCAGAAACTACAAACGACCGCGACGTACATGATTGTAGTTAATTTTTTGTTTTTAGTTGTAATAAATATCACTCAAATCATCAAAACAGTTGAGTCACCTTCACACAGTAATCCACATTTTTATAATCCAAGTAAAGAAGATTGTTCGAAATCGTTTGTAGTTTTTTGTAGTAATGATAAATAATTTTGGAATTTTACTTAAAAAATAGACAGTTAAGCCAAAACGGTTCGAGAATACGGTTTTAGGTTGGATGTGGAATATGCATGTGGAAAATACAAATTTCCTTGGTAGGGAATTTTGACAGATGTCCACATGTGGAAAATGGATGTGATATTTGAGAATAGGGCCCCAGTACTAGGCTATTATTTTGAAAACGTACATCTTTTTGTTGATTTTTAAATTTTTGATTTTTAAAAAATCTGAAATTTTGATATATTGTTGGCATTGACGAAAGGAAAAAAGTGATTTCTGCTTTTATTTTTTGAGTACTCTGAATCGGAGTTATGCGCGGTTGAATTTTGAGGCTTTTTCACGTAGTTTTGGTAATGGTGGCAATGTTTTGTGAATAGGTGCCACAAATTTCATCCGACTTCCGTATATTTTTGCAAGTAAAATGGAAAATAATTGAATAATTGAAATAAGTAAGTTTAAAATTAATAACTTTTCTCTTTTCCGCTAGGCGGCGCGTAAAACCTTGGTTTACTTCAAAGCTCATATCTCAAAAAGTATCTTTTTTTTTTTTTGTTTTTCACAAATTTTAAAGTAAACATATGCAGCTATGAAATTGAGAAATAAAAAGTCAGCAGTTCAATATGGATTTTTTCTTACGATTTTTTAAATATTGGTATATGAAAAATTCACATGTGTTTTTTTATTAAGTTAATAATCCTGTACTAAATGTGGATCTAATAAATTAAACATTTCATATTTTAACACCTGCAATAAATTTGAACCATTTTCTGTGCGGTTAACTGGTTAAAAACTTATTAAAAATTAATTTAAGTTAAGTGGTAAAATAAAGGAATATAAATTATTAAAAGGGTGTGTAAAATGTTTATTCATTGTAAAAAATGTCTATTCAGCCCCTTTTTACTAATTAAAATCTCATTGGAGACTCATAATTTTAACATTTAAAATTTCTAATGACGCCCACAAAAGGTTTTTGACCAAATTATACTTGCATCCAATCAAAATATATTAAATTGTACCTACCTAATTTTACCTGATTCTACCTATGTCAAAACTATTTCAAGGGTATATATATATTGATTGGATTGCCTTATAATCAATTATATTCCAAAATATTTAGAAGACATAACGTTTAGAAAAGATAATAATAGAAATGCCTTTCAAATTGTGCTGTAACTTCTACGGTCTCAAAAATCATCAGCGGACATCAAAAAATGTGAAACTGATCACACCAGCTGTTATTCAAAAAGCTGCGACCCTAAATTCTACTTTGCGTGATGACCAGTTTAAATGTGAAACATGTCGCACTTATATCTATAAAAATAAGGTAAATTTAATTATTTTATTAAAATGAATAAAAATTCATATGCAACTAATATTTTCTATACATCAGCTTTCATGTTCGGAAACTATCGATAGTGAAATTATTTCTATAAATCAGGATGTTGAAAATGTTCCAACGAACGAAAATATTCAAATACTTCCAGCATCTTTAGATCCATCACCAGTTTCGGTTGATACTATATCTCCACCAGTTCCTGAACTACTTAATGACATTTTAGAAGATATTAACAATGTTCTTGGGAGGTTAGCCGAATCTCCTATCAAACAAAATCATATTACAACAGGAAGTTATAAAAAAATTGCAAGTGTCACATCGGCAATAAGTCAAAGAATATTTCAAATAGATTCAGTTAAAGTGTTATCACCAAACGAGGAATGTGAATATACATCATGGCTTATGAACCTTAAAAAAGAGTTTAAAGATGCCAGCTGTAAATCAAAACAAGTGTTTTTGTTGACAACTCTACCACGTAAATTTTGGTCAAATCAACGTATCCAGGATGAATTTAATGCATCAAGACGACTGATAGAATTCGCCATGGATCTGTTGGAAACAGTAGGTCCTTACAGTTGGCCTCAAAGCCAACAAGTGCACAGTTTGTCACAAAATATAGTACAACAAATTCAAACATACTTCTTATCAGAGGAAATTAGTAGAACAATGCCTGGCCTTAAAGATGTTGTTACTTTTACAGAAGGATCAACAAAAATTAGGAAATCAAAGCGGTTGGTGCTATGGACCCTCACCGACATCTACGAAATGTTCTTGGAAGAAAACAAAGATGTCAAAATCAGCTTCTCAAAGTTCACTACGTTGCGACCGAAGGAATGTATTTTAGCCGGACCTACCGGAACACACAATGTCTATATATGCATGATACATAAAAATGTACGTTTAATGTGTAAGCCGCTCTTAAATTTAGTAAAAAAGGAAAAAGATCTGCTTAAGAAACAGAGTTGTTCTAATAATACAGTGGATTGTGCAACAAATATATGCAATGATTGTAAAAATATCGTGGAAGCTTACACAGAAACAATTTTGGAATCTCTTGAATTTTACGAAGAAATACATTATGAGAAATGGTTAATGCAAGATAGATATTCGTTAGAACGCGTGAAAAATATAGGGAAAAATTTGTAGAAGATTTAGTACATACATCGGTAAACAAATTAAAAATTCATGATTTCATCGCAAGGCAGCAATCAAAGTTTCTTAAGGATACGAAACAAAACTTACGTCACGGCGAATACGTATTTATTATGGATTTTTCAGAAAACTACTCAATGATAACGAAGAATGAGATACAAGCTGCACATTTCAATAAAGTTCAAGCCACAATCCACCCAATCGTAGTTTACTACAAATCATGCAATGATAAACTAGAGGTCTTATCTTTTGTCATTATATCTGATCATTTAATGCATAACACAGTTGCAGTTCATAAATACCAGGAAAGGTGTATTGAATTCATTGAAAAACAGCAAGAAATATATCCAAGTATCAAAAAAATTTTATATTTTACTGATGGTTCAGCAGCTCAATATAAAAATAAGAAGAATTTCATAAATCTCTGCAAACATATTGATGATTTTAAAATACCTGCAGAATGGCATTTCTTTGCAACTGCCCACGGAAAGGGTCCATCCGATGGGATTGAAGAAACACTTAAAAGAGAAGCCTGGAGAGCTTCGCTTAGAGGAGAAAAAATATCAACAGCAAGGGAATTGTTTGAATGGGCGGAAATTTGGTCGAAAAAAAAACCACGTTATGAAGTTTTCATATGTGTCTTCAGAAGATATCGAACTACAGGAACAATTTCTTTCGGTGCGGTTTTCGGACATTAAAACCATAAGTGGAACTCAAGGATTCCACTGTTTTTTACCGGATAACACTACACCCGATAAAATAATTGCCAAAATGTTTTCTTTTTCTGATGATCATAAATATTTCAATTTAAAGGCAAAAAAAATATATAAATTAAATTTTTAATGTATTTATTTATAATATTGATTAAATTATAATGTTTATAGAAAAAATATTTTTTTAATGTTTTTTTCTAATGTTAGTGTTGGTGATGTTGAAATTATAACAAAATCTTCGATCATTGGGATCTCCAATTCTTATTCTGAATAAAAACCTGTTTCTCAATCAGAAATACACAGAAAATGGTTCAAATTTATTGCAGGTGTTAAAATATGAAATGTTTAATTTATTAGATCCACATTTAGTACAGGATTATTAACTTAATAAAAAAACACATGTGAATTTTTTATATACCAAACTTTAAAAAATCGTAAGAAAAAATCCATATTGAATTGCTGACTTTTTATTTCTCAATTTCATAGCTGCATATGTTTACTTTAAAATTTGTGAAAAACAAAAAAAAAAGATACTTTTTGAGATATGAGCTTTGAAGTAAACCAAGGTTTTACGCGCCGCCTAGCGGAAAAGAAAAAATTCATTAATTTTAAACTTACTTATTTCAATTATTCAATTATTTTCCATTTTACTTGCAAAAATATACGTAAGTCGGATGAGATTTGTGGCACCTATTCACAAAACATTGCCACCATTACCAAAACTACGTGAAAAAGCCTCAAAATTCAACCGCGCATAACTCCGATTCAGAGTACACAAAAAATAAAAGCAGAAATCACTTTTTTCCTTTCGTCAATACCAACAAAATTTCAGATTTTTAAAAAATAGTTGTTTTTTTTTCGATGTACGTTTTCAAAATAATAGCCCACTAAATAATAGCCCACAAAAAACTACAGACGATTTCAAATAATCTTGTATGCTTGGATTATCAAAATGATTAATGTGTGTAAAAGAATCACCTGTTTTGATGATTTGAGTGATATTTATTACAACTACAAACAAAAAAATTTACTACAATCACGTACGTCGTTTGTAGTTTCCAAAATAATTTTTCTTTTTTTTCTCTTATGTTCGGGTTCCAAGTTCACTCAGCTTTATACGGTATAAGAATTAAATTAAACTAGGAATCGCCCAGAATTGTAAATAGACCTCCCAACAAAATAGCTTCAACACATTTTTCCAGAGTTTGATATATTGATATAACTGATTTTGAATTGTGAAACAAATAACTTGGAAAAAACAAAATAACCGAACCAAAAACTCAAAAAACACACCTATCAAATTTTTGTGATTGTGTCTTTTCACAATTTTGTGTACGGTGCCATAAAAATAGTGCTTACGTATTTATATATAGATTCTTTTGTTGCTAATCTACATGATAAAATTTAAAATAATAAGTTTAAGGTTTCTGAGTCAAAATCAAAAAAAAATTTTTATAGCACGTGCACGTGCAACCGTTGACTGAATATAGCTCATCCGCTAGCACCAAAGTTATTAGTTATCAGTTAGTTATCAAAGTTTTGTACATAAAACTTTGACAAATAATAATTTCTAGCTAACAGCATTATTCAAATAACCCTCAAGCAATACAAATAAAACTTTTATCAATAACCAAATAGCAAAAATCTTCACTGAATAATTGAATAACTTCAATTACTTTAAGTTGACTTTTACTTTCATAATTAAATTTGAAACCAGTATGAAAAATGAGAATGTTAGTGTTTCCTTTCTATATATACATAATATTGTTTTTGCTGGTTTTTCCTATTAATTTTATTGATTTATATGAGTTACCCTTTTTCTTCTGTCTTAATAAAAATGTTTCCGGTTTCTTCTTTTCATATAATATCCGACTGAGAAATTGTTTGCTACTGTTTACTTATGAGACAGTTTTGATAATACCAAAAGCGGTTGTTAGTTAGGATATCAGCATGAGGTTTGATGAATAAGTAATATAGATTAATACTGTAATAGGTAAAACAACTCAAGGGAAATTGAAAGAAAATATATCCTACGTATAGGTTAAAGGAAGTCGATAGATACAAATATTGTTTTAGTCACTGGTTTATTGATTTTATTTAACCCAACGAGCTTCAAGAAGAAAAATCTTAAGAAACTTAAGTTTGTCCTTACACACAAAATATATTAAATTGACAATCAATAACAATCAAAATTAAGTTTGGGTTCGTTTTAAGTAGTTTTTATATGTAAAGATCAAGCAACGGGTAGGGTCGCGGTGAAGATATATTGTATACTGACTATAGTTAAAATTTATTTCGTCTCATAAGAGCTTTCCGTTGCTTTTCTTATAGATATTGATTGTACAATTTACGTTTGTATGAGTATATTTTATAACGTTTGTTTGTAGCATTGTAATGTAATAATGTTTGTAATGTAATATTTTGTATGAATATATATATGGCAGTACAACCGAAAAGATATAAGTCTGCAAGTGGTGAAGCAAATTTGCCCAATCCACCCACACATAAAGCGGCACGTCCACGGTACTTGCAGGGACAACACATATATGAATCAATAAAAAATTTTAAAATACATGTTCAGAACATCTGCGGATTGAACGCTAACCATGACCATGTGCAACATCATCTTGAGCACGACAAACCAAACATTCTATTACTTACAGAAACACAAATTTTGGAAAATTTTCTCTTTATAGAATCGCTTAATTCCAAATATAGGCTTGAATCAGCTTTTAAACTCCATCAGGGCGTATGCGTATTCATGCATGAGAGTGTTGCGTATACACGGTTTCCAAATTTTTAACTACACGGTGACGGCTCCAATACAATGGTTTTAAAGATTTGTCTTCCAGAAATTACTTTTTTTACAATAGCTTTATACCGGTCCCACAACAAACGTAACCCAAACTTTTTTAATTTACTGACAAAAACTCTGGACGAAATTAGGGCAAAGACCCCTAATTGTGAAGTTATCGTTACCGGTGACTTCAACGTCCACAACAAATCATGGTTGGAATTTTCCAAATCTACCGACGATGTTGACAATAGTGGAAAACTGCAGAAATTTTTGCCGCGTCTCAGGGCCTGTTCCAAATTGTTAAAAACCCGACTTTCACTCCCCGTAATGGCGGTGATATTAGTTTTCTTTTAGATCTCTATCTTACCGCAATGCCAGATATTACGAGTGTCGATGTCGCGAAAGGTAATATTGGAAATTCTGATCATTATTTAATTTCATCAGTTATCAAAACTGATTTATTTCAAACTACAGCTCCCAAACCCCGTAAAATATTTCACTACTCAAAAATGGATAAGAGTGGTCTTCAAAATTTTTTCCATAGTTTCCCTTTCAACTGTCATTGTTTTTACACTGAAAATTTAAATGTTTCTGCTTAAAACTTTACAGAAACCATCCAATTTGCTATCAATAAATTAGGGACAAATCTCCATAGTAAAACCCAAACAAAAATACTTGTATTCGAAAGATGCCAAAATGGCACTTAGAAACAAACGAAGATCATTTAATATTTGGATTCATAAAAAAAACCCCACTAATCGATCCCAATATCTAAAGGCCAATAAAATATCTAACCAGATTATTTCAAACGAAAAGTCTGAAATTGACAGAGCGAAAGCCTCAAAACTTCCGTCTATGTCTGTTTCTGACAAGAGTTTCTACAGTACCATTAATTCATTAAATTTTGGTACAAAATTTTCTATTCCCCCTATTATTGATGGTGATTTAATCGTCAATGATCCCACAAAAAAACCTAACTTGTAGGCTGAACCCTTTGCTCTGAACTCTACTGTTTTGGAAACTCCTAAAGAGCTCCTTCAAACCCAAAATAGTCGCTAAACTTTTAAAGGGGTTAAACATCAACAAAGCATCAGGAATAGACAATATTTCACCCATTATTTTAAAACCATTTTCCAAAGAACTTGTGACGATTAAGTTTCACAATCAAATCATTTCCATGTAATATATAGGTTGCAAACCACTGCAAAATATAAAAATCAAACAAGATTTTTTTTTGAATTAATTATGTTGACGACCTTCCTGGTTATTTCTTTTTTTTTTATATCAAAAATTAATTAAACTCCCGTAGGAAATTGTTGTAAAAACGAAAAATACGATTGATTGACATTGAAGTCTCGGACCTAGTAAAGAGTAGTAACTTAAAATTAGTTTTAAGTAAATTCATAGTAACCATAGTCCATAGTCGTAGTGGTGATATTGTTTGTTTTTGGTTTACTTATGAAAAGTCTAATAATTTATAATTTTAAAGTATAAGTTTTGTAGTTATCCAGAAATAAAACTGATATAACTGTCCGCATGAAGTGATACGATTTGCAGTCAATTGAAATCTTTGTGAAACGTACATATCGTTTCATAACAGTATACATCATAATTATTAGTAATTTGTATCATTGTGAAAAGCACATATATTTTCACGGCAGTAAATTGTAGTTGCTTTTACCAGCCAGTTTATTCAAATCATTCAATCAGTTGTGAACAAACATACATATACGTACAGTTGGGATTAAAATAATCTGTTTATTCATTATTGTCAACGGAACTCAATTTGCTGGTGAATTTTTTTGTAAATATCTGGAAACCTATCTGGATGTAATAAAATATTTTAGTGGAAAAGCCAGTCTAACTTAACCTTTAT
Organism: Diogma glabrata; assembly: GCA_963693315.1. NCBI lineage: Eukaryota > Metazoa > Arthropoda > Insecta > Diptera > Cylindrotomidae > Diogma > Diogma glabrata. Next base: position 122,730,193 of record OY856187.1, read on the forward strand.
CGATACGGAGGATAGAAGAATATTAGTGATGTCAACCAAAAAGCATGTATAATGAAGATGTACCAGTTTAATGTTACACATCAGTTAATTTTATTGTAAGTAATTAATATAGTATCAGATAAGAAAATTTCGTTAATTTAATTTATTGTTCTTGTGAATCGGCTAGTTAAGAGAATTTATTGAGTTGTGATATTGATATTTTTGTTAGATTCAGGGTAATCATTAATTTGTTTATTCGATGGACAAATTTTAGTACCATATCTGGTATTGGTTTGATAAAAATAATTTAGTTAGTGAAGTATCTAATACCTTGTCTGATTAGTGACATTCAGTATTTATTGAAACTAAGAGTAATTTATTAATGTAATTTGTAAATATATTTAAATTATATAGTGCAGTGTATATCGGTACTTATTTATTGATTTATAGTTATTAATCCTTATGATTCATGTGCATATTAGGTTTGACATTCAATTTGTTTGTGAATGTATATTATAATAATGATATCGCATTTGTAGGTTATATATGTGTTTATTATAGTTATTTGAATTTATTAATTTATTAAATTTGTTGATTAATCATTTAGTTAAGTGAACAGAATACAAAGACTTTAGTCAGGTTGTATTCCACGTACATGTGTGCGATCTGCGGTATTTATTTCTTTTGTCTAACTTTAGATTTCTTTCATTTGGATTGGCAACGACGAGCTCGGCGTACCATCAACTTACACCGTAAAAATTTTCTATATTAATTTAATGTTGCCTTGACTATTTTTCTTTATTGTTTTGTTAGATTTTTTGATATTACAATCAGTATACAAAGGTTTATAATTAACATAGAATTTAAATAATGTTGTTGTTAATAAAGATTATTACTATGTATTTACCATAATAATATATTCTTTTAATTTAATCTTTTCTTAACAGTAAGGGGATAGGTATTCACAATGTGAAGGTCATCTTGTATTTTCTCTTTCTCGAATGGCAGCTCTCTTGATCTGGAATGGGCATCACCAAATTCCCCACGCCTCTCTGAGCGATAGTCGTGCGAATGCTGCAGGTGGTGACTTTCGGATATTCTGATAGTTCAGTATTGTGCTCTAACGGCACTTATCTTGCGCTACAGTGGCGCCCAAGCTGATGGTATTTATATATTTATTTAATTTATTTTCTTTTTCCGATTACAGGTGTATCCAAGAATATCTTGTGAATAATCTGTTAGAGTTATCGGAGTAGTTTTATTTCAGTTCGAAAAGAGAAAGAAAACTAAATTCGTTAATTACAGCTTGTTATTTACAAATGATCCTTGAGCATAATTAATCATAAGCAAAACAATGTTTTCTACTAGTTTGTTTCGGTCTGCATTGTTATGACTGCTTTATGGTTTGGTTCTTTTCTGCTTTATTTTGTTCTATTCCAGATGCATCTGTAAATAAGAGTAAACGGAATATTCGGGTTTTTATTAATTTTTTTCATCAAGATATATCAAGTTTGATCATTTCTCATACTGATCATGGCGGACCCTCTGCTTATTCCCAAATGCTATTTCCATATAAATACATATAAAAACACACTAATCATAGGAATAATCTAGGTAAATATTTACTATAATCCTTAAGCTATATTTAAGAATTTGTTTGCGTATATATACATGTTATATTGGTTATTATATACTTAATTTATTTAATTTGTTATCGTCTAATATAGAAGGAGTATTTATTGGAATTTTGTATATTTATATTTTTCAAGCGGGACAGTGTATATGTACGATCACTCCGAATATTACCAATTTCAAGCGTGGCCGTTTTTGTTATATATTTTTTTTTCCCAAGATAATAATCGTTATCATTTCTTTTCTTTTGCAGCATAATTTTATATTTATATAATATCTTACCTTGTAGAATATTACTAAAGACTTATGATTTTGTTTTGGATTAAATACAGTTTTTGTCATACGAGTATTATACAACGACGAATATATTGCTAGTCGTGAGTCTAAAAATTACAGGTTTCGGTGAATCTTAGTATTTATTTATATTGTTAATATAAAGCTACAAATTTATTTTTGTTTTTGCAATAAACGGATTATTGTGATCTAATTGTTAAAGGAATAATCGTTAAGGGATTTCAGTGTGTTCACACATTGGGTTGATTAAATTTATAAATTTCTTAGAAAATGAGAAACTCCAGGTGGAACTAGAAATTCGGGGGATTCCATATGGTCCTCAAGCTTTGGAAACGTTGTCTGGTCATGTTTACGAGGAGGAATATTTTTTGCGTCACAAACCCGTAGAGTTACATGAAAATGCTAGTCGTAATAAATTACTTGAACTTAATCTATGTACCCTAAAGGTCAATCGTATTGGTTCTGTAATAGAAGCTCGCACCTATAGTGTGGAAGAACTTGAAAAGTTATTCTCTCGTTCAGGGGCGCGCACAGAAAAAGTTTTAGGGGGGGGTCCAACAAATTTTTTTTTAATAAAAAGCGTTGTGCAGGAATTATAACAACACACATAGATAACTTTTAAGACGTAGGTCCCACAACAACATGCCTGTTGAGGTGTTGATGAACGATTTTTAAACCTTTGTGGATTGTACACCCCCGGGACTGTTGATTCGGACTAAGCATTTCATTTCTACGATGTAAATCGGTGTGTTTCGATCGGTTGTTGATCTTTTGTTTCAAAAAACGTATTGGCTGTCAGTTTTGTCTTCCAAAAATGTTTATATGTGTGCATCAGTGATGCTAGACTTTAAAAAATAAATTTCCCGTTGCCGTATCAAAACTTACCGATTTTACCGTTTCTTTAAGGAAAAACTTCCCATCAAGCTTAAAATCAAAAAAAATATACATATATATAAATCCAATTGTTTATATGGAAAAAACTTCAAAATCCACCACTATAACAATATTTTTTAATATGTTCAAAATGCATCGATGCATAGAGAGGATCTTGTAGTTCCTTATTGTAGGTGATTTTATTTTTCGTCTCGTAGTGTGAAAATATTCCTGAAACTCAGAAATATGTTATTGCTTGTGGGATTTTCGAAACTTTTGTTTCTATTTTCGTAAAAAATATCAGAACATCAACATCAGAAAGCTGAGATTTCATCGATTTTACTGTATACTATAAAGGCGATGAATGGCAGATTCATTTAAACAAAATTATTGATTAATCAACATCTTTCTGGAAGGAAAGTAAAAAAATAGTTGTTGCGATCATTTTGAATAAGTTTAAATTTAAAAAGCTTCTACAATTAATTGTAAAAAAGCCCGCACTTGCCAAGTTTTTGTCCGCTTTCCTGTTTTAAATGAAATATCCCATAAACGGAAAAAAATCACCCGATCTGGCATTACTGGTGTGTATTAATATAATGCTCATATATTTTAGATAGAACTGAGAGCAAGGGTATTGCGGTCTTTAATTTAAATATCACATTTTGTTTCGTTTTGGGAATGAATTGGCTAACTTCTAGCACGAAAGGTAAGAGAAGTAAGAGAAGGTGCAAGTTCCATTGAAAATGTTGTTAGAATAGGAGGAATGATGTTCAGACCGGAGACTTTGCTGGTAGTTAACCCCCTTAAGATTTTTTTGACAATTTTGGGTTTGAAATAAAAATCTTTCATGACAGCCTGAAGACTGGATTTTTGGTTTTTCTTCAGGAGTTTCTAAAACAGTCGAGATCAGAGCAAAGCGTTCCGCAAGCAATGTGATTTTTCTCGCGCTTTCGCTCTGTCACTTTCTGTTTTTTTCGTTTTCGATTATCTGGTTTAATATAATATTGGGCTGTATAGATATTAGGACTTAAATCGTTAAGGGATTTTTGTTATGGAACCAAATATTAAATAATATTTGTTTGTTTCTAAGGGCCAATTTGGCTGGAAAACAAATATTTTTGTTGGGGTTTAGGAAACGAATTTATTGATACTAAAACATTTTAGTCAAAAAAAATTTATACTATACTAGCTGGACCCGGCCACGCGTTGCAGTGGCTTAGTCTGATTGAATATAAGAAATAAAGAAAACAAAAAATTCACCTTTCTAATATGTTTTATTTCATAATACTTGAGGGTATACAATGTTTTTTGTTGATCCATTGACTGTGTGGATATAGAGATTGCCTGGTTTGCCAGCTCTAGAACACGCAACATATAATTGTCTATGTGAAAAACAATCGTTATCTAGATCTAAACCACATACTTCCAATGTTTGGCCCTGAGCTTTGTTGATGGTGATTGCAAATGCCAATTGAATTGGGAATTGCAATCTTTTAAATTGCAATGGCATATCCGTTGGTATCATGGGTATGCGAGGAATGAGGACATCTTCGCGTTTGAAAGGTCCATTCAAGATTGTTGCTTCTACTACGTTGCTCAATAATATTTTTACTGGGAGTCGCGTGCCATTGCAAAGTTTTGGCTGATTGATATTACGCAACATGATGATTGGCACGCCAATTTTTAATTGCAGTACATATGGTGGCATCTCTGGTAGATCAAGTGAATTCAAAAATTCTGTTGGATAGTTAACTGCTTCATCTGATTCCATGACAGTGTCTACGGACTTGTATGTGACGTCCTCGCTTTGAATATTAGACAGAATTAAACTGTTAAGGTCATTGACGTCTTTGTTTTTGGCCGCAAGCATGATTCATTCACAGAGCCAATCGTGATTCTTATGATTAATTTGAATATCACGAAATACTTTTTCAATTAATTCCTCTTTTGATGACACTAAATTGCAGAAGTTATGAGGAAATAAAATTCGTCCTGTTGTTAAATCAACCGGCACCTTTCCGTCACCAATTCTCAGCAATTGATATGAGATTATCTCAGCTGATTTATCTTTTTGGCGGAGATCACGCATGCTTGTAGATAATTTTAACCTTTTTACGTGTTGCCACAAAGTAGAATATTTCAGGCAAGCATTTATTTCATCCGCTGGTGTTGATCGGGAAACTACAGGTAATATTTGTTTGAAATATCCTGCAAGCAATATTAATGCATTCCCAAATGGTCTGGTATTTCCACGCAAATCTTGCAATGATCGATCAAGCGCTTCAAGTGATTTTTTGTGCGCCAATGTGCATTCATCCCAAATGGTTAGTTTACATTTCTGCAATACTTTTCCTATTCCCGATCCTTTGGAAAAGTTGCATGTGGGCGCTTCAATGAATTGCATGTTTAATGGCAATTTCAGAGCGGAATTAGCAGTTCTTCCACCTGGTACCAATGTCACAGCTATGCCGGACGACGCAAGAGCTAAAGCTATGCTATTTTACGATCTAATTACTGCTAGAATCGTTTAAGAATCGTTTTAGAAACGTTTTGCCAGTTCCTCATGGCGCATCCAAGAAAAAGATTCCTCCAACCTCGTTATCAACATTTTGCATTAGTTGATCGTAAATTGTTTTTTGTTCAAACGTTAGCTTTGGAATATTTGATTGCACATACGACAATTACTTCTGTAATCCTTTTATTCATTTATGATGGATGATAGTATGTAAATTCATATTGATGTTATCGGCATTCAATGGTACTGCTACACTCGAATCACTTAAATTTAATGTTTTTAAGTACTCAGAAATACAGCTAAACTTACCATCTGATTTATTGGCACTTTCATAAAAATCAATAAGCGCAAGTTGTTAGTTAGTTATTCATGCACAGTACTGTTTTATATATCTAAATTTCCTTCAAAATGGTAAGTTTTCTGTAGCCAAGTGCTTTAATTTATAGCAATCACAAATAATATGCAGATCAGCTATTTCATTTATAATACTAAGAACAGATAATTAGTAACAGAAGTTATTTAAAAAAAACAGATGTTTAACGGTGGATTGAATCCAAAATTGCTTAAACAATGGTTCACCATCGGATCGTGCGATATAGTAAAAGTAAAGATATTCACATATATTATAGAGCAATGTAAATTAATTGATATTGTTACCAACCTTGTGACACAAATTTTAATAATCAGTTACTTTGATATAAGTAAAGGTGCAATCACGATTTTTTATTTTCCTGATCCATATGTGTATTGGGAGAAATATGTAGCAAAAAGATCTATTTTGCTCAGTGTAAAATATTGTATTACAGATTGCTTCAAGGAGAACATTTTTATAGCATATGAAAACTGAGGACATTTTTACTCCTACCGAGCACAGGCCTACCGAAAGGAGAACACGTTGCAACCTTATTGGTTTACAAATTAGATAAAATAATCTTTGGGCCTAACACTATACGAAACTAATCGATTAAATTGAGCACGAAGCAAAAATCGACCATAAAGTTGAGTGATTTGAAAATAAAGCAGATGAGACACTTGTAATTGTGACAGCCTACATCATAAAACATATACATACCTATGTATAACGAAAAAAAAAAAAATTAAAAAAAAAAAAAAAAAAAACTATGTAACAACCTTCCTGTATTTGAATGCAACGTTGTGTCCAAATTTCAAAAGATTCGATCAAGTACTGTCGGAGATTACCTATTTTGAACAAACGAACATTTACACTTTTATTTATATAGAAGATTATTACTATATTATTATTTTATTTTTAGATTTATTTTCACTCGGATATAACGGCCAAACAACATACCAGAGCTCCTGACAGTCATGGTCAAATTAGTAAATTGATTTATTTGTTTTTGATAAATAATCTTTCGTTTGTACAATTTAAAGTATCAGAACCTTTAGGTGGTTCAGACCATAATTTGATTTCCACTCATTTAAATTTACAAGTTCCCAAACAGTTTCAATCTAATCCTAGTCTTATTTGGGTTGCAGATTGGCAGGGACTTAGAGATATATGTTTAATTCAATCATTTCTGCTTCTAATTTTTCAGAAATAATACACGTGGGTATGCGCAGGTTTATTCCAATATATGGTTCTGAAGGCTGATCTTTAGGATTCGGGTAAATGTGAAGAAGCAATAAAATTTAAAATAAATGCTCTTTAAAAAATGGCCAGTATACAGCTAATTTCAAAAGTTGCTAACATGAATTCAACAAATGTTCATTAATTTAATATTATGAGCTTCTTAAGTCGTTACTTAATGAAAGACAATGCGGTTTTTGTAAAGGAAGAGCGACGGGAAATTTACTTTCTTTATCACACATATCTGGAACAGTCGGTTGAAAACCTTGGTGAGACTTTCATTGCTGCTCAGCAATTCTAATCATACTAATGAGCTTGATTCGTTGTATGTTGCTGATTTGAAGGTACACAAATACACTATGGATAAACGCGCGTGTCTGCCTAGATCAAATCAATTTTACCTGAACAGAGTATCAATAGCAGCCCATCTTTTTAAGGTTCGAGTGACAAGATGCAGCTTTTCAAAGAAATTTTTTTAACAGAATTTAGCATCTCTGGAATGCCTTACTGACGTTGGTCTTCCTTGATAATTGTAATCCACAAAACTTTAAAAAAAGCGTTCCTCATAAAATCTCGTAAAATCCTCCAAGAGAATTGATCAATAGTGAGTAACCTTAGATCCCTGGTTAGCATTGTATCTTGCGATATTCAGAGATGTTAATCTATAATTTCTTATGGTTAACACTAAATAATGTCTAAATTTAAAAAATAATACTGAAAGATTATCGGTTAGAGGGGGGGGGTTCGGACCCGAAACCCCCCCCCCCTTGTGTGTGCGCCTGCTCTCGTTTGTTACATGTTCAAAATAGATTACTCGGTTTACGTAAAACGGATGCACAGATCCTCGAAATTGATGAGCTTTTAGTTCAAACGAATGATTATCTTGCCCAGGTAAAGGAGAGTTGTAAGATTGCAACAAAAATTCCACTAACGGAAACATAAAACTCCTCTGTTTCAAGAGAGTCTCATTAATAGTGAATTACAATCTGACTTGATGTTTTTGAAAGAAAGTGCTGTCCATCCTACTTCAGAACCTCAAATAGTAAATAGCCCGACGATTTTGATGTCGATCAATGAAAATTCTGCTACGCCTAATTCCGTAGAACCTAAGAATTTAACGCAAATCTTATTGCAAAAATTAGATAGCTCAATTACCATGTTTAACGAAACCATTGTCACAATAATGCGCGATTAAAAAAAGCCTTGTCCTACGGTCTAGCCTCAATCAGAAGTTAATTATATGAGAAGAAATGATTTAAGTCTGACTCGAACTATGAATTCTTGGAACTTACGTTTCAGTGGATCGAGGTCAGATATACCCATTGATAAAATTTTATTTCGTCTGGAGCAGATGGCTAAAGCTGCATATATACCTCTAGAAAGCTTAGTAGGTGTGGCTTCGTGCTTTCTGACAGACAGTGCACTAGATTGGTATTGGATTTTCCGCGAACGAAATGCTAGTACTCAAATTTCGTGGCTTTACTTAAAGTATTATTTAATTGATCGGTTTCAGGCGTCTTTCAACGAAAGACATATAAAAAGACTGCTAGAATGAAGGAAACAACGGTACCCTAACGAATCTTTTGCTGAGTTCATGGATGACATATTAAAGATAGCGTTGCAGTAGAAGATACCAGTTCCTGACGAAGAACTAATATCTAGTTTAATGAACAACATGCGTTCTGGTCTTCGTGAAAAATTTATAAACCAAGAATTTCATTCAATAAATCGCTTAGCTAGTGAATGTCGTCGTGTCGAAACTCTCTGGCAAGAAATTGGAGCTATTCCTGAAGGTAATTTTGCTCCAAGAAAACAATTTTTGTAATGAAATAGAACAAGTGCCGCCAACGTCAAGTGCTACTTGTTTCTCGACAAACCAAAATGTTTCTTACCAACCCAAACCTGGACCAATTCCTTATTATAACACATTTGGAGGTAACCGCAATTTCAATTCGGAGCCCATTCCATTACTAAACGATTCTTCAACACGTAAAACTCCTGTTATAAGACAGAATTTACCTAATTTCTATGCTTCCGATTTTAATTGCAACCAACACCAACCTGTTATTAATTACGGTCCAGAACTATGCACGATTTCTAATCCATCACAAACATATAATTCTGCAAATTCTCAACCGATACCTCCTGGTAATCGAATATGTTGGAATTACAACCAACCAGGTCATTATTACCGTTATTGTTGTGTTGATTTTAAAAAATTGTGTTTTCGGTGTGGGAAAGAAAACGTCACATACTCTGTATGTAGCAATTGTCATCCTATCATGCCAGGAAACGGGCCCAGGACGACTTGGATCTCACGAGAGTTCACCTTCCAATCCTCAGATATCCCGAGACCAAAAGTGAAATTCGAAGAAGCTGCATCAAACACCGATCCAGAGTTCTATCGAAGGATACACAAGTGAACACATCTCACCAAATTCATTCACACAACTCGAAGGGTATAGCAGTCCTACTAAAAATAGATTCTCGCGTGCTTGGAAATATTTTAAAGAAAAACGTCACCTAAGAAGAGCAATTACTCTATTATCATTTCAGGATCGGATGGCAGACCTTATGTGCTTGTCGATATCTTAAATCAACCCATACGAGGTCTACTTGATACCGGTATGAATATTAGTCTCCTTGGTAAATATTGTGAAAGAATACTGTCGATACCTGGAGTCTGTTTTCATAATTCACCTTCCCTTATTGCAACGGCCAATGGATCAAATTTTCTCAAAATACCAAAAATTATAATAAAATCAAAAATTAAAAATTTTTCAAAATTCTAAAAACATTCCAAAAATTCTTACAAAATCAAAAATTAAAACTTTTGCCGAAATTCTAAAAATATTGCAAAAATTATTACAAAATCAAAAATACAAACTTTTTCAAAATTCCAAAAATATTTCAAAAACTATAACAAATTCAAAAATGCCCATGTCCAATTTCATTATAAATTCAATAAAAAAGGCTACATTTTTTTTTCCAAAAACTTGGCTAAAAAAATAAATGAAATCATTTTTTGACACACTTGACATTATTTTTTGACAAACTTATAATGCCATAATTCTCTATAATATTAATAAAATATCATGTCATACAAACTATTAATTTTTTTTTTTCTTAAAAAATTGGGTAAAAAATAAATAAAAATCTTTCTGCCATAATTCTCAATAAAAATAATAAAATTTCATTTCAAACAAACAATTTTATTTTTTTTCCAAAAAATTGGGTAAAAAAATAAATAAAAATCTTTCTTTTGACACGCTTGACAACATTTTTTTGACAAATTTTTAATGCCCTAATTCTCAATAATAATAATAAAATTTCATTTCAAACAAACAATATTATTTTTTTCCAAAAAATTGGGTAAAAAACTAAATAAAAATCTTTCTTCAATAAATTGTTTTTGATTTAATTTTTTTTTTGGAAATTTGATATGATTTGCATTGCTGTTACCTTTTGTTTTTAGAATGTTTTTGTTTAACTTTTGTTTGTTCTCTCTCTAAATATTATTAAACAAAAACACATTTTAAACAAAAGATAACAGCAATGCAAATCAAATCAAATTTCCAAAACAAAATTATATAAAAAACGTTATATTTAATTTTAATGATTTCTTTAATTATGAATATTCTTGTTTAAGTAAAACTCATAATTCTTCATACAATTCTTCATAGTTCCTGTTTGAGTAAAATTTGTAGAGGAAAACTCAATATAGGCCGTTGTTACAAAACAATGCATGTGTATTAATTGTGTATTAATTGTGCATTTTACAAAATCCTTGTGCACAAAATTCTCTATATTATATTTTATGCACATAATGTACACCATACAGTGCACACGTTGTAAAACGCCTTATCACATCGATGGACACATAAGTCAGACGCAAGAATAATGAAAAAATGAAACTTATTTAATGATTATACTATTAAACAAAAGAATACAGAATTAAAGAATTAAAGAATGTAAAAATTGAAAAAGTTTTTAACAATTTTAAAATCATTAAACTTTTTATGAAATAATACTTTCGTTATATTAAATTGGTGAATTTTATCTTATTTTCATCTAAATTATTTTGTTAATTTATTTTTTTGTCTTGTTTCATGTCGGGTTAATGAATTATTTTTTATATGTAAGTTATATATTCTTTTGATTTCTGATTTTTTTTTATTTATGTCGTATATTTTTAATTCTTTATGTTTAGAGCAAAAGAATAATTTATTCACAAATAAATATGAAAAAAGATGATCTGATTTTGTAGTTATGTTTGTGAACTGTTATTGAATACATATTTTTGTAATTAAGTGTATTTAATATTAAATTTTTTTTCAATTTAAACACTTTTTCCACACTTTTTCCGCAAAAGACAAGTGTTTAAATTGAAATTTTCTTTTAAATTGTTAATTATATTCCGCCAAGTACCAACGGTGTCTACCATAAACTTTATTAATTGTATTTACTTAATTAATTTTTAATTAACTAAACAATAATTTTAATTAACGAAACAAAACAATAACTAATTCACTGAAACAAAAACTAATAAGCAAATGTCGTTTTGTTTGTTTACTAATTTTGACACCTGGATAAATGTGTTTGTGTTAATATATTGTGTTTACAATTTGATCTAAGGAAAAATCTAGATTCAAACAGTTCTTTTAGAGCAAACAAAATTGATCTGAGAGCAAAAAGGGGCGTGTTGTTTTATTAAAAAAATGGTGAAAAAGGACAAATGATTTACAAATACAATCACACATATACATTTTCATTTACAACGTAAAATACAACCGTCGTCTTTATTTGTCGTGATGACGTTACCAAAAATATTAGTCTAGGAAAGATTCATAACGTATCAAAAGATCCTAGTCATAAAAATCATATGACTTTCATATGATCGAACCCATCGTCCTTTCGGTTCTTTCCATTCACAAAAATATATTTTTAGCAACAAAATGGACATATTTTTAACATTTTCAAAATCGTTCTGACCTAGACCGTCGAGAAATGCACGTGGGGGTATGATAAGATCATTTGGCTCGAGATTATAATACTTGTAATAGTACGTTAAAAAATAATAATTATATAAACAAAAAACGTGTGCAAACCTGAAATTTTAAACCCACAAAAAAGGCAATATTCAAAAAAATCCATATCATACGATACCTATCTTATTCTAACGGTTGTGATCTTCTTCGATACAGATATTAATTAACGTCTACTATAATTACCAATCCACAACTAATATTTGCGTTTCTTTTATAAATCTGCCTTAAAATTCACAAAAATAAAGTAAATGATTTTAATTAGATTTGAGATTTTCACTGAATATTTTTAAAATTTCGGATGAATAATTAACCTGAAAAACAACACCTTCTATCAAAGTCGTCTTTAAGATTTTATTTATTCAAAGAATTGATAATGAATATTAAAGTAAACGAAACGAAATTTAATTTAATAAATGTCGCGGAGGGATTTCGTTATTTTTTTAATATTTTGATAATCTTGTTTTTGTTATTTATATTATTAATCACAAAAAAAATTGATTAACCGACTCTATTGATTAACAAAGGTGACAAACAAAATCTATCATATATTTATTTGACGTACATGTCAACAAGTGTTCCCAACCTGTATTAATTTTTAATTCACTCAATTTAATGGTCAAGTTAAACTTCAAAACTTAATTTAATCGATTAGTTTTATATGGGTGAGCAGCCCATATAGTATTTTTCTAATTTATCAACCATACTGGTCGACTATCGGTTAGTTGGACAACTGGTGCGTTAGTTGGAAAACCCGAGTCCTCTGAATTTTCGAGTGCTCAATAAGCTGCTAATCGAATTTGCTTGTCGCTGAAACCAAGAAGAAAATTATTTTTATGCGTAAAATATTTCTTCAGTTTTGTCCTGCAACCCTAAAGATTAATTCAATGTCAATTTTAATTATATTTTTAAGTCTAATTAACACAATTTAAGGAAAAAGTGTGAAAACATTATTTATACAACCTTTAATATTTAATTTTAATCCTTTTGTTTCCTTTTAAATTTTCGTTGCTAAAATATTATCACACTCTTCGTGTTAAATCTGGATGAAAATTATAAATTTATAAAGGAGAAGATTATAGACAACTAACTTAGGTAAGTATTTGCTTAAAATTATTTGAACATTTTTTTTCGAAGAAGAGTTAGTAGGTGTCAGGCAAACTACGTTTCATTTGCTCTATTGTTCTATTCAGTGTTGAAAATCCCATTGATAAACTGATAGTGTTTATAAGATTTGTTGACGGTTTTGGTTAAAGTGGGTGTGAGTTCTTTAGAAAATGGTTTTAGAACAACAGTAGAATGTTGTTCAGTTGAGAGGTTTTAATTATGTTTAAACTCCTTAAAAGTATTACAATTTTGGGTTTGATATGAAGTTATTTCATATTTACTTTTACAGAAAGAATTCGGAATATGTATTTCTTTATGAGTTTTAAAAAAACGAGTGTGAAGCAATGTATGCCGTGGACAAAGTAGTGTGGTTCTGGTGGGGTCAGTAACTAATTTTCGATAATATTATTGATCAATTAATCGAAATATTAATAATGAATTGTTTTGTAAAGATGAAGAACACATTAATAAAGAAATCACCAAAGTAATAACATAAACTTTTTATTACAACAATTATTACAACTTAATACATATCAAGGGCGACGAGGATGGGATAGGCTAAACACAGAAATTTGCCTAAAGGTAAAACATTTTGTGTTTAATGAAATTTAATAGTATAAAGTTGGTGTTATGTGTAATTAAAAAATAAGATTAAAGTCTCTTTGGCAAAAATAATTTACGCTAACCCAAATATTTGTTTGCATAATTTGGACATAAAAAATAAGAAACCGGAAAAAAATTGTAATTTAATTAAACATATATTATATTTGATAAATCGTAAAACAATACAGGTAAAGTTTAATGGCAATTCATAATTTAGGTTTGTGCAAATAATCTTTAAGAAACGTTTTATAAATGTTGTTAATTCGTTGGTCTACCATTTTGTGGTTAAATAATTAATATGGATTAAATATGTATAACAACTAGTCTAATTAATTTTTTTTGTTAACAATTATTTAATAAACGATTTAGTGACTCATAAATACTTAAAGAACTTGTAATTAATTTATAAAAACAGGCAGTCTTGAGTACCGCCGATAGAAGTGAAAACCTAAAACTATGAAATATCTGTGTTTTTATCGTCTAAATGCAACAAAATCTTTATTTACTTTACCACACTCCCACACTTTTACTTACTGATAAAAATATTCAATAAAAAGAAAAACCAAAATATGAATCAAGAGAACGAGATTAAATTATTTATAATATAATCATTAAATTCAACAATACTTAGGTTATTCGTAATATCAATTGCGTTTTCTTTATTAAAAAGTATAAAGAAATTTTTAAAAAGCTAAACAAATATGCATGACAAACACAATTTTTGAAGTAAAACTTCTTTAGGCGCAATATGATAAGTATATCAATTCCTTTTTGAACGGAAGTAACATTTTGAAAAAAATAAATAAATAAAATAAAGAAGAGATGCCAACAACAATGAATCAAAAAGGCAAACGAATATTATGTTCGGCAAGTATGCGATACAATTCGATTATGTGTATTTTGTGTGTCAATTGTCATTCATTTGTTAATGTTATTATATTTTTTATTCAGTCTGGTACTAAATGTTATATGAGTTGGATGTGACGATTTTGAGTTTAGTTAATTTTTGAATTACTTTAGTTTTTTAACCAACTTAAAAAAAGAGGAGATTCTGTGTTTCAGTGTGGGTTTTTTATGTATGTTGACCGATTTCTCAAAAACTGCTCGTTCTATTTGGATGATTTAAATCGTAATACTTATTTTATTTTATTTTTATTTTTATTTTCCCTATCCTATCACGAAATATTGGCCTATGTCATATTCTCTATGTGATAGGATTTCTGGTTTAGTTATCCATTATTTAACAAAAAATATTAAAAAACTCAAAAAAAACAGATTTGCGTCCATTAACATCCTTAGAACGCATGTTGTTGTGGGACCTTGGTCTTAAAAGGTTTTTATGTGTTGTTGTGACACATATTGTAATGCCTACTACACATCACATTTTATTAAAAAAAAAAAAAATACTATTTGGGTTGATTTCGAGAGGGTCCCATAATTTTTTATGATGTGAAAAATGCCGTTCTTAGAAAATTGGAAAAATCGTATTTTTGTGTATTTAGGCGATTTATTCAAAACATCTTAATCTGTTTGGATAGTTTGAGTTGTATTATATTACTATAGATGTCAAAGTCATATATAATTTCCTATGAGTATGCTATGAGTATGAGTATGAGTATTTTATATGCAATTTTTTTTAAAGTTTATTTTAAATAAAAATATTTGTGTTGATTAAATTTGTTTTGTTAAATAAAATGATGAATGCGTATAATATTTGCACGTGGTTGAATTAAATTTCTTTGGCTACTGTGGCAAGTATTACTAAAAATATTAAATATAAAATAAATATGTCATATTGCAATTGAGTAGCATTTCTTGATAATATAATTTACAACGTGTGTTATGGTTACATAATGTATTACAAAGTCAATTCAATTATTATCAAAATTGAAATATGATATTAGAGGTTTATGATAACTAAATTTAGAAACATAAACTTTACTTTGAAAGTTTGCTAAATTTCTTAAAAAACTTCATTTGTTGCACCAAATCTTGGTGTTGAATTAAGTGGACATGTATTACGTCGTAATACGTTGTAAGACTTTTTAAAACATTATGTAAATATGGCTTTTTATTACGCATTGTTGTAAATTATATTATCAAGAAATGCTACTCTAAATTTCAATATGACATACTTATTTTATATTTAATATTTTTAGTAATACCTGCCACAGTAGCCAAAATAGTTTTACTTCAACAGTGTGTAAAGATTACGCAATTCAATTTTTTTATTTTACTTAAAAACACAACAAAATCTTTACTCACTATACCACACTTACACACCACACTTAAACCGAAAAAAAATCAAATTCAATAAAAAAGTAAAAAACAAATTATAAATAAAAAAAATGAGAATAAGAAATAAGAAAAACTCTAACTCTCTTTTAATATTTATTCTATATTTAATATTTATTCAGCGTGACGGTGACTCAAATAAACAAATTTTTAGCCATACAAAATTGCACAACGTGCGTAAAGAAGTTTTCACTTCGAAAATGGTACAAAAATTACCAAAAGAAAATAGAAAAAAGTGAAAAAAGACAACAAAAACAAAAAGTATAAAAGAACAGAATAGCCACGAAAAGAAAGAAAGAAAGAAGAAAATATTGAGATGTCGTAAATGCATGCATTTTAAATTTTGCTTTGTATTGACGTCACACTATGCTGAAAGACAATAGCAATAACCTTAAACAACTACACTATCGATAAGTTTAAATACCGTAGATTGCCCACAGCCTTAAACTGTGTTTAAACCAATCTTTTGTGATACAGATGTCAAATCATATTGAAAGAGAACAATAATCAAATAGTAGTTTTTATTTTCCTTATTTTATTTCACGGGAATGAAATTAAGGAAAATAATGAGGGGAAAACCAATATTTTATTATTTTAAGCACTTCCTGCCAAAGAATAAATAATTTTCTTGTTAAAATCGAAATTTTTTTTTTTTTTTTTTTTTATTCAAAGTTAGGCATGTTTAGTGTTAATTATAATAAATTATAAATTAACGTCTCTGAATATCCGAAGATACCATGCCAACTAGGGATAAGAATGGAATGCAAATTAGGATTCTCTGAGAAATTTATGAACGTTAACTTTAAAGCCTTGAGGATTAAATTCATCAGGGAAAACCCAGGAAGGTAAGGCATTCCAAAGATGAGAGACTCTGTTGAAAAAGTCACGCTGGAAAGCTACAGTTCTACACCTAATTATTTGAACGGTAAAGGGATGCGCTGCTACGTTTGCTCTGGTGTGACGCGAAAGGTTTGCTGATTTAGGTAAAATCGATTTTAC
Source organism: Diogma glabrata (assembly GCA_963693315.1). NCBI lineage: Eukaryota > Metazoa > Arthropoda > Insecta > Diptera > Cylindrotomidae > Diogma > Diogma glabrata. The sequence continues at coordinate 122,747,126 of OY856187.1, forward strand.
CTAAATGATAATAATTTAAACGAAACGGAAAAATGCAGTAGCAATAACTTTTAAACACTGCATTGTCTATCAATTTAAAATTCGTAAAAAGAAACTATTATGGTTTTTATGAATTCATGGATTAAAAACAACATAATTTAGAACAAAAAATAATATCTATGATATCTTTTAGAACAAAAAATAATTTATACAAAATCTTAAAACCAAAATCTAAATTCAATTTAAGATCATGTTCTGGAATTTATAAAATCAAGTGTGATACTTGTGGAAAATTTTATATTGGAAAAACAGGAAGAAGTTTCATTGAGAGATTTAAAGAACATATTCCAATGAACAAAAATAAACAAAATTTAAAGTCCATTTTCGCAAATCATCTAAATGATAATAACCATAACTACACCAGTTTTGAACAAAATTTAGAACCATTGCATCTATGTAGTAAAGGATTTTTAATGGATTCTCTTGAAGAGTTTGAAATTTATAAGGCATTCAAAAAATCTCCAAATTTAATTTTAAACGACCAATTATTATTTAATTCAAATATTTTGTATAATTCGATTTTGTAAATTTTCATTCTAAAAATTCAATTCATTTATATTTTATTCATAGTATTTTGATCAGTATGTCATATTTTTTAAAAAACAAGTAAATTTTATACGTATGAAAATTATTTTAAACTATTTAATTCATAAAATGTTAGTATGCCATTTTTTCAATCAAAATTTAAAGAATGAATATTTGTTTTTATTTAGATTTAGTCATATTTTTTGTACCGATGATGAATATTTAATATTCGAAACGCGTCATAAATAAATATACTTACTAAAAAGATTGTTTGGTGATTCAATTTAACAATAATTTATTAATTTAAATTATTGATTTCATTTAACATAATTTTATTGGTTTAATAAATTTTAAAAAAATATAGTAAAAAAACGTACCACTCCAGGAATTGAACTCTCGACCTATAGATCCTCAGTCACCCGCGATATCCATATTGCAATTTGAAACGTTACGACAGGTAAAGAAGATGTTTACTGATATGTTGGCGTTACAGTTGTTTGGAAGGGACATCAGTATGAGTTTTTTTTGTCCGTTTAGATACCAAGGTTGATTTTTTACCTATTATGGGAAGAAATTGGATGGCAATTCTGTTTCCAGGTTGGAAGTCTTATTTTTTTAATTTATCAGCACCAAAAATTAAACAAATCAGTTGAAGTAATCATCTGTCTCCATGAATCGAGTTTTACACCCGATGATTGAACAGACAAAATTGTCCGTAACTAAAGATTTATGTTTATTCGTCCTTAAAGTATTTGATGCAGAAAATAACGATCCCATCTCACATTTTACGGCAGATATTGCATTAAAAGAAGATGCCCGTCCTATCTTTCATCGGGGATATATAGTACCTTTTGATATTAAAGCCAAAGGAGAAAAAGAGTTAGATCTTTTGTTGGAAAAATCGTCTTTCTACCTATTAGGTATAGCGAATGGGCATCACCTGTTGTAATCGTCCCTAAATCGAATGGAGAGATTAGAATTTGTGGTGACTTTAAAGTCACAATAAATAAAAAATAATTTGGAACATTATCCTTTACAGGATGATGTATTTTTGCAAACTTGGCAGAGTCTTTGTGTTTTTGCGTATTGGATTTAACGGGTGCATATCAGCAGCTTGATCTTAGGGAGCGTTCAAAACCACTAGTTACTATAAATACACATAAACGCTTGTTGCAATATCAAAGACTGCCCTGGTCTTTAACATTTTTATGGTTTAATGAAAAAAGTGTACATTTTTTCAGTCTTCTGAAGAGCATTTGGAGCTCATTATTGGGATACTGGTTGGAATCAACTAGAGTTAGAAGCTTTTAATTCATAACCAGCAATAAACTCATATCAAATGAGGCATCTTTAACTCAGCAAAAGATATGCAAGGAGTAAGAAGTGAAAGGTAAGAGGTAAGAAGTAAGAGGTTAGAGGTAAGGGGTAAGAGGTAAGAGGTAAGAGGTAAGAGGTAAGAGGTAAGAGGTAAGAGGTAAGAGGTAAGAGGTAAGAGGTAAGAGGTAAGAGGTAAGAGGTAAGAGGTAAGAGGTAAGAGCTAAGAGGTAAGAGGTAAGAGCTAAGAGGTAAGAGGTTAGAGGTAAGAGGTAAGAGGTAAGAGGTAAGAGGTAAGAGGTAAGAGGTAAGAGGTAAGAGGTAAGAGGTAAGAGGTAAGAGGTAAGAGGTAAGAGGTAAGAGGTAAGAGGTAAGAGGTAAGAGGTAAGAGGTAAGAGGTAAGAGGTAAGAGGTAAGAGGTAAGAGGTAAGAAGTAAGAGGTAAGAGGTAAGAGGTAAGAGGTAAGAGGTAAGAGGTAAGAGGTAAGAGGTAAGAGGTAAGAGGTAAGAGGTAAGAGGTAAGAGGTAAGAGGTAAGTGGTAAGAGGTAAGAGGTAAGAGGTAAGAGGTAAGAGGTAAGAGGTAAGAGGTAAGAAGTAAGAGGTAAGAGGTAAGAGGTAAGAGGTAAGAGGTAAGAGGTAAGAGGTAAGAGGTAAGAGGTAAGAGGTAAGAGGTAAGAGGTAAGAGGTAAGAGGTAAGAGGTAAGAGGTAAGAGGTAAGAGGTAAGAGGTAAGAGGTAAGAGGTAAGAGGTAAGAGGAAAGAGATAAGAGGTAATAGGTAAGAGGTAAGAGGTAAGAGGTAAGAGGTAAGAGGTAAGAGGTAAGAGATAAGAGATAAGAGATAAGAGATAAGAGATAAGAGATAAGAGATAAGAGATAAGAGATAAGAGATAAGAGATAAGAGATAAGAGATAAGAGATAAGAGGTAAGAGGTAAGAGGTAAGAGGTAAGAGGTAAGAGGTAAGAGGTAAGAGGTAAGAGGTAAGAGGTAAGAGGTAAGAGGTAAGAGGTAAGAGGTAAGAGGTAAGAGGTAAGAGGTAAGAGGTAAGAGGTAAGAGGTAAGAGGTAAGAGGTAAGAGGTAAGAGGTAAGAGGTAAGAGGTAAGAGGTAAGAGGTAAGACGTAAGAGGTAAGAGGTAAAAGGTAAGAGGTAAGAGGTAAGAGGTAAGAGGTAAGAGGTAAGAGGTAAGAGGTAAGAGGTAAGAGGTAAGAGGTAAGAGGTAAGAGGTTAGATTACATGAAAGGAGAATTGAATGCTGCCGGATTGAGATTGCAAGTAAAAGTGTTCGGTTCCATCAGATATTTTTTATAAGTAAACTAACAAGTGAGGCAGAGTCAAACTTTTACTAGTTTGAGCGCGAGACATTGCCAATCATATATGCATTACGAAGATTTCGAGTATACTTGCACGGCATTAAACTCAAAGTAATTATGGCCTGTAGTGCACTTAATTTTACATTATACAAAGAAAGGAGGTTGAGCCAAAAATAGCTATGTGGTTTTTGAAGTTGAAAAATGTTGAATATAATATTCAACACTGCCGCAACAAACACATGAATCATGTAGATGCATTGCCTATATGTTATTCAGTATTAATGCTAATGCTTGTCCATAGCGCAAATACGTGATCCTAAAATTTAAAAATTAAAACAAGATAAGATACAAAGGACAGTACATTTGAAATGCGGAACGGATTAGTAATAAAGGAAATCAAAGAATAATATTTTATTTATGGTTCAAAATGAAATGCACGATAATGTAGTAAGAACATGTCATGATATTGTTGGGCATGTTGTAGTCGATAAGATAATTGAATTAATAACGAGAACTTGGTTTCGCAATATGAAGCAAAAGGTAAGATTTTCCCCAAACACGACTAAAAGATATTTCTTGAACAAAATTGATAAAGAAAAGTTTGAAAATGAAAGGTTATTACATAACTAAAAAGGTTTTGCCTAATAATCGGTTTATTATTTCAGAAAAAGAGGGATTTCATATTAGTCGAATACCGAAGGAATTTTTGACCGTTAGTTCGGTGAGGATCTTGTGGAAAAATAATTTAAAAATTATTATTGAGAGGTTTGTATGGGGAGGATTCAATATAGGAATATTTGTTATAACTTGCAGATAAAGGTTTTGTGGTTTTTGATAAAATATTTGTTTTTTTATATATATAAGTTAAAAGTAACTAGTGATGTTGTTGAGAGAACAAAAGAGTACGAACAAACTAAAAATTGGGTTGTCAATAATCCAGCTAGCGACATATTCCTTGATCATATAACGGACTGTCTTCCTCAATGATTAAAGTCCATATATAACGTTATATGAAGGCTCAATTCTTTGGGTAAGCAATACCTAGTCATTCTCAAGTCAAATCAGTCATTCTCAAGTCTGAACACAGTTCATCAGTTAGTATCCCTTTAAAATATCACCTGGGCTAGTGATAAATCAATGATATTCCCAGTGGATGTGATATCAAAAGTTGTCCTTATCATGAACTGGAGTACGTGGGGTGTCACAGCCACAGAAAAAAACTACATATCTACAAAAGCTAATTCTTCCATTCTGTTAAAATTGGAATCAAACTATATATAGATATAATATCTTTGTGATCCTGATTTTTCTGACATTGAGTTACTCTTCTTCTTTTTATCCTGTTTGTATGTTCTTGTGCTACCACTTAAATTTAAAAACATCACGAACAGAAATTGTTTATTGTTCTACAATATCGTACTTATTTCTAGCGTTCACAATGATTCTGATTTAAACTGAAAAACAGTTGTCTATTTTACATAAAGTGGTTAAAAAATTGTACCATATATTAGAGAACGGATTGAGTAGTAATTCTCTCAAATGAATCAAGTAAGAACTTGCAGTATACCAATCAAATCAAACTGAAACTGTTGTTTTATTGGCATAGAGGTTAAACTACTACATTATGAAGCATTTATAAATCAATTTTACTCTAGTTTATATCACGCTATCACCAAACCCAATTTTATTTTTTCATACAAAAAAATAAAAATATACACTTTATAAAATCCAATAACAAAAACCTTTTATTGATTTTCTAAAATCCTTTTTACACAATGCTAAAACGTGTAAACAAATAAATTTTATTTAGACAAATATTTGACATAACCCTTAACTAACGAAAATTATGTTTGCTTAAAAATTACCTGTTTTTCTTACTCCTTCATATACAAAACTATTATTATTATCATATAATGGACGTTAATTATATTTATAAAATTTTCTGTTTATATTTTAACTTTTCTTTGACTTCTTTTTCGACATTATATTTTGAATGAAAATATATTTTCATTTTCTTAAAATAAAAACCATAAGTTTCCTTTTGATAGTGAAACATGTTCATATAGTGTTATACGTTTTTTTATAAATCTCCTCCCTACCCTAATTGAACCAAAACAAAGTCAAATTACTGAAATAACAGCAACAAATCAAATAAAAAAATTCCTCGTGGAAAAGTTTTTAATTTTTATATTATTTGCTGGGTTGAATAGTGAAAACAGTTTTCCGATTTTTATTTTTTTTACCCATTATAATTCTCTTTTTATTGAATAGTTTTTTCATTAATTTTCCAATCTTTGTGTAACTAAAATTTTTATTTTTTTATTATTACACTTTTTCACACACTTTAACGTTTATTAATTCTTAATTCAAACTTTCATAATTACAATAAATTCATTTAAACTTTTAGCTGGCAAAAGTTCAAAAAGTTTTCTCGGCATCTATTTGTAGAGTAAACTTTTCAATAACTATGAGACAAGAAAATGTCACTATAAACTTTTTATTTTAAAATAATGACAACATCCAAAGCTTATATTATTAAGATTACACCAGTAACTTGTAATTCCGATAAAGAAGGTTTGCTTAAAACTATTTTTAAAATAGATAATTATGCTGTCTATAAGGTAAAAATTAAACTGGACCTGGGACAAGGATAAAAAGGAACAGAACGAAAAATTTGTTTTTCTTCAATATTTTTAGCGAAGGAGAACTAGTTGGAAAATTTTATTTCTTTGGGAATATATTTTCACTAATGAAAAAGGGAGAAAACTGTATAATATGAAGAAACAACAATATATGTTTTTGATTATATTCTTTTACTGATAAGAATTTGTTTTCATTTTATTTGAGGAAATATTGATTTGATTAGAACAGAGATGGAATTAGGTTTTTTGTATCGATGTGTTGAATGGTAGCCTGGAAAGGATTTTACCTATGATATAAATATAGGCAAACATTCCGTTGGATGTATATCAAAATCGTTGGTTACAATCGAATGAAGATTTCTTTCGTGACACTGCTTTATTGTCACTTCTGAATCACATTTAAGCTACTTATTAAAATAATCATATGCCGTTAATTTTTATAGTATTCGTCATCAGAAACACAGATATAGCAAATCTAAGATATGTACTAAAGTAACATAAAATAATTCAAAATTTGAATTCAATACGTGTATGCTAAAACACGTGAGTAGAAAATATACAAATTTCTGTACTGTAACGCGAAGTATTAGATCATTCAAAATTAAAAACCATGATTCCGCTTTGTTGACGTTTTGGATAATAAGGAGTTATATTTTATAAGCAAAAACTTACTTTATGTATGCCGTTATGTGGGTCGAAAACGTGCAAACTCTTGAGGGTCAACCAACTCAAGATCTTTTAAAGATTAGACTAATTAGAAGAAAATTAAAAAATTTCACTATTAAAAGTGTTTGCTTGACACAATTGTTTCTACATATTGAAGCAGGTAAACAGAATGAATAGATCGTCAATTTTCTTAATTCTTAACTTTAATTAATGAACGGAGATTACAATCATGAACGGAGCTTACAAACAATTACTCATGAACATTTCAAAAATCAGCCGTGAAAACCTGCTTTTGAAAAGCTCAAAAACAAGATGATTTTCACGGTGTTCAAAAAATACGCTTGAAAAAACTTGTGAATAATTCTTAATCATAGGAAGCACAAAGAAGATATACGCTGATGAACGGAAACAGGTAATGTAGGCAAAATTGGAAAACAGCACCCATGATATTATCTACGACCAAAAACTATTTTATTAGATCATAAATTAACGAAGTCCAACCGACACGTATATCCGCTAGAAATAGGTAGATTTCAAGATCAGACAGTTTTGTGTGCCAGTAGAATCTGATGTATCAGATTAGTTTAAACAACACAAACTAATTTCAAACAAATATCGAACAAATTTTAAAAAGAAAATTAGCTACATATAAGCAAAACTATATCTATCCAATTTTGCAACAAACAAATATCAAATCTACCACAGAATGTGTGTGTGACAATTTATGACATAAACCTACGCTATATCATATGTCGTCCAATTACTGCAAAATATCAAAATAGTTTATTTCTAAGAAAAAAAATTAATTTCTTCTATTCAAACCTTTTTATTTTTTTTTTCATTGACTGTTATAAGGTTTTTGGAAATTGTAGTTATGGATTGTTGCAAACTTTTTTGTTGAAGCCAACAAGTCAAAAACCTCTAACTGCAGAGGCTTAAATTTATAAGAAACGGATTAAAATGTTTCCACAGATTCTAAATTTATGAAGTTGTTAAAAATATTAGTATCCAAATGGCCGTTATAACAGATTAAAAAAACGATGTTTTTTTCTAGTATAAAGCCTATAGTTATTTAACCATGTGTCAGATTTTTCTGATTTACGAACTTGTCCAAGATATTAATAAAACACACATATTTACGTGAGTGTGCCGGTTGTTTCAAACGCATTTTGTGTTTTACAAGCTTTTTTGTTGGAGCCGCTCACTCAGAAGCCTCCAACTGCAGAGGTCTTTTTTTTATGGAAGTTACTGATTAAAAAGGTTTCAAAGATTCTAAATTTATGAAGTTTTTAAAAATATTAGAATCCAAACGGCCGTTATAACGGATTTAAAAAACAGAGTTTTTTTCTAGTATAAAGCCTCTAGTTTCTTAACCCTGTGTCGGATTGGGCTGATTTACGCACCTGTCCAAGATATTAATAAACCGCACGTTTTTAAAAAGGTTTTTTGATCTGGCCTTACAAATGCGACCAGAGTGGAGGTTGTTTAAAAAAAAATTTTTTTTTGCAAACTTGTTTGTTGGAGCCACTCACTCAGGAACCTTTAACTGACTGCAGAGGTCTATTTTTAAAACAAATTGATAAAAAAGATTTCAAAAATTCTAAATTTGTTAACATTTTTAAAATATTAGTATCCAAACGGCCGTTATAACGGTTTTAAAAAATCAATTTTTTTTAGAAAAAGGAACTAGACCTTAACCACGTGTTGGATTCTGCTGATTCACGAATTCTTTTGAGATATTAATAGAACACACATGTACAGAAAATTTTTTTGATCTACCTCAGCAAATGCGACCGTGAGAGTGCCAGTCGTTTTCGTTATATCTCATATCGTTTATATATATATATACATATATATATATATATATATATATATATATATATATATATATATATATATATATATATATATATATATATATATATATATATATATATATATATATATATATATATATATATATATATATATATATATATATATATATATATAAATATATGTGTATATATATATATATATATATATATATATATATATATATATATATATATATATATATATATATATATATATATATATATATAATATATGTATATATATATATATGAGCAATTTCACGCAAGTTCAGCAAATTTTTGGGAAATTTTGACTTGACCCCTTTAAATTTTGATTATTTTTTGTTTATAGATAGTCTTTCATAAATAAAAAATACGAGTTCTCTTAGAATTTTTTTTTTCGACCAGGGGTCTTCACAGGGTGCCCCTCAATTTTTTGTTATTTTGTGTTGTGAGTGAAGGAAAATTATAAAAATGGCGATTTTTAGATTCAGATTTTTTTTTATGTTAAATATCAAATATTTTATTATTAAATGAACTTTCTAAAAAGCAATTTCAGTCAAGTTCAGCAAAATTTTGCGACATTTTGACTCGAACCTTTTTAATTTGGTTTATTTTTAGTTTATAGATAGCCTTTGATAAATGAAAAATACGACTTCAAGTAGAATTTTTTTTAAATACAATAATATAAATTATTATATTTTTAAATATAATAATATAATTATAATAACAATATAATTTTAATAACAAACAACAGTAATGCTACGCGTCATTGGGTTGAAAAAAGTAAAACTCTACATAAAAATAATTTTCAGCATTCATCTGCGACGGATAAAAGAGGTGTATCCACAACAGATATAAATGTTGTGGAGCAGTTCTATAAAAGTGATGAAATCAGTAAATTATTGCCAGGCAAACGAGATGCAATATCTTTTAAAAAAGGAGATGAGTGCATAAAAACACAAAAGCGCTTATTGCTATGTACATTAAATGAAGCTTATGTGGAGTTTAAAAATAAGTTTCCTGATGTGAAAATAGGATTTACTAAATTCACGTCCCTTCGAACACAAGAATGTATAAAATTATCCCAAGGAGCTCATAATGTGTGCGTGTGTACCATACATCAAAATATCAAACTAATGATTCAACACTCTAAGATATCTTAAATTACTGATGCTGCTTTCCAGAATTATAAAACATTAATTGACTTTGTTTCATGTGGTGAATTAACAAAAGATTGACATACTTTGAAGTGCAATGAATGTTCAAAAAAACTTCAACAACTGGAAGAAAAATTACTAAATGATTTTGACGTTAAAGGAATCCTTCAAGTCAAATATCAACAATGGAATTTGCAATTTGGATACTTTAATAGAAACTGTAGAAGAATTTATGAAAAAATTTATTTACCGTTTACAAATTTTGATACCACACAACTTTATAGCAAAACAACAATCTACATTCATTGAGGAAAAAAAAAATTTAGAAGCAGGAGAGTGCTTCGTTCAAGGGGATTTTTCTGAAAACTACGGCTTCATAATTCAGAATGCGGTTCAAGGCTATTATTATAATAATTCACAAGCTAGTATTCATCCATTTGTCATTTATTTTAAAAGTGCCACAAGTGAATATATACAGCACCGAAGTTTTATACTCATTTCGGATATAAACGATCACAACAGTACTACAGTCCATCTTTTCATTACAAAACTTAACTCATCAAAACACATATAAATTCTAATATTACAAAAATAATTTATAACACTGACGGTGCACCTTCTCAATACAAAAATAAACATAGCCTAATTAACTTATGCCACCATAAAGAAGACTTTAAGGTTGACGCTGAATGGCATTTTCATGCTACCAGCCATGGAAAGGGACCTTGTGATGGAATTGGTGGTACACTGAAGCGTGCTGCACACCATTATAGTATGGCGAGCGAAGATAATATTATTGATACACCAAAAAAACTTTTCGAATGGGCTTTAAAATGGGAATCTACCATGAACTTTGGATACGCCGATAAAAATGAATATCAATTAACAAAAGAAAAATTACAAAATCGATATAAAAATGCGATTGCTATAAGTGGAACTCAAAAATTTCATTCTTTTGTATACCAGTAGATACTAAGACAATAAATGCAAAAATGTTTTCCAACTCAAAAGAAACTTTTGAATGAAAAATAAGTAAATAATTTTTAATAACTATATTTATTTTCACATATATAATTTGTATGATATTTTAAAAAGTTTATTCAATAATAAAATATTTGTAATTTAATGTTGAAAAACAATCCTTTACTTTATGATTCCATAATAACATAATACGAACATAATACTTCTCCAGTCAAAAGTTCCTAAATAGATTTAGCTGTTTATACGGGTTTTTTGTTTGCAGTCAAGACTGTCAAATTATTTTTTATAAGAGTGACAA
>OY856187.1:122758096-123004212 GCA_963693315.1 Diogma glabrata
AACAAATAAATAAATAAATAAATAAATATATATATATATATATATATATAAATATATATATATATATATATATATATATATATATATATATATATATATATATATATATATATATATATATATATATATATATTATATATATATATATATATATATATATATATATATATATATGTACATATATATATATATATATATATATATATATATATATATATATATATATATATATATATATATATATATATATATATATATATATATATATATATATATATATATATATGTATATATATATATATATATATATATATATATATATATAAATATATATATATATATATATATATATAAATATATATATATATATATATATATATATATATATATATATATATATATATATATATATATATATATATATATATATATATATATATATATATATATATATATATATTAATATATATATATATATATATATATATATATATATATATATATATACACCTAATTCTGTTTTTACACGACAGATTGGTTCCAGAGAAAGACGTGTAAAAAAAATTCGTGTAAAAATATACATTGTATGTATGAAAAAATGGAGGATTGGTTCCACTCTCAAGAAATCAGTACAAAAAATATTGGATACGCTGTTGCATTGACTCACACCACCATCAGTTCTGAAAATATAGTAGGCTTACATATATTATTCAATTGATGGCTAGCTGTTGCCATAAATTAGTTATATCTTTAGAAAATTTGTTAAATAAAAGTAGAAATCTAATAATTTTATCGAAAGTGGCAAACCAAAAATTTGGATATGCAGAATTATTGTGAATTTTTAAAACTTCACCGCTTCACAATTACAGAATTTGTCTGCTGATCCAAATTTAGTATTCAGGCCCAAAACGTAAACAAAATTCAAAAAAGTCGGCCAAGTGCGAATAAAATTTGCTCACCAAGGATTCCGTGAACGTAAAAGAACATAATATCAAAAATAATTGACAAAGTTGTGTTGTATGTATATAGTCTTTCTATTGCCAAATCATAAGGACATACAAAATGTATATTTCCTCACGTTAAACGATTTTGCCACCTGTGCAATCAGCTTCCATTCATTTCCTTCGATGACTAGTGGACCTCAGTTTGGACATCCTGTTTCACGAAGGTTTTGTATGATGTCAAACACCAGCTGGTTGTTGTTGAGATGCTTTTTTTATCATTCTATCTAGTGGAGCTTTTTCTACAAGACCTAATTATCTAATCCGGTTGAATTTAATGAATCCAATTTCATCGCAGCTGCCAAGGAGCTGTCTGATTTCGTGACCCATTCGGTTTCTTTACTGATTCTCAGCAACTTTGCATGAACCATAAATTCTTCGCATGACCTTCCTCTCGAATGTTGATAAAATTCTACAGTCGGTGCGATTCAGTGTCCAGCTTTCACTTTTCAAGTAAGGCACAGGTCGAATTAATGCTTTGTAAAGTGCGACCGCGAAAGAAATTTTGATCGCAGAAGTTTTAAGTATGCGTAGAAAACTCTGTATGTGGCAGAGACACGGGCTTTGATATCCGCCCGCATGTCATTTGACGCTGTTTTTGCAGACCCGAGGTATTTGAATTTTTCTGCGCGTTCCACTTTATAGTCGCCAGTATCCAGATTTCCGGGAGTTATGTTCCTAGATGTTGTTAGATGTTTAGTTTTGCCGGTGTTGATGCATAATTTAAGTCGTTTAGCATTTATTTCAAGCTATGAGCCTTTTCTTAACATAAATTGTTCTACGTCCGTGAAGCGCAATATCATCTGCGTAACCAAAAATTTAATTAGAATTGTTAAAAATGGAGTTTGTGGTTTGATTCAGCTTTTTCTTATTGCGTTCTCAAGCGGAAAATTAAATAGTCCGGGCGGAAGTGCATCACCTTGTCGAACACCTGTTCGATCGTGTTATATGGAAAGTTAGATCGAAAGGACCAGAAACTGTTGTTGTCGCGGATGATACTCTCATATGCTTGCTTGAAATCAACGTAGAGCTGGTGGATGCTGATGTTGTACTCCCAAAATTTATCTAGAATCATCCTTAAAGCAAAACATTGATCTGCGGTTGAACGGTTGGGATGAAAACCACAACTTGACGGCGCAATTGCTTGAACAGGATCAATTTCATTCTTTCTATCGTAGTTTATTTTTTACGATTGTGGATCTTGGGTGGTAATTTTTTGTCAGATTTCACACATTGGCAAAACACTCTTTCAAATTTCCACCAGCCGCATGTTGGTTAATGTTTTCGATACCACCTTTATATGTTCGCGTTTCTTTTCTGTAGAAGATAATCAGCTTGGAAGCTTCGGGTGTTCCTTGTTAACCAGTTTTCTCGCTTATGTTTAAACCTTTAGCGGCAATAGCCGTCAAACCATTCGTTGCGATTACGGTGGTCGTTTTCCGATTGTAATTGGTGAGAACAGACGCTTGAGTTGCATTGGTTTTACGGCAGCAATGACTCGCCATGGCGTTGAATCATTCTTACTTTGTTCTTACGCAGTTCTTACTTTGCTCTTCTCAACTAAAATAACCTAATTCTGTCAACGTTACACAAGTAGCACGGCATGGACGTAGAATTTCGCTAACAAATAGCAATACCAATGGAAAATTGATCGATCAGATACGAAAAATGTAACATATTATCCATTGAAAAATGTTACATATTAAATCTTATTCATAGCTGTTTATGGTAGCTAAAGATAAAGAGTAGCGAAATCCGATGTCTCTGTCGTGCTGCCTGGGTAATGCTGACAGCATTTGTTTAGTGTATCGGAGACAAGCAGAGTAAAAACTGCTTAGTCAATGACCTACATAACAGCAAATTAGCGTCTTAAAACGCATGCGACCCAAGCGTCTCTTCTTCATGTTAGGGGCGGCTGGGAGCGGGCGTCTGTCTTGGATCAAGTGGCACGCTAAATAAACACGTAAAAAGGTTATTCTGATGACCTTAACATTAGAACGGATCCATTCACAAAATTTGGGTTGGGTCTGAGGTTAACACCCTAACCCCGAAAAAAGTGTTGTTATATTTAAAAACCAGAAAAAGAATAACAAACCCGGACAAAAAACAGAATGTTACTTGGACGTCAAAAAGGACAGACTACCGAGCGCACCCTGAGCGCACTTGATGCTCTCTAAAATGTCTAGAAACAGAGGCTGAGAAGTATAGGAAGGATATTATTACTCTGCAAGAAATTAGACAGCCAATAGTCGGAAAACAAGATTAAGATATTCACTCTTTATGCTATAGTGGTGGTTATCCTTCTCGAAGAGAATTTTCTACTGGGTTTCTTGTTGGTGCACGCACACAAGGAGCCGTGATGAAATTCACTCTAGTCAATGAGAGCATCTGCTACCTACACGGTACATACAACACGGTACATACAACAATATTTCTCTTATTGCCGTACATGCTCCTACTGCAGCTTAGACCGTTGACCGTTGAGGAGAATGCTTTCTGCATACCAATGGAGGAGGTTATGAAACAAATACCAACACGCGACTTCATTATGGTTTTTGATGACTTAAATCGAAAGAGATATTTGAATCGAATGATATTGGTGAGATAATGACTGAGTTTGCATTATCAAATAAATTGAGAATTGCCTGTGCTTTCTTTTCGCATCGATCGATTCATAAGCAGACTTGGAAAAACTCGAAATCAAATTGATCACGTGCTAGTAACAGCACGTTTCTTTTAGGGGGATCTGGTTGCGCGATCATTTAGAGCTGCATACATTGGAAGTGACCACCCACTTCCTTGTATGTGCTAAGATAAGGTTCCACTTTCCAAATCCAGGCATTCCAAAGTTCAAAGAACAGAATGGTTTTAACATCTAATCACTAAAGAATGATGAAACAGAAGAGAGATATTAAAACCAAATTGCCAAACATTGGAGAAATCAGATCCACGAAGGAGAACTATAAACTGGCAAGACAAGCCGTTACAAATCTATGTAGATGAACGTAAAGATAATAGTGGAAGATGAAGTGTGAGGAGATTGAAAGCTTTAATAAGGAACATCAAACACGTTACTTCTTTCAACAGGTTAAAACCTTAAAGAAGGGACCTCAAACTAGATCGAGTGCTATTCAAAACGAAGATGGGAAACTAAAAGTAGACCTTAAAAAAATTTTAGATACTTGGGTTTATTATTTTGAGAATTTTCTTAAGTGACCAGGAACAAGTCGGGTGACGAGCAAAGCTTATTATATGACTGATGGCATACTCGGCCAAAGTGGAAATGTTATGAGTAAAACTTTCAAGTCACTTAAGAATGGCGCTAGAAAAATTGATCTGCAAAATAACTGCGATAAAACCAAATATATGAATGATTCAAGGAAGGATGAGTGATCAATGCTTGACTCAAACAGCAGCATACTTACAGATATAAAAGCTCGAATCATTGCAGATAGTCGAACTTTCTACTCAATTAAACCTCTCCTTGGATCACCGTATGTATCAACTAACACCAAACTCAAGTTATACAAGTTATACAAGACATTGATTAGACCGGTTGATGTATGGGTCATAAACCTGAATCCTTACAAAAAATCACATTTATGTGTATCTGAGCGTAAGATCGTACGCCACATTTTTGGTTCACTTAAGACAGACGATGGAGAGTATCGAACCCGATATAACTTTGAGATAATAGGTTGTATCCGGTCCAATAGGATTGCTTGGTTTGGCCATGTTCTATGAGCCGATTCACAGTCTGATTGGAATGGGCCACAGTCTGACCGGAATGATTAAAGAAATGTACGTTAGCACCACAGGGAGTGGGCAACCGCGAGGTAGACCGCGACTGTAATGGGAGATGGATGTAATAAACGACCTTAAAAAAATCGGCTTCCATGGTAATTATGTTGCTATGGCGAATGACCGTGGTGAATATGCAAAGCTGATTAGCTTGGAAACGCCCCTACATGGAACATGGACGCCAAAAAAAAAATTAAACAAAAAAGAAATATTAAATTGTACCAGCCTGAAAATGACAGTCAGTTTAAGTCAAATAAAAATTTTTTCATCCTTGCCCATTTCCATCCCCTCAAAACACAGAAATATAATAAGTGGAAACCGTGCGATTTTTAGATAAAAATTTATAAAACATTCTCCTTTTTCTGATTCTGACTCGTGTCACGTATCGTACAATAATGAATAGAGAGTAAAAATGTAAATACTTACTGTATTTCTACTCTACATTTTAATTTTAAATAATAATAAAATAATACACCCCTTATTCTTTTTAAATTGAGATTTATTTCACTAAATGCGAATTTCGAAAGCTATCGTTTCATCGACAGTAGTATCTAAAAACGTTTAATACTACTGTCGATGAAAGCATATAGTTTTCTAAATACGTATTTAGTGAAATAAAACTCAATTTAACAAGAATAAGGCGTTTATTATTTTAATATTGTTTAAATATCTTGTTACAGTTTAGAACTTCTAAATTAAAATATTTTTTTAACTACTTGAGAAATCGTCATTATTTACTCGAACGCCCCAATGAGAAGTAATTTTTCTAGGTCTAGGTCAAGCTAGGTCAATAATAATAACAATCTATTACCTAGGTTAATAATGACAAATTTTCTTTTATTTTTGATTGAAATGAACAAAATAACACAAACAAATAATAATTGCATTGCTTTGTTTCGTTTTATTTTTATGAAACTAAACTTCCAGGCTACTTGATATTTTAAGATATTTAAAAATTGAAATGGAAAATGACTAATAAATATTTAATGAAAGCAAATATGATAATTAGTGTTAGCAGTTAAAAAAATTCTATATATACCCCGGTTGAGAAGACTAATATAGACCTCGAACATTATATCCCTCGGCGCTACGCGCCTCAGGATTTAAAAGTTCACGGTCAATAATAGCCTACTTCTCAACCTTGTTATATAATGTACTATTAATTTTATTTTTTTTGGCAAATGTATTGTAATTTGAAGCGTCTTTTAAAAATATATGTAGTACTTTATATATTTTTAAAAGCAGCTCCAAATTACAATACATTTGCCAAATTACAATGCATTTGCAATTTCCTTCTGGAAAAATCGGATAAACGGGCGAAAAAATTTAAATTTAAAAATTTAGTCGATTCGTGTTATTTCAAAAATTTTCGTGCATAAAGAAAATTATTTTTTTTCTCCAATTCGTGTTATTTCAAATTCGTGCATAATAAATTCGTGCATAATAAATTCGTGCAAAAACAGAACTGAGTGTATATATATATATATATATATATATATATATATATATATATATATATATATATATATATATATATATATATATATATATATATATATATATATATATATATAAATTTTTTTTTTTTTGTTTTTTCGTCTCCGCTTATCATATATAGTCGTTTGGCACAAAAATTTTTCCGAAATTTCGAGATGAAGCCCATTGCAATAGGTAGATTTTTATATGAAATCTACCTAAAAATATGGTTCTCCATACTTGTGCTAATTTTTATGAGAGAATAACAAACGAGAATTATTTAAATTTATTGAGTTATTTTCAGAGATTATTTAAGTCCAATATTTTAAAAGGACAAGCAACATTTTCTAACGAAATGAAAACACTTTTTAGTTATGTAATTATTCTCAAATTATATTATGAAAATTTGCAGACAAACTTTTTTCATTATTGACATATTTATTTTTAATTGATCAAATTTCAAAAATCTATGTTTTGTTATAATAAAATCCAAAATGACATTTTTTTGTAAATTCAATGAAGGACAACCGCATGGAGGGAGAAATTATTATTTTTTTGTGGTTGAGGTTTTTCTCGTAAATTTAAAAAAAATAGTAATAATTGAATAATTTTGAATAAAGTAAAAAAGTTTCGGCTTTCGAAGTTTCGGTTTCTCAGAGAGTAGAAAAAAACAAAACAAAATGCAATTTGACAGATGTGTATGCAAGCTAAAAATTGGAAATGGTGATCGATTGATTATAAAGAATGAATTATGACTAAAAATTAATTAATTATGGCTAGAAATGAGTGAATTATGGCTCATACAAGCGTTTATTATTTTCTTTTTCTTCTGAAAAATAAATATCAAGATATTTTGTTCTCAATATTGTTAGCATACCTCATACCAACAATATTTTAATTTTTTGTCAACAACCAGAAGTTCTTTGAATGATTCGCCAAAATAATTCCGCTTGTATAGAATAGATTGGTATATTTATTCTCTGCGAAACATTGTCAAACGTATGAATATTTGGGTAAAATTTTGTTTTCTGCCATCCATAAAGCATAAAGCTCGCTTAATCATTTTGTGGGTAAAAGTGCGGGTGATAATATACAATTAATTTTCGAATGGATAAGCACTAAATTTCATCGATGCTCCGAATTTTGCAGCATCATTGCAAATTTAAAATTGCTACCAATCGAAACTATTCCGTAAAAATTAACACGTTTAGTCGTGGCATGATTTAGCATTTTTAAAGAAACAATACGATATTTATACCTTACGCGGTGCAAATGCAATCAGGCTGAATGCTATTTTCCTCACATGCTGCAAAAAATTGTGCCCGGTACACATATTTTTAGCAATTGAAAATTGTCAACGGCGTTAAACATGCTATTTTTCACAGTGAATGTCAAGCTCCGAATTTGTTGGGGAATAACCGACACTAGGATTTATGCATGATCTACGCGTTAAACTCGTCACATCATGAGGGGAGTATTAATCGGGAGAAATAAAAATCGCAAAAAACTGAAGATATTTTTTTCATTTCAGAAAAATTCAAATATGAATCTGGATTTCAGCAAAAATCTAAAACGACGGATTGATAATGATTCGTTGCGTAAACAGTCTTTAACCATTTGATAAATGAGAATTCCATCACTGAATTGATCTTCTGTTGCTTCTTCGCTCAATGTAGAACAAAATTGTGAACCAAAATACAAAACGAGTGATTCTTTATCTTAATATTTGAGCAAAATGCTATTTACGATCAAATAATGCAAACTAGCGATAACGTTGTAAGAGATTGTATTCTTAGATGCGTCATGACAAACTGGTAAAACTTTCCCAATTAAATTGTTTCTGGCAGAAAATCGGTCCCAAAATGACATAGCTCCTAGCTCTAGTGTCAGTCTAAATAGAGGCAAAATCACCATGGAGATATATGCTCATTCCGAGCATTCGGATGAATAATCTGCATGCTTGCAGAACGCTTCAACCTTCAGATAAAGAGTTTAGTTTTCTATCAAATTATTTGAATTTACTTAATCTTTTAGGAATGTCACCACAGGTACTCCATGTTGTGAAAATATCAACCAACCAAAGGTTTTTAGCAGCACAAAATTTGTAGCTCAAAAGATTTATGAAAAACGTCGTATAGGCAACAACCTAGACAGGATGTTTCAAAAGTGAGTTTAAGTTTCACTTAAAGTCAATCAATTATTATTTATAAACGTGATCAACCTCTTGAGTGTTTTTCCAATTTATAAGTCATGTCGGGGAGTACATACAGATAAACTTGCTACGAAGCAGTTGTCCCTGGAATAATTAATCAGAGTTTAAACATAGGGTATTTACCGATTCTAGGCAGCCAACATAATTCTTAGCGTTCGTCATATCTAGCAAAATAATAAATTTAGTGGTTCTTTTTCTTTCATTTTTTTTTTGGTTATCTTTCGTTGAGTTTTGACCGATATTTACTTGGACGAGTATACATATGGTGACAGTTCGTGAAAATATAAAATTGTTTTTATATGCTTAAGGAGACTTAAGTTTATGATGTTCTACGCTTTAATCAAAAAACTTTATGGATTAATATTTAATTTAATAATAATTAAGCTTTTTGATATTAATCGTTGATGGCTTCTCTTTTGATAATGAATTTCATTCTTTTTTAACGTTCTTGGGTTTGGGTTTAATTATTTTATTGAATAAAATATGATCGATCGATTAATTTGATATGAAGGAAAAAATCGACAGTAAAATAATCCAACAAATATTGTATCTGGCTACAATAATTAATTTAAAACTTCATTTACTAATCATTTGTTTGGGTGCAACAATTTATTGATTTCATTATTGTTCAATAATCGCCGGGACCAAAGGCGTATGTTATCGAATATTCTTAAATTGACCTCAAATAATCGAAAGAGACCTCGAATAATCATGAACTTATGGAGAATTGTATATTAGGAATTCCCTCTTGTAGAAGTAGTTAGTTTTATTTTAGACTATGTTAGTGTAAAGTTACGATAGTACGATAGTGGAAATAATTTAATATGATTATGAAACACGAAACCAATTGTATCGTGCAAATAAATCGTGCTTCCCTATTCTGGCAGCATATGAACTGGAAATTTCTACAATCAACCGTTAGAGTTGAATACTTGAATACTTAATAAAATCGTTTTTTCTTACTAATCAGTAATCGAACGAATCCAGGAAGAGATTTGGGAATTACGTTTATTGAATTGAGAGTAAGGCCAATAAGCAAGGATAGAAAAACGTAACAGCATTATTATTCATATTCAACCATTGACGGGACCAAGACATGAAGAGTTAGATCGAGGGTCAATAATCGTAGTGGAAATGGTGTGTGTGATGGTCTTGGTTCCTTCGATTTTTGAGAAATTAAGGCACTCTTACATAAATTGCAAAAAATTGAAGTAACAAGTGCACAATATTTAATACATCCTGAGACTAAGCAATAATGCAGTGAAATGAGAGTATTTGGTAAATAAACTAATGTGGTACTCATGGTTACATTTGCTAGAGTTCTGAAAATCTTGTTGCATGGACAACCACACTTTTTACATCAAATTAGAAGAAGTTTGCATATAAGCTCACAGTAGAATAAAAGGACTAAGACCACTGAGTGTCAATAGAGTAATGGCACAGCTATGTTGGAAAAATAGTTCTTGAGTCACGTTTAAGAAATATTATTGTTGCACTGCAAAAAAATCCTCAATAATTTGGCTTTGTATTTCAGAAAAAATTTGATTCTCTATTCTCCGCCGCATTCGAATCAAACTTTAAAACAGTGGCTGAGCTGATTTTTTGACAACTGTAGTATTATAAATTTTAATCTATAAATAATCAACGGAATCAAGAACCACGCATACCACTGTCCCTGCTTTTGACATATGAGTTAAGATGATATATTAAATACCACTGGCAATGGCCGTGAGATATCGCTAGCCAACATTATATTAAGTTATCAGTTATTAGTTAGACTGGTCGTTAACAATTAGTTTGATGAAAAAACACGAGGATAATGTTTTTTTAGATAAAAAAACACGTGCCGCAAAATCATCGAAGTTAATTATTTGATAAAATCATAAATATCTCTTGAAATATGCAGATTTTAAAGAAATTATATTTTTTTTTTTTTTTTAATAAAATGTGTTGTGTAGTAGGACTTACAATATGTGTCACAATAACACATAAAAACCTTTTAAGACCAAGGTACCACAACAACATACGTTCAGAGGTGTTGATGGACGTAATTCTTTATTTTTTTGTTTTTTTAAATTTTTTGTTAAAGAATGGATATGATGAGAACTGCTGTAGATCCCTCTGATTTAATCTTGTAGTAATGATGATTTATAATGGCGTTAATTTTTGTAAGTAATCCACACTAATCTATTTCATCATATGTAATCGTTTTATTTACACGTATTGATTATAATGTTGATTACACAAATTATATGTATATTTATACAATCACTAATTTTTTGCTAAACTTTATTAGTTTATTCTCCTAACAAGCACTTGAATGAATTTTCACGATTTTATTTTAATCAAGTAAATTTGTTGTTGCGCACGAATGGCCGAATAAAAAGTGAGTATCTATTTTTATTTTATTTTTCTTGCCGCCAACCAAAATTGTCAAAGAGAAAAACATTGAACTGAAACCGATTTTCGAAGATGGTTCGTTTTTCGAATTGATTAGTTAATTAATTAATTAATTGTAAGGCGCTGTGAGTTTTTCGATTGTAGGGATTAATTATTTAGGTTTAAATATATTAACCTCTACAGTACCCCGCTCGTAGATGAAAGCAACCGCTTAGTTTGTCTGTTCGAAATGAACAGCTTTGTGTGTTCGAGAAGCTGGTGAACGATCAGCTGAACACAAGATACCATACGCTGGCTTCAATCTGTCGATCGAGACAGATTGTTGTTTGCCTTTGATGTCGATAACGAAATGTTTTCGTAGACGTCGTATGATTTTGTATGGACCTTCATATGGAGTTTGTAAACCGGTGCGAATTCTATCAACCCTAACGAAAACGTAGTCGCAGTTCTCTAGCGACTTTGGAACAAATATGTCGTTTTGTTTGGTTTGTCGTGTAGGTGTTGGAATTAGATTGTGCATTGTATCTCGAAGTTGATCAATGACTGTATCATGAGTAGGCATCTGTGAAAGAGGATTTTCAACGAAGAACTCACCGGGCAGTTTCAGTGTTTGTCCGTAGACAAGTTCTGCGGGTGAGCACTTCAGATCTTCTTTTACTGTAGCTCGAATACCTAAAAGAATGATTGGTATTTCGGAGCTCCAATGAGTGGTGTTGCCTCTGGCCATAAGTGCAGCTTTTAGCTGTCGATGAAAACGTTCTACCATCCCGTTTGCTTGTGGATGGTAGGCCGTTGTACGTATCCGATGTGAGCCTAAAAGTTTTGTTAACTCGGAGAAAAGTTTTGACTCGAATTGTGTTCCCTGATCCGTTGTGATATGCAAAGGAACACCGAATCGTGATACGTAATTGTTGACAAATGTCGTGGCTATGGTAGCAGCAGACATGTCAGACATAGTATAAGCTTCTGGCCATCGAGTGAATCGATCAACGCAAGTTAAAATGTAAGAACATCCATTAGAAGGAGGAAGCGGTCCTACAATATCTATATGGATGTGTTCGAAACGAGATTGTGGAACTTCAAATTGTCCAGTAGGACTTTTTGTGTGCCGTTGGACCTTGGAGCGTTGGCAAGATAAACAAGATTTCGTCCAGTGATTAATATCTTTATTAATACTGGGCCAAAAATATCGAGCTGTAATCAATTTACGAGTACCGTTGACACCAGGATGTGACAAGTTGTGTAAAGTGTTAAATACAGTTTTGCGTAAAGGTTCTGCGATGTATGGGCGATTGTTACCCGTTGATGTTTCGCAGACGATTTCGAATCCTGGAAGTTTAAAAAGCTCTAGTTTCATTGATGAACTAGCGTGACATACGGAACCAGAAAATAAATTCTGAAGTTCTAAGTCTGCTTTTTGTGCAGCGATGATAGCATCGTAGTTGAAGTGAGTCTCAACTGATGCAGTTTCGTTGTCGGATGCACGAGATAATGCATCAGCGACAGTGTTATCTTTACCTTGCACATGTTGGATGTCGGTAGTAAATTGACTTATGAAATCCAAGTGGCGAGATTGCCTTGGGTTTCGTTCGGTTTTAGAATGTATTGCACGAGTGAGAGGCTTGTGGTCGGTGTATATTGTGAATTCACGACCTTCGACAAAATACCTGAAGTGTTTTATAGCTAGGTAAATTGCGAGAAGCTCTCGATCGAATGCAGAGTATTTAGTTTCAGCGTCTGAAAGTTTCTTTGAGAAAAATCCCAGTGGTTCCCAACAATCATTATTACGTTGCTGTAACACTGCTCCGACAGCAATGTTCGATGCATCCGTAGTGATACTGTATGCAGAATCGTTACGTGGATGAACTAATAACGTGATATTGCCCAATTCGGTTTTTAACTTGGTGAATGCTAGTTGACATTCGTTTGGCCAAGTAAAATTTTTCGGAGTCTTGGGCTTCTTTAGTAAAGCGGCCAAGTGTGTATGAATTGGGGCAAGTGTTTCAGCTAGTTTCGGTATGAATCTATGATAATAATTTATCATACCGACGAATTGCTGAATACGTTTGATTGATGTTGGTGCTGGAAATTCCGTAATGGCATTAATTCGTTCTTGAGAAGGCAGAATACCATTAGGAGTTATCGTGTGGCTGAGGAATTCAAGAGTGTTTACGCCAAAAACGCATTTCGAACTCTTTATGTGAACGCCAAACTCGCTTAGTTTCTGGAAGAGTTGTTCCAGATGAAGTTTGTGTTGTTCCTCATTTATCGATGCCACTAAGATATCGTCGATGTAGACGAAAACAAAGTCTAAATCTCGAACGATTTCATTAATGAAACGCTGAAACGTTTGTGCAGCATTACGTAAGCCAAATGGCATTCGGGTGAATTCGAAGAGGCCAAATGGAGTGGTAATTGCAGTTTTGTGTATATTTTCATTCGCCACAGGAATGAGATGATAAGCTCTAATAAGGTCAATTTTGGAAAAAATTTTGCAACCATACAAGTTCATTGAAAAATTTTGTATGTGCGGTATTGGATAGCGATCAGGAATTGTGACCGCGTTTAACCTGCGATAATCTCCACATGGTCTCCAGTCGAGATCTTTCTTTCGAACCATGTGAAGCGGACAAGATACAGAAGAGGAAGAAATGCGACAAATTCCAAGTTCAACCATATGTTGAAATTCTGTGAACGCAGCTTTTTGACGAATTGGATCTAGTCTGCGTGGTCTTGACACAGGCAAGTGACCGGTGGTAACAATATGATGTACCACGTTATGTTTGACCGGTAAGTTGTAGTTCGGCTCTGCTGTTAGGGAAGGAAACTTCTTTAGTAGCAGGCCGTAATCGTTGTCGATCGTATAATGGATGGGTGTTGGCGTATCAACACTAACCATTGTGGCATGGATTGACAGCTGGGTAGCTGTATCAATCAGCCGTTTTCGTTTAAGATCGACTAATAGGCCAAATTTACTTAAGAAATCAGCGCCAATGATCGGACGATTCACTTGTGCTAGTACGAAAGCGTGTGTGAACGTTCGTTTAAGTCCAATGTCTACCTGTAGGAGTTTTGTTCCGTAGGTATTGATTATCGTACCGTTGGCAGCTGATAAGGCTAGATCGGTTGATTTTGAGATATTTAAAATCGATGCACAAAGTTTTACTGGGAGCACCGATAGGTCTGCTCCTGTGTCAACTAGAAAAGTTAAACGATTGAGTGGGTCGTGGACAAAAAGTCGGTAGGATCTAATGGTCTCATTGTTAGCCGTATCGACCCCTGGCTTTACTCGTTTTTTGATTCGTTGAAGTTCTTTTGCGAAGTCGATTGCCTAAATGAACACGGCAATCTGCATGTCCGTGCTACGGTACCAAATGTGCGGTGGTAATAGCACACAGGGAGCTCTTGACTTGTTCGAAGAACTGAACCGCCTCGATACCTGGATCTTGCAAGAAACCTAAAAGAGGATGCATCGCGATGCTCAGTTCGTGTTTGGCACTGTCGAGTTTTGTACGTACTTCGATCTCTCTTTAGTAGTTTTTCCAGTTGCGCTTCGATTCTTGCAAGGCGATCTTCTACTGTTCCCATTCTATCGTCGTTGGCTATTTTCGACTATACAAAGTAAGGTAATAGTCCAAAACACGTAAGTTGAAAAACGCAAGAAAATAAAATAAAAATAGTATATAAAACGCAAAAGTGGAAGTTCAACGTTCGATAATTGTAAAACGTAAATTGTAAATAAATGATGAATCGTAAATAAATTATAAATTGTAAATAAATTGTAAAAAGATTGTAAAATTGTAAACGAGAAGTGAAAAATCCAAAATGTTTTTGCGATCGTAAATTAAACGAACCATTTATGATAAGGTTTTCCCTATTTCGAGCGCTTGTTAGACTCACAATGTAAACCTTTATATATGTATATAGAAAGAGAATGAAATATATAATAAATAGAAAAATAATATAGGTACACTAATATACTTGTTAAAGGCAAAAAAAAATAAATTTGAAACAAAAGTCCAATGACTATTTTCCCAACACCATAACTTAATTTAGATTCCAAATAATTAATAAGATTTTAATTAAAATCAATTAAACGAGAAAAAAAATGATTAAATGAAAACAAAGTAAATTTTTGAATTACGTTATAAAATAACAAAGCAAAAAAATTAAATAAATTGTAATAAAAAATTGTTATCTTAATTGGTCCATTGATAACTGCTTTTGATAACTGCAACTGTTGATATCGATGATATGGACGTTTGATTATAACCTTGAATATTGTATCCCAAAAACAAATTATTTTCTGATGTTTTGCTGTAATCGTGTTGCATTAATAAATGTTGTTTTAACTTCTCAAAAATATTTTCTTATAGTTGTTTATTTTGAAACAAATAGTATTCATCAATAAATAAAATTGAAAACTGCGGTTTTGTTGAATTTGATTTGTACAAGCTTGTTGCACTTGTCTTGCACCAGAATCCAGATGATATGTGTTTTCCAAAAATAGAATTTTAAATGTATGTTTTAGTTATGGTGGTTTTTGTATTGTCGTATTGCGTTTAATTTTATTTGATTACGTACCTTGTAACCTGATACAAATTGTACCAGGTTTTCCAATTTACAATGCGTGTGTTCTTGTTCGGTAAATACCGAAATCGTTGGTCACCAATGATGAGAACTGCTGTAGATCCCTCTGATTTAATCTTGTAGTAATGATGATTTATAATGGCGTTAATTTTTGTAAGTAATCCACACTAATCTATTTCATCATATGTAATCGTTTTATTTACACGTATTGATTATAATGTTGATTACACAAATTATATGTATATTTATACAATCACTAATTTTTTGCTAAACTTTATTAGTTTATTCTCCTAACAAGCACTTGAATGAATTTTCACGATTTTATTTTAATCAAGTAAATTTGTTGTTGCGCACGAATGGCCGAATAAAAAGTGAGTATCTATTTTTATTTTATTTTTCTTGCCGCCAACCAAAATTGTCAAAGAGAAAAACATTGAACTGAAACCGATTTTCGAAGATGGTTCGTTTTTCGAATTGATTAGTTAATTAATTAATTAATTGTAAGGCGCTGTGAGTTTTTCGATTGTAGGGATTAATTATTTAGGTTTAAATATATTAACCTCTACAGATAACTAAACAAAAAATCCTATCACTGACAAAATATGAAATAGGCCAATATTTTATGATAGAATACAGAAAATAAAAGTAAATTAAAAGGTAAATAGCAAATTTTTACAAAAATTTACTGAAACAAAACAAAAATGTAGTTGCCAATAATCCAGCCGGTTGCATATTGATCCTGTGACGAACCGTCTTTCTTAATGCTTAAAGCCCACACATAGTTATATGTGTCGTTTCTGCAAGGAAACAATAGCGTCTCATCATCAAGGATTATTTCCCAGCTAAGATTCAGGGTGCTACCGTTGACTGAATACAGTTCATCCGCCACCACATCTAAGATATCATCTTGGCTAGTGATATCTCACTGCTATTGCCAGTGGTATGTGATATCTCACGTTAACTCGTATGTCAATAGCAGGGATTGGAGTACGCGGGGTTGTCACACCCGTAGATCAAAAATAAAAAAATATTCAAAACAATAAAAACTGATCCCTCCATGCGGGAGGACTGATCCCTCCATGCTGTTGTTTATCAGATCAGAAATATACGATTTTGGTAAAATATTACTGAGACCTTTTTTTATATAGAATTAAATTACCGACCAAGGTGTTTATGTGTCATGAGATATTTTAAAAAATTACGATTTTATCAAAAAACACTTCCATGATTTTGCTGCACGTGTTTGTTTATTTAAAAAAAAAAGAAACCCTCGTGTGTTTTTTCCACGAAAAAGAATTTTTTGGGTGACGTTTCAAAAAATTTAATTTTTGGCGACCAGTTTAGTTGTTTTCCATTCTGTAAACCCAATTAAAAAAAAATCAAAACAAACAATTTGCGTCCATTAACACCTTAGAACGCCTGTTGTACCGTACCATTAAATACACACCTGATATAGCTGTAATCATCTCAGAAGTTCACTTTGTTATGAAATCCAAATCTTTGCACTGCATTAAATATATACAAAAGAAAATGTGGTTGAAACTAGACGTAGATTAAAAATTTTAAGGTTGGCAGGAATTAGAAACCTTACACATATTTTCCATAAATTTAAATATATAGGAAACTTAATAATGTGAACAATTTAAACAAACTTTAACATTTAAGAAAGTTTGTTGAGTAAAAAGTTCTGCAATTTTAACATAACAGTTCTCACATTCCAACCCAGTTATCACAATAACTATTTTAGGATTACAAAATTTTCCCCTATAGTTTATATCATGCGCACACTGTCCCTATTTACAGCAGAAAACACGTTCATTATTCATCTCTTTCTTTTACAGTACAAAAATGCTTTCTATTTATTATTTTTGAAAATCAAAAACTATCAAGCTTTTTTATAAACTTGATTTAGCTTTTTATATTATATATTTATGTTTGTTTACAAACAATTTTTCAAAACCATTCTTTCAATTTACCTATTCGTTTAGAAAAGTTCTAAAAAATTAAATTAGATAAAATATAAAACTTCACAAATTTGTTCTTGAAAGCGAGCTTTATTTTGTTTAAAATCAAAAGATGTAGGAATACAAAATAAAGCTTTTAATTGGATTCATTAATAATAGAGTGAAAATGCATTGTGATTGGTGATAAATAGGAAGCAGCATTACCTAAGAGAAAATTATTCTTTGGTAATATGATATAATAATATAAGAATGAAAAAATTATGACCTATATATGATTAAAAATTTTTTTATGTTTTATCATTTAAGGTTTTTAATTTTTTAAAAATGCTTCATTGTTCAAAAAGAGAAAATCCGGTGGTACTAATTGGGAAAAGTTTATTATAATTTGGTTAGGGAATAAACGATAACAATATGCATGGTGATATAATTAAAGCTGAATATTGTATGAGTTATGTAAAGTTTTTAAAAAGGAAGATGTCAAATAATGATATGTGTCGTTTGTGCTTTGAGTTTATAGTTTTTAAATGGAATTGGATTTTGTTATCAATGCATGAAAAATTTGAGTGCAATTATTATAAGTCAGCAGGAGCACTTTCAACCGCAAACGCAAAATATGTTTTCATGTAAGGACAAAAGGGTAAAGAAATATGAGAACACATTTCAACAACTGGAAATTGATGACAAGAGATAATCTAACTTGTTTGCCATTGTTTGCAAGACAGGCCCGAAAACAACGAATGGCAAAGTTCGTGCGGAGCAAGGTGTGTGAGATAAGTAGGTTTATGGTTTTGGTTGAGTTGAGTTAGTAGAGTAAAGCTCTAGTTAAGTGAGTTGGGTAAGTTAAGTATGTTGATTGAGCTGAAGGCGTTGATTGCGTTGAGTGAGTTGAGTGAGTTGAGTGAGTTGAGTGAGTTGAGTGAGTTGAGTGAGTTAAGTGAGTTGAGTGAGTTGAGTGAGTTGAGTGAGTTGAGTGAGTTGAGTGAGTTGAGTGAGTTGAGTGAGTTGAGTGAGTTGAGTGAGTTGAGTGAGTTGAGTGAGTTGAGTGAGTTGAGTGAGTTGAGTGAGTTGAGTGAGTTGAGTGAGTTGAGTGAGTTGAGTGAGTTGAGTGAGTTGAGTGAGTTGAGTGAGTTGAGTGAGTTGAGTGAGTTGAGTGAGTTGAGTGAGTTGAGTGAGTTGAGTGAATTGAGTGAGTTGAGTGAGTTGCGTGTGTTGCGTGAGTTGAGTGAGTTGAGTGAGTAGAGTGTGTTGCGTGAGTTGAGTGAGTTGAGTGAGTTGAGTGAGTTGAGTGAGTTGAGTGAGTTGAGTGAGTTGAGTGAGTTGAGTGAGTTGAATGAGTTGAGTGAGTTGAGTGAGTTGAGTGAGTTGAGTGAGTTGAGTGAGTTGAGTGAGTTGAGTGAGTTGAGTGAGTTGAGTGAGTTGAGTGAGTTGAGTGAGTTGAGTGAGTTGCGTGAGTTGAGTGAGTTGAGTGAGTTGAGTGAGTTGAGTGAGTTGAGTGAGTTGAGTGAGTTGAGTGAGTTGAGTGAGTTTAGTGGGTTGAGTGAGTTGAGTGAGTTGAGTGAGTTGAGTGAGTTGAGTGAGTTGTGTGAGTTGAGTGAGTTGAGTGAGTTGAGTGAGTTGAGTGAGTTGAGTGAGTTGAGTGAGTTGAGTGACTTGAGTGAGTGGAGTGAGTTGAGTGAGTTGAGTGAGTTGAGTGAGTTGAGTGAGTTGAGTGAGTTGAGTGAGTTGAGTGAGTTGAGTGTGTTGCGTGAGTTGAGTGAGTTGAGTGAGTTGAGTGAGTTGAGTGAGTTGAGTGAGTTGAGTGAGTTGAGTGAGTTGAGTGAGTTGAGTGAGTTAAGTGAGCTGAGTGTGTTGAGTGACTTGAGCGAGTTGAGTGAGTTGAGTAAGTTTTCTGAGTTGAGTGAGTTGAGTGAGTTGAGTGAGTTGAGTGAGTTGAGTGCGTTGAGTGAGCTAAGTGAGTTGAGTGAGCTTAGTGAGTTGAGTGAGTTGCGTGAGTTGAGTGAGTTGAGTGAGTTGAGTGAGTTGAGTGAGTGGAGTCAGTTGAGTGAGTTGAGTGAGTTAAGTGAGTTGAGTGAGTTGAGTGAGTTGAGTGAGCTGAGTGAGTGGAGTGAATTGAGTGATTTGAGTCAGTTTAGTGAGTGGAGTGAATTGAGTGATTTGAGCCAGTTGAGTGAGTTGAGTGAGTTGAGTGAGTTGAGCGAGTTTAGTGAGCTGAGTGAGTTGAGTGAGTAGAGAGAGATGAGTGAGTTGAGTGAGTTGAGTGAGTTGAGTGAGTTGAGTGAGTTGAGTGAGTTGAGTGAGTTGAGTGAGTTGAGTGAGTTGAGTGAGTTGAGTGAGTTGAGTGAGTTGAGTGAGTTGAGTGAGTTGAGTGAGTTGAGTGAGTTGAGTGAGTTGAGTGAGTTGAGTGAGTTGAGTGAGTTTGGTGAGTTGAGTGAGTTGGGTGAGTTGAGTGAGTTGAGTAGGTTGAGTAAGTTGAGTGAGTTGAGTAAGTTGAGTGAGTTGAGTGAGTTGAGTGTGTTGAGTGAGTTGAGTGAGTTGAGTGAGTTGAGTGAGTTGAGTGAGTTGAGTGAGTTGAGTGAGTTGAGTGAGTTGAGTGAGTTAAGTGAGTTGAGTGAGTTGAGTGAGTTGAGTGAGTTGAGTGAGTTGAATGAGTTGAGTGAGTTGAGTGAGTTGAGTGAGTGTAGTGAGTTGAGTGAGTTGAGTGAGTTAAGTGAGTTGAGTGAGTTGAGTGAGTTGAGTGAGTTGAGTGAGTTGAGTAAGTTGAGTGAGTTGAGTGAGTTGAGTGAGTTGAGTGAGTTGAGTGAGTTGAGTGAGTTGAGTGAGTTGAGTGAGTTGAGTGAGTTGAGTGAGTTAAGTGAGTTGAGTGAGTTGAGTGAGTATAGTGTGTTGAGTGAGTTGAGTGAGTTTAGTGAGTTGAGTGAGTTGAGTGAGTTGAGTGAGTTGAGTGAGTTGAGTGAGTTGAGTGAGTTGAGTAAGTTGAGTGAGTTTGGTGAGTTGAGTGAGTTGAGTTAGTTGAGTGAGTAGAGTGAGTTGAGTGAGTTGAGTGAGTTGAGTGAGTTGAGTGAGTTAAATGAGTTTATTTAGTTGAGAGAGTTGAGTGAGTTGGGTGAGTTCAGTGTGTTGAGTGAGATGAGTAAGTTGAGCGAGTTGAGTGAGTTGAGTGAGTTGATTGAGTTGAGTGAGTTGAGTGTGTTGAGTGAGTTGTGTGAGCTGAGTGAGTTGAGTAAGTTGAGTGACTTGAGTGAGTTGAGTGAGTTGAGTGAGTTGAGTGAGTTGAGTGAGTTGAGTGAGTTGAGTGAGTTGAGTGAGTTGAGTGAGTTGAGTGAGTTGAGTGAGTTGAGTGAGTTGAGTGAGTTGAGTGAGTTGAGTGAGTTGAGTGAGTTGAGTGAGTTGAGTGAGTTGAGTGAGTTGAGTGAGTTGAGAGAGATGAGTAGAGAGAGATGAGTGAGTTGAGTGAGTTGAGTGAGTTGAGTGAGTTGAGCGAGTTTAGTGAGCTGAGTGAGTTGAGTGAGTTGAGTGAGTTGAGTGAGTTGAGTGAGTTGAGTGAGTTGAGTGAGTTGAGTGAGTTGAGTGAGTTTGGTGAGTTGAGTGAGTTGGGTGAGTTGAGTGAGTTGAGTAGGTTGAGTAAGTTGAGTGAGTTGAGTAAGTTGAGTGAGTTGAGTGAGTTGAGTGTGTTGAGTGAGTTGAGTGAGTTGAGTGAGTTGAGTGAGTTGAGTGAGTTGAGTGAGTTGAGTGAGTTGAGTGAGTTAAGTGAGTTGAGTGAGTTGAGTGAGTTGAGTGAGTTGAGTGAGTTGAATGAGTTGAGTGAGTTGAGTGAGTTGAGTGAGTGTAGTGAGTTGAGTGAGTTGAGTGAGTTAAGTGAGTTGAGTGAGTTGAGTGAGTTGAGTGAGTTGAGTGAGCTGAGTAAGTTGAGTGAGTTGAGTGAGTTGAGTGAGTTGAGTGAGTTGAGTGAGTTGAGTGAGTTGAGTGAGTTGAGTGAGTTAAGTGAGTTGAGTGAGTTGAGTGAGTTGAGTGAGTTGAGTGAGTTAAGTGAGTTGAGTGAGTTGAGTGAGTATAGTGTGTTGAGTGAGTTGAGTGAGTTTAGTGAGTTGAGTGAGTTGAGTGAGTTGAGTGAGTTGAGTGAGTTGAGTGAGTTTGGTGAGTTGAGTGAGTTGAGTTAGTTGAGTGAGTAGAGTGAGTTGAGTGAGTTGAGTGAGTTGAGTGAGTTGAGTGAGTTAAATGAGTTTATTTAGTTGAGAGAGTTGAGTGAGTTGGGTGAGTTCAGTGTGTTGAGTGAGATGAGTAAGTTGAGCGAGTTGAGTGAGTTGAGTGAGTTGATTGAGTTGAGTGAGTTGAGTGTGTTGAGTGAGTTGTGTGAGCTGAGTGAGTTGAGTAAGTTGAGTGACTTGAGTGAGTAGATTGAGTTGAGTGAGTTGAGTGAGTTGAGTGAGTTGAGTGAGTTGAGTGAGTTGAGTGAGTTGAGTGAGTTGAGTGAGTTGAGTGAGTTGAGTGAGTTGAGTGAGTTGAGTGAGTTGAGTGAGTTGAGTGAGTTGAGTGAGTTGAGTGAGTTGAGTGAGTTGAGTGAGTTGAGTGAGTTGAGTGAGTTGAGTGAGTTGAGTGAGTTGAGTGAGTTGAGTGTGTTGAGTGAGTTGAGTGAGTTGAGTGAGTTGAGTGAGTTGAGTGAGTTGAGTGAGTTGAGTGAGTTGAGTGAGTTGAGTGAGTTGAGTGAGTTGAGTGAGTTGAGTGAGTTGAGTGAGTTGAGTGAGTTGAGTGAGTTGAGTGAGTTGAGTGAGTTGAGTGAGTTGAGTGAGTTGAGTGAGTTGAGTGAGTTGAGTGAGTTGAGTGAGTTGAGTGAGTTGAGTGAATTGAGTGAGTTGAGTGAGTTGAGTGTGTTGCGTGAGTTGAGTGAGTTGAGTGTGTTGCGTGAGTTGAGTGAGTTGAGTGAGTTGAGTGAGTTGAGTGAGTTGAGTGAGTTGAGTGAGTTGAGTGAATTGAGTGAGTTGAGTGAGTTGAGTGAGTTGGGTGAGTTGAGTGAGTTGAATGAGTTGAGTGAGTTGAGTGAGTTGAGTGAGTTGAGTGAGTTGAGTGAGTTGAGTGAGTTGAGTGAGTTGAGTGAGTTGAGTGAGTTGAGTGAGTTGAGTGAGTTGAGTGAGTTGAGTGAGTTGAGTGAGTTGAGTGAGTTGAGTGAGTTGAGTGAGTTGAGTGAGTTAAGTGAGCTGAGTGTGTTGAGTGAGTTGAGCGAGTTGAGTGAGTTGAGTGAGTTTTCTGAGTTGAGTGAGTTGAGTGAGTTAAGTGAGTTGAGTGCGTTGAGTGGGCTAAGTGAGTTGAGTGAGCTTAGTGAGTTGAGGGAGTGGCGTGAGTTGAGTGAGCAGAGTGAGTTGAGTGAGTGGAGTCAGTTGAGTGAGTTGAGTTAGTTAAGTGAGTTGAGTGAGTTGAGTGAGTTGAGTGAGCTGAGTGAGTGGAGTGAATTGAGTGATTTGAGTCAGTTTAGTGAGTGGAGTGAATTGAGTGATTTGAGCCAGTTGAGTGAGTTGAGTGAGTTGAGTGAGTTGAGTGAGTTGAGCGAGTTTAGTGAGTTTAGTGAGTTGAGTGAGTTGAGTGAGTAGAGAGAGTTGAGTGAGTTGAGTGAGTTGAGTGAGTTGAGTGAGTTGAGTGAGTTGAGTGAGTTGAGTGAGTTGAGTGAGTTGAGTGAGTTGAGTGAGTTGAGTGAGTTGAGTGAGTTGAGTGAGTTGCGTGAGTTGAGTGAGTTGAGTGAGTTGAGTGAGTTGAGTGAGTTGAGTGAGTTGAGTGAGTTGAGTGAGTTGAGTGAGTTTAGTGGGTTGAGTGAGTTGAGTGAGTTGAGTGAGTTGAGTGAGTTGAGTGAGTTGTGTGAGTTGAGTGAGTTGAGTGAGTTGAGTGAGTTGAGTGAGTTGAGTGAGTTGAGTGACTTGAGTGAGTGGAGTGAGTTGAGTGAGTTGAGTGAGTTGAGTGAGTTGAGTGAGTTGAGTGAGTTGAGTGAGTTGAGTGTGTTGCGTGAGTTGAGTGAGTTGAGTGAGTTGAGTGAGTTGAGTGAGTTGAGTGAGTTGAGTGAGTTGAGTGAGTTGAGTGAGTTGAGTGAGTTGAGTGAGTTAAGTGAGCTGAGTGTGTTGAGTGACTTGAGCGAGTTGAGTGAGTTGAGTAAGTTTTCTGAGTTGAGTGAGTTGAGTGAGTTGAGTGAGTTGAGTGAGTTGAGTGCGTTGAGTGAGCTAAGTGAGTTGAGTGAGCTTAGTGAGTTGAGTGAGTTGCGTGAGTTGAGTGAGTTGAGTGAGTTGAGTGAGTTGAGTGAGTGGAGTCAGTTGAGTGAGTTGAGTGAGTTAAGTGAGTTGAGTGAGTTGAGTGAGTTGAGTGAGCTGAGTGAGTGGAGTGAATTGAGTGATTTGAGTCAGTTTAGTGAGTGGAGTGAATTGAGTGATTTGAGCCAGTTGAGTGAGTTGAGTGAGTTGAGTGAGTTGAGCGAGTTTAGTGAGCTGAGTGAGTTGAGTGAGTAGAGAGAGATGAGTGAGTTGAGTGAGTTGAGTGAGTTGAGTGAGTTGAGTGAGTTGAGTGAGTTGAGTGAGTTGAGTGAGTTGAGTGAGTTGAGTGAGTTGAGTGAGTTGAGTGAGTTGAGTGAGTTGAGTGAGTTGAGTGAGTTGAGTGAGTTGAGTGAGTTGAGTGAGTTGAGTGAGTTTGGTGAGTTGAGTGAGTTGAGTGAGTTAAGTGAGTTGAGTGAGTTGAGTGAGTATAGTGTGTTGAGTGAGTTGAGTGAGTTTAGTGAGTTGAGTGAGTTGAGTGAGTTGAGTGAGTTGAGTGAGTTGAGTGAGTTTGGTGAGTTGAGTGAGTTGAGTTAGTTGAGTGAGTAGAGTGAGTTGAGTGAGTTGAGTGAGTTGAGTGAGTTGAGTGAGTTAAATGAGTTTATTTAGTTGAGAGAGTTGAGTGAGTTGGGTGAGTTCAGTGTGTTGAGTGAGATGAGTAAGTTGAGCGAGTTGAGTGAGTTGAGTGAGTTGATTGAGTTGAGTGAGTTGAGTGTGTTGAGTGAGTTGTGTGAGCTGAATGAGTTGAGTAAGTTGAGTGACTTGAGTGAGTAGATTGAGTTGAGTGAGTTGAGTGAGTTGAGTGAGTTGAGTGAGTTGAGTGAGTTGAGTGAGTTGAGTGAGTTGAGTGAGTTGAGTGAGTTGAGTGAGTTGAGTGAGTTGAGTGAGTTGAGTGAGTTGAGTGAGTTGAGTGAGTTGAGTGAGTTGAGTGAGTTGAGTGTGTTGAGTGAGTTGAGTGAGTTGAGTGAGTTGAGTGAGTTGAGTGAGTTGAGTGAGTTGAGTGAGTTGAGTGAGTTGAGTGAGTTGAGTGAGTTGAGTGAGTTGAGTGAGTTGAGTGAGTTGAGTGAGTTGAGTGAGTTGAGTGAGTTGAGTGAGTTGAGTGAGTTGAGTGAGTTGAGTGAGTTGAGTGAGTTGAGTGAGTTGAGTGAGTTGAGTGAATTGAGTGAGTTGAGTGAGTTGAGTGTGTTGCGTGAGTTGAGTGAGTTGAGTGTGTTGCGTGAGTTGAGTGAGTTGAGTGAGTTGAGTGAGTTGAGTGAGTTGAGTGAGTTGAGTGAGTTGAGTGAGTTGAGTGAGTTGAGTGAGTTGAGTGAGTTGAGTGAGTTGGGTGAGTTGAGTGAGTTGAATGAGTTGAGTGAGTTGAGTGAGTTGAGTGAGTTGAGTGAGTTGAGTGAGTTGAGTGAGTTGAGTGAGTTGAGTGAGTTGAGTGAGTTGAGTGAGTTGAGTGAGTTGAGTGAGTTGAGTGAGTTGAGTGAGTTGAGTGAGTTGAGTGAGTTGAGTGAGTTAAGTGAGCTGAGTGTGTTGAGTGAGTTGAGCGAGTTGAGTGAGTTGAGTGAGTTTTCTGAGTTGAGTGAGTTGAGTGAGTTGAGTGAGTTGAGTGCGTTGAGTGGGCTAAGTGAGTTGAGTGAGCTTAGTGAGTTGAGGGAGTGGCGTGAGTTGAGTGAGTTGAGTGAGTTGAGTGAGTGGAGTCAGTTGAGTGAGTTGAGTTAGTTAAGTGAGTTGAGTGAGTTGAGTGAGTTGAGTGAGCTGAGTGAGTGGAGTGAATTGAGTGATTTGAGTCAGTTTAGTGAGTGGAGTGAATTGAGTGATTTGAGCCAGTTGAGTGAGTTGAGTGAGTTGAGTGAGTTGAGTGAGTTGAGCGAGTTTAGTGAGTTTAGTGAGTTGAGTGAGTTGAGTGAGTAGAGAGAGTTGAGTGAGTTGAGTGAGTTGAGTGAGTTGAGTGAGTTGAGTGAGTTGAGTGAGTTGAGTGAGTTGAGTGAGTTGAGTGAGTTGAGTGAGTTGAGTGAGTTGAGAGAGTTGAGTGAGTTGAGTGAGTTGAGTGAGTTGAGTGAGTTGAGTGAGTTGAGTGAGTTGAGTGAGTTGAGTGAGTTGAGTGAGTTGAGTGAGTTGAGTGAGTTGAGTGAGTTGAGTGAGTTGAGTGAGTTGAGTGAGTTGAGTGAGTTGGGTGAGTTGAGTGAGTTGAGTAGGTTGAGTAAGTTGAGTGAGTTGAGTAAGTTGAGTGAGTTGAGTGAGTTGAGTGAGTTGAGTGAGTTGAGTGAGTTGAGTGAGTTGAGTGAGTTGAGTGAGTTGAGTGAGTTGAGTGAGTTGAGTGAGTTGAGTGAGTTGAGTGAGTTGAGTGAGTTGAGTGAGTTGAGTAAGTTGAGTGAGTTGAGTGAGTTGAGTGAGTTGAGTGAGTTAAGTGAGTTGAGTGAGTGGAGTGAGTTGAGTGAGTTGAGTGAGTTGAGTGAGTTGAGTGAGTTGAGTGAGTTGAATGAGTTGAGTGAGTTGAGTGAGTTGAGTGAGTGTAGTGAGTTGAGTGAGTTGAGTGAGTTAAGTGAGTTGAGTGAGTTGAGTGAGTTGAGTGAGTTGAGTGAGTTGAGTGAGTTGAGTGATATGAGTAAGTTGAGTGAGTTGAGTGAGTTGAGTGAGTTGAGTGAGTTGAGTGAGTTGAGTGAGTTGAGTGAGTTGAGTGAGTTGAGTGAGTTGAGTGAGTTGAGTGAGTTGAGTGAGTTGAGTGAGTTGAGTGAGTTGAGTGAGTTGAGTGAGTTGAGTGAGTATAGTGTGTTGAGTGAGTTGAGTGAGTTGAGTGAGTTGAGTGAGTTGAGTGAGTTGAGTGAGTTTAGTGAGTTTGGTGAGTTGAGTGAGTTGAGTGAGTTGAGTGAGTTGAGTGAGTAGAGTGAGTTGAGTGAGTTGAGTGAGTTGAGTGAGTTAAATGAGTTTATTTAGTCGAGAGAGTTGAGTGAGTTGGGTGAGTTGAGTGTGTTGAGTGAGATGAGTAAGTTGAGTGAGTTGAGTGAGTTGAGTGAGTTGATTGAGTTGAGTGAGTTGAGTGTGTTGAGTGAGTTGTGTGAGCTGAGTGAGTTGAGTAAGTTGAGTGAGTTGAGTGAGTTGAGTGAGTTGAGTGAGTTGAGTGAGTTGAGTGAGTTGAGTGAGTTGAGTGAGTTGAGTGAGTTGAGTGAGTTGAGTGAGTTGAGTGAGTTGAGTGAGTTGAGTGAGTTGAGTGAGTTGAGTGAGTTGAGTGAGTTGAGTGAGTTGAGTGAGTTGAGTGAGTTGAGTGAGTTGAGTGAGTTGAGTGAGTTGAGTGAGTTAAGTGAGTTGAGTGAGTTGAGTGAGTTGAGTGAGTTGAGTGAGTTGAGTGAGTTGAGTGAGTTGAGTGAGTTGAGTGAGTTGAATGAGTTGAGTGAGTTGAGTGAGTTGAGTGAGTGTAGTGAGTTGAGTGAGTTGAGTGAGTTAAGTGAGTTGAGTGAGTTGAGTGAGTTGAGTGAGTTGAGTGAGTTGAGTGAGTTGAGTGAGTTGAGTGAGTTGAGTGAGTTGAGTGAGTTGAGTGAGTTGAGTGAGTTGAGTGAGTTGAGTGAGTTGAGTGAGTTGAGTGAGTTGAGTGAGTTGAGTGAGTTGAGTGAGTTGAGTGAGTTGAGTGAGTTGAGTGAGTTGAGTGAGTTGAGTGAGTTGAGTGAGTTGAGTGAGTTGAGTGAGTTGAGTGAGTTGAGTGAGTTGAGTGAGTTGAGTGAGTTGAGTGAGTTGAGTGAGTTGAGTGAATTGAGTGAGTTGAGTGAGTTGAGTGAGTTGAGTGTGTTGAGTGAGTTGTGTGAGTTGAGTGAGTTGAGTAAGTTGAGTGAGTTGAGTGAGTTGAGTGAGTTGAGTGAGTTGAGTGAGTTGAGTGAGTTGGGTGAGTTGAGTGAGTTGAGTGAGTTGAGTGAGTTGAGTGAGTTGAGTGAGTTGAGTGAGTTGAGTGAGTTGAGTGAGTTGAGTGAGTTGAGTGAGTTGAGTGAGTTGAGTGAGTTGAGTGAGTTGAGTGAGTTGAGTGAGTTGAGTGAGTTGAGTGAGTTGAGTGAGTTGAGTAAGTTGAGTGAGTTGAGTGAGTTGAGTGAGTTGGGTGAGCTGAGTGAGTTGAGTAAGTTGAGTGAGTTGAGTGAGTTGAGTGAGTTGAGTGAGTTGAGTGAGTTGAGTGAGTTGAGTGAGTTGAGTGAGTTGAGTGAGTTGAGTGAGTTGAGTGAGTTGAGTGAGTTGAGTGAGTTGAGTGAGTTGAGTGAGTTGAGTGAGTTGAGTGAGTTGAGTGAGTTGAGTGAGTTGAGTGAGTTGAGTGAGTTGAGTGAGTTGAGTGAGTTGAGTGAGTTGAGTGGGTTGAGTGAGTTGTGTGATTTAATGGAAATTAGCCATCAGAACTTTATAGAAATTAGCCATCGCTATATGAATAACAAAGTATGATTATTTTTCTATATTATATTTATTTTATTTGAAGTATGCTGAGCATGATAAAGATGTTTGAGGCTAGTAAATATGCCATAAAAATATTATATTAAAAAACTGTGTAATTATTTCTTAGCTCCTTAGGTGACGTTATTCATAAATAAGTACGAGATCACCAACAGTGCAATGGTGTTGTTAAGAATCAATGTTCAACAGAGTTCAACAGGTGCAAAATGTTAACAGCCGGAACACTCTGAACACGAAAACAATGAATCATACCGAAACAAATACATGACATATAAATTGGGATTTATTTAAATGACATGAAATGTTTGCTCCATTTTTGCTTCTAATGAGACGACCAATATTTTTAGCCTGGTTTGTACCATTGGCCTGAATGATAAAATTTTTAATCTAACCTGTTTGTGTGACGGAATTCTTGACGGAATATTTTAATCCAAAGCTTTTATAAACCTTTGATATTTCTATATATAATAAATCTAACGGTATTGCAAAAGTACCATGACCTAGAATCTTCTAAACGATTTTGGTTAATTTTGCTTTTATGGACATTTCCTAATAAAAACTACACCAACTTGTTTATATGTCAAAATATCAACACATTTCTTATATGGT
The DNA here is from genome assembly GCA_963693315.1 of Diogma glabrata. Taxonomy (NCBI): domain Eukaryota; kingdom Metazoa; phylum Arthropoda; class Insecta; order Diptera; family Cylindrotomidae; genus Diogma; species Diogma glabrata. The sequence goes on from OY856187.1 coordinate 122,786,844, forward strand.
CACGACTATGTCATTGACCAAAGATTTGAAACATGATTTTAAAATTATGACGAAAAATAAAAAAACGATGACCATTTCTTTATAAAAATAAAACGTAAATGTCATCTTTGACACCAACTCATTTCTTGTGACGAAATGTGTTGTCTTTAAATCGTTATATACTGATTCGGAGTAAACAAAATTGTGTTTTGGATATATTTCTTACAAATCGCGTTATTAGTTGAAAATGGCAAATCAATGAGCTAACAAATTGACTTAATTAACGTCTAAGAATGACAGAAACGTGTTATCGTTGATATACCCACGTTTAAGAAACTTATTCATCTTGTTTATTATTTTAGTTGAAATATGTAATATAATTTGCACTTTTAGAAATGTTGTTAATTATATTTACGAAAAATACAATAATAGTTTATTTAACGTCAAATAAACAAAGAATACATCTATTAAAAATTAAAACATGACTTGCCCTGCATTTCGTGCATATTGTTTTTATCAAAGTTTATTGCATATGGCTTTTCATAAAAAGCTATGCATAAAATTTTATAACTAATATCATTTAAGTCAACGTCATCAAACACGTGTTCTGAATTATTTCTAAAATTAAATATTGACACAACATCAACAAATAAAAAACAAAATTATTCAAAACATTAATAACGTCGATAATTATAAGAATTTATATAATTCACTTTGTAAAAAAGGTTTGTATTAACCTTGAATAATCTAGATATTGAATTAAATGTATTTAACCCTTTGTAAAAAAAAACAGTGCACATACAAGCGTCAAGATCTTTAATTGTTTAGATAATCGTTCTCCACCGGTTTTCATCGTTCAAGACGAAAGTGTATCAAGAAGAGCACTAAAAATTGAGTTAATGCAGACGGGCTTATCCCTTAATCACATAAACAGTTTAGCTCAAATCACTGGACATTCCAACAGAATGTAGCTCCCTTACCTAAAGCTATATAACAAGATAGATATTTTTTGAAAAAAAAAAAGGACTTCGCTTCCTTCCTTCCTTCGCTTCCGAAGAGGAAAAATCTTGCCATAAAAGTAGTGTATTCTAAATCAATTATTATGTTATGATTTAAAAACTTGCATAGAATCTTAAATGTTAGTGTATTATTCTAACTATAGCGATTAGCCACTAGCAATACTATTTTTGAAAAATGTTTAATAACAACTTTAAAAAAAAAATTAATTGGCTACTTAATTCACATATTTACTGTCTGCTCGCTATTATTTGTGCCCACTTGTCTTTCAAATAAAAAATAATTCTATCAACAATTTATGATATATCACTGAAAAAACTTTTTTTTTGGCAAGGGATTATTAAACACGACTAAATGATTAATCATAATTCCCAATGTTTGTTACGTTTTATCCGTAACAAAATGTATCACACTCCAACTACTAACGACGATGAATCACTATTCCAAATGCATTGTATAGACAAACAAAATATAATAATACTATTAAATTTTATTTTCATAAATTAAACTAAAAATATAATTCGATCTATTTCTAATTCGAATACCAATAATCTATTTATTGTATTTCAAATCAAATTAAATTGTAAATGAATTTATTTTTTTTTATTTTTAGAAGCAAAATAAAATTATTACAATAATTTTTTTTAATTTGAACATTTTGGCATTTTGATGCTAATTGGTTGATTGTTTTACAAAAAAAATTAATTTGAAATGTTTTAGAAATTTTCAAATGAATTTAGTAATGCAACGAAATTTTTGATTTACGGTAATATTGGTTGCGTGATAATAATAAGATTTAGTTAAAATTCGACCACAGATATACGTCCTAATGACTCACATAGAGCCTAAATTGGCATATTCTTCCCATCAAAATGCAATGGTCCCAGCCTCATCGCGAGAGCGGATATGATGATTTGAACTGCAAAATTGATTCAACAGCTGTACAAATACAGAACGGTGTAGTTGGGAAAACCGCACGCAATATTTAAGTGAAAAATAAATATAGTTTAATAGTTATAGTTCAATAGATATAGTTTCATGGAAATAGTTACTAACTTTATTTAACTATGGTTATATTATATTGCATGTAACACTTTAGATTTTAAATAAACCACATTCTTTTGAAAGCAAAATGTTTACCTGTAGTGGTTTCAATCACCGTGGAATTATTTGCAGTTTTTTTTTCTTGATTTGAATAATAAACTGCTAGCTTCGAGATGAGGTTGTTATTACTTTAACTTTTTTTCCAGTGTACTAGAATAATGCCGTCATCAGGAAATTTTGTTGCAATTTCCTCAACAGTACAAAGATGTTTCTCAAATGTTAGAATATTTGAGTCTAGTGGGATATAAGCACAACAAATTTTTGTTAGAATACCATTTTTATTATAAATTCTATCCTTAATATTTTCCGATAGTGATTCAAGATCATAAAGACTGAAGCCGTAGACGAGAATATCGTTAATTATTGCAATTAGAACGCATCCTTTATCTGCCTTCTTCCTTGTTGTTGGATTCCGATCTCGACATATTAGATCTTGTTGCGAAAAAATTCCCAAGAATTTTTGTTGATGCGCAGTCATCTTTTTAGGTCTACATGTGCGATTTTATGCAATTTAGTAAATCGTTTGGTTTGTATAAGCAATTCTGTATGTTGAAATGTGAAAACACTTAGTTTAGTAAAAATAATTTAAGTTGGTATAGATAATTTTAGTATTTAATTGCAACAGATCCTAGTAAGTTACACTTTAAAACACTAGTTTTCCTTAACGCAGCCACAGAATTGTCCCGGATGTATTTTAAACTTCGCTATTTGATTGAGAGGATAACTGTTATTAGTCGTGCTTTTGCTGGTCTGCACACGATAGCAATGGACTAAGTTCTTGTAATTATGTCTTATGAGGTAGTTTTCTGTGACCTTTCCTGTTCCCAGCAGTCTCAATTTTGTTACCTCTAGCTCGCTGTTTTAAATCATTTAAATCATCTATTGACCAATGAAACCACGTTAATTTTTAGTTTTATGTTTTGTGCATGAATGTTTTCAATCCGATCAAGTTCAAGCAAATTTGACCATTTTTGATTTCCCTGAAATTTGGCATAAAATTTGGAATATGGACAAAAAAAAAATACACCATATTTTACAATTTTTTTAAATTGCATAATTTGAGCATAGGCGATGAAAATTATGCCAATCCGATGTAACTTTGAAATTAAATTGCTTAAGAACGGCTATACTGATTTCATCAAACTCTTTTTTGTTTGATAGATAATTAGTTAATAATTTGAAGAATTAATTAAATTAATTGTTTATGTAATTCATTTTAAAATTAAAATATTAAAAAAAAATTTTAAAGATGGCACTAGTATAGGTTCGAAGATCAATTTTAATTTAATTTATTTTTTTTTAAAACAGTTCTATCCTTACTCTTGAGATATTTAATTTTAAAGATTTTTAGTCCGACTAAAATTCTAATTGCTCATTATTTTTTCGAACAATTTTTAACAACAAAAAATTTTAACCACTGTAGTTCGAAAAAATGATTAAAAATTTGAATTTTAGTCGGACTAAATATCTTTAAAGTTAAATATCTCAAAAACAAGAATTTTATATGGCAAATATCTGTGCAAATTTGATATATTTTAAAGTAAGGATAGAACTATTTAAAAAAAAAAATTTTATTTATTTGAAGTTAAAATTGTTTGTTAATGGAAGTTGTTTGAAATAATGAACAATTAGAACTTTTAGTCGGACTAAAATCTTTAAAATTAAATATCTCAAGAACACGAATTAACGCCTCCTTGTAAATATGAAATATTTTAGAGAAAGGATAAAACTGTTTAAAAAAAAATTAAATTAAATGCCAATTGATCTTCGACCTTAGCACCATCTTTAAAAAAGTTTTTTTTAATATTTTAATGTTAAAATTAATTACAAAAACAATTAATTAATTTTTTAAAAACGTTAATTGATCATCTATCAAACAAAAAAAAGTTTGATGAAATCAGTAAAACCGTTCTTGACTAATTTAATTTCAAAGTCACATCGGATTGGCAGAATTTTCATTTTTCATGCATATTGGGGTGCACTTTAAAAAAATTGTAAAATAAGTTGTATTCTTAAACGCTTTTCTTTACTTCACACTATCGGATCAAATCTTGTAACGTTAATTTGACTGCCTTATATTCAATGAAAATGAATGAAACTTTGCAGGCATACGTATATCCGATGACAATATACGAATATCATATTAACTAACAGTTTTCATTGTTTATTCGTTGTTTAAATAAAAAAGTCGGGTCAAGTGCGAATATAACTATCTCGCCGAGGGTTCCGTGTATATAATAATATAAAAAAACAGTATTTGCTAATGTAGTTATACGTTAGGTTGAATTTTACCCATAACTGTGACATAATGGTGGCAACATTTTTGAATTTAATTCGTTTATTAGTCAAACATAAATACAGTTTTTCTCGAAATCATTGAGAATTAATGGAATGCGTATACCGATAACAAACGGTTACAATTCTTGGACCATGAAGATTACTAGATTGCAATGGTCAGCCCGAATAATGTTTTTTATGCCGAGTTTATCTGATTAACCATAATCTATTCAATATTATTTTAGAACCCTAATATTATAAAATATTTTCTGAATTAGTTACTAAATTATACATTTGCAGCAAAGTAACAAAATTGATCCTCAAAAAATTGATCAAAGAATTCAAAATTCTACGGTTCGGAAGAATTTCAATTCTTCACAAAAACACGATTTTAAATCGAAAATGGTGACTTTGAAAACTTCGGAAAACGGTTTTAGACTAGAAACAAAATAACCTTTCATATAACACCCCACTTGTCAAGGTCACAATTAACTTTTTTTCGAAATTTCTTCTTTCAACCCCCTTCTAAGGAACATTTGAAATAATGAGATAACCACTATAGTTTTCGTTCAATCCTTACAAAATTACCTATGACTGTGAATTTTTTCAATTTTCCGCTTTTGTAATGTTCGATGATAAAGGGTGGGACAGAATCAAATTTTCACATTTTTATAAATAAGTCCAAAACCGTGTTCTCGAAAATTACAAAAAAAATATTTTGAACTACAAAAAAATCACCTTTCATATGACACCCCATTTGTCCAGGTCCAAAATATTTTTTTTTCATAATTTCTACTCACAACCTCCAAAGAACAATTGAAATTATAACGACCAAAAAAAATTTCATTTTTTTTTGCCAAGTTCCTACAACCGTGAATTTTTTTAAATTTTTTCTTTTGTAATGTTCGAAGATAAGTGTGGGGGACAAAACTAAAACTTCACTTTTTCCAAAATAAGTCAAAAACTGTGCTTTCGAAAATTACAAAAAAAATTGTTTTAGACTAGAAAAAAAATAACCTTTCAAATGATACCCCACTTGACATGACCAAAAATATTTTGTTTTCGTAATTTTCACTCTCAACCCCCTCCAATAAACATTTGAAATTATAACAACCAAAACAAAAAAACGGATTTTTGTATGCAAAATTCCTACAACCTTGAATTATTTCAATTTTTTGCTTTTGTAATGTTCGAGGTTAAGGTGGGGGACAAAAAAATAAACACACGTTTTTGGAAATAACTTAAAAACTAAGCAGTCGATAATTCATTGAAAGGACTTTTTGAAATATTTGAATTTTTTTTGATTTTTTTAAACCAAACTCGATTCCTTGAAACAAACTTTTGTTTTACTATCTCCTTATCAATGTCCATAAAATATTGATAAAAACAAATATTCATAACTTTCTTGTTGTCAGTAGGCGTGGACAAATACATTGTATAACTGTAAAAATTTCAAGTTGATAGCACTTATAATTTTTGAGAAAATCGATTATGTAGAAATTCGGACGGACACCGAAGTCTCACCAATAGGGTACCGTTTTTACTTTTTCAAAGTACGGAACCCTAAAAATCGATTTTCATCGGAAATATTCAAATTCTCTCGATCTACTTAACGTAGCGACTTGAAATTTGCACAACATAAAGATCGATAGATAAACTATACAGAATTATGCATTTTACGTTCATAAATTAGGTATTTTCTCGATAAATAAACAATTAATTTCAAAAATTTTTGCCGATTTCGGCCAACATTTGTATGTTATCAAATTTAAACGTATATCAATGCCGACGCACACGTAAAGAAGAAGAACGTCAAGAAGAAAATCCAGATGAAGGAAGAAATCAGCTTACTACCACAGCTCAAAATTGTTGTTACGACGATTTTGAGGCTGAAGTTAACACTTTTGCAGACAAAGTATGTGATATTTTTACGAAGCAGTGCTACCCCAAGCAAGGGTCAAACTACCAGATTCCAATCCGACCTCCAGATTGGATGCCACCTGAATTAAAAAATAAAGTTCGCCTTACAGTTGGTCACCGCTGCAAGTCACACTTAAGAAGTAACAAAACAACTCCACCTGCTAAAGCTTACTGGAACCATTTAGACCCCGGCGACATTGCATCAGAAATTCAGGCACTTTCTCAAGCTGAACAACGTCTTTTGTCTCGGATTCACCCTTACTTAAAATTGTCAAGTGTTCTGGAATGTACGGGCAGTACGGATTTAAAGGTCAAATAATCCTTTTGGCCTTGGATATTTTTGACGTCATTTCAAAATTTCCTACGTTTCTACCTCGATCAACCTTGGATGCTGATATTATAGTAGTAACGGAACGCTTAGAAAATGCAAATTCTATTCGAAGCTACACTGTATCCAGAATTAAATTTATCGCAGCTTTAGAATGGCTTAAATCAAATAACCCATTGTACCGAGACGTTATTATTGATATAAATTCACACCTTGATGAACGTGATTTGATTCGACTATCAAATCATGGCCCAAGTAATGAAGATACTGAAGGTCCCAATGAAAATGTGGAAATTATATCGGAATATGTGTCTATCGGCAGTAGTTCACGCATTATCCATGCATCGTGGCATTAAGGAAAATAAATTAACAAATGTTAAATTCTGTGCTGAAAAATGTGTTGAATTCTTATAAGAACGTGACAAAATAGAATTTCCGACTGTTCAAGGCGTTGATGACTAAAAATTTCAAAATAAAAAAAAATATTCAAAAAAAACTTGAAATATTTGAAAAAAAAATTATTTTAAGAAACGCTTTTCTTTACTTCATTGTTATGTTATGCATGCTGTAAAAAAACTACTAAAAAGCAAAAAATAAAAATAATTCCAAAACTCAAATAAATTTTCTAAAAACCTCTGTAAAAAATTCAAAAATAAAAATAATTCCAAAATCGAATAGATTTTTCAAAAAATTCAAAATCGAGAAAATCTGACACATTCGTCAAAGAAAAGCGTGGGACGCTAATCCTGACACGCGAAACATTGACGGAATTGCGACTACTATCAATTGTGATTCTAAATGAATGAAAAATAAAATAATTATATCATTGCACTACATCTAGAGCATTCAAATCCGACTATTCGAGTATTCGAATATCCGATTAATTTGGGTATATTTTAAGTATTCGTTATTCGAATATTTATACGCGAATATTCGAATATTTTTTATCTTCCAAAATATAATGGTTTTCCATCCCTTCATTTCTTTTTCAAACTTCGAAACTAAGAAATTTCAATATTTTAAGGGAAATAATTTTATTACAAAAAGTGTTTGACGTATAAACTCCGCTTAATATTGCAGTCAAAGAAATAAGCGAAAAAAAATCAACACTTATGACAACCGAAGGCATATGCAAATTCTTATTTACTTCTCTAACCGAACTGAACAGTGATTTAAGAAAAATCTTACTCAACGAAATCAGAAAACGAATGGATCAGAAAAGAAACAAAACAACCTTAATAACCTTATTTCTATATATATATTAACACTGGAGTTATACCACAATCAAACGAATATTTTGATTACCCAAAGAAAACTACTGTGAAAACTTTCCTTTCTCGCCTCCTCAGCCTTCAAAGATGTACCAGATCCTAGCGATGAAAACGGTAATAACCATGGTTGCAGGTATCTCGTAATATAAATGACGCACTTGCAGTCAACAATCAAAGTAAAAATATATTGAAACAAAAGCTGCAACCAGCTATTAGCTCAATTACTGATTCCACGACATGAGATACAGTAACAGTGGTAATGAAAATCGCGGTTAATGGTTTAAAAAAACATTTTTGTTATTTAAAATCGTTCAAAATAAGAACAGATAAATTAGACAATTTGAATAATGCTCTAAAATTTATACATCTAAATGCACTTCTCTTTTTTAAAGGCATATTTCAAGAAAATAAATAAAATAAAATGCATATGTTAAACCTGTTTGATTTTATTCATAGTTCTTAGTACTTCTTTTACTATTCGAATACTAACCGAATATTCGGATATTTAAAGAAAAAGTTATTCGATATTCGGATAACTCAAAATGTCGAATAACTGAATGCTCTAACTACATCGTTGCAAGAACGTATTTGAAAAATATACACAAAAATTATAATTCAAAACTCTTATATAAAAAACGCATGCTATTGACAACGTTAGATCCTAAACATGATGCTTTGAGATGCTTCTAGTCACAAAATGATAGAAAGTAAATAGTAATGATATAGTAGTCGCAATTTCGTCAATGTTTCGCGTGTAGGATTAGCGTCCCACGCTTTTCTTTAACGAATGTGTCAGATTTTCTCGATTTTGAATTTTTTGGAAAATCTATTCGAGTTTTGGAATTATTTTTATTTTTGAATTTTTTACAGAGGTTTTTAGAAAATTTATTTGAGTTTTGGAATTATTTTTATTTTTTGCTTTTTAGTAATTTTTTTTACAGCATGCATAACATAACAATGAAGTAAAGAAAAGCGTTTCTTCAAAAAATTTTTTTTTCAAATATTTCAAGTTTTTTTTGCATATTTTTTTTGTATTTTTTTTTTTATTTTGTCCATACTACTTATTTGCTGAGTTTCTAAAAAATTAAAAATGATCGAGTTCGGCTTTTTCACCCGTGTAGATCACGTTTTTCATCAGTTGTATTTCCAAATGTCAAAACATTTCTGTATATTGTCGAACAGCAAAGAAAAACCACGGAAATTAAGTTCTATTTCTTATATATTACCTGCAGATATAATTCTATTTTATTTATTTTGTTGTACATTTGAACGATTTATTGCATTGATTACTGATCTCGTTGTTTTTTGGTAAATATTGGCAAAAATGGTGGGTATATGAATCAAACCCAATCATCATATCTTAAATACATTCTTGTCGGTGCACTCGTCAGTTGATTGTGGTAATAAAACTAATCATGAACAACAATTAATTTTATATCCAATGAAGAAAACAGTAGTTTTTCTTTGATCAGTGAAAAATCACTATAGCTCCCCCATAATTCATGAACGTCCTACTTCACTGTAAAAACTATTCGCATAATTAATTCATGTAACATATTATATGTATTAATAAAAAAAAACAATAAAATAATATTTGACTATATTTTTTCTTTAACTTAATTGCGTTGAGTCATCGTGTTTCTTTAGTGGAAAACAGTACATTATGATGCTAGGACGTAAAGCTAAAGATTTTGGACGGATGTGGAGTTTTGGACATTAAGTCCAAAATAGCTTACGTCCGTGCATTATATACTATTTTTTATTCGCCGCAAGCAAAATATTTTAAGAAAAGTTGTTTATTCTAAATTAAAATTATAAATTTTCATAAGTTTTAAAATAAAAATATGTGGAACAAGTAACCTGTGACAAAATATTTATTATTTTTTCCAAATTATTGTGTAGCTATGACAACAAATGATAACAACTATTTTAATTGGATAATGAAATTTTCAATTTAAGGGTTGCTTTGATAAAAAATTTTATTTTTCATAGAATTTAAACAAATACAAAGGCTTTTTACTTTTTTGGACGTAGCTATGACAACAAAATAAATAGTTGAAAAGTGATACTTTAAAGCCGCAAATCACAGTAATAAAGTAACACTTTAATATGTAGGCGAATAAAAAAATCGCTAAGACACGATTTACAAGTTTTATTATTTCTTTTCATTTTTTTAACTTGTGTTCATCAAAATGAAGTAAGAAAACGACCATTATCTTGTTTCCAAATATGGAATTTATTTCATCTTCTGTTGCGATGTATAAATAAAAATTACTTGTAATATACAGACTACAGACCTAAATCTTGAAGAAACAAAGTGACGATAATAAAAACAAAACAAAAATTATGCATAAGGTAATTGTTGCTAATCAGCATACCAGCAATACAAAGAGGGTTAAATCGATAAAATGTATGAATTAAGTTTTTTATTATCTGATCGTAAAATATATTCAGCTTACACAATAATAAAATGAAATGACAAAACTTAAAGAATCGGAAATAGTAAAATCATAACCTTTTTTCCTAAATAAATAATGTTTTGTTAAAAGGAAGAAATAAAACACAAGCGATAACGTCCAGCAACGACATCAGTTACAATGCATAGCAAACATTAGGGGGCATGCCAAAGCCACTGCAATCCACGTCGACGACAATTTTTAAACAAAGAAAATTGAGATTGATTTCTAATTTGTTGCTAGCGTTGTATGTAGCACGGTGCAAATTTTAAAATTTTTATTTTCATATGTTGATAAATAATAGTATCAATTAAATAATAATAAATAAATTAATATTTTGATATTGTGGGGGATTGACGGTTGGGAATATCTGACTATATTAAAACGAATATTAGATTATGGTTGTCTGGTTTTATCTGAACACCGCGACCGTTTCAAAACATCGAAAGGATATCTTGGGTGGTTGTGAAGAAAATCAAGTATTCGAATAAATCAATCAATACAGGCTACAGCCTGCTTTTAAATCTAAACGACAAACTAAAAAATCCCTTGTGATTCATCAAATAAAATCTTCCTAAAAACTGTTGGGTTCAATATCACTTTTGCTTGTTTAATTTAAACAAACAAAAATATTTGCTAATAAATAAATCGTATTACAAAAAAGAAAAGACATAATTTTAGTTTAAAACATCAAGAAAATTTCGCATTGCTGTCATTGTTTATTGTGCTGAAAGAACTTTTAATTAATTGAACAGTTGGAAAATGTTTTTCATGTTAGGTTAGACTAAACAATAATAAACACAAATTTTCATATGAACACATATAAAAATGTTTAGTGATTAATCCTGATAATAGTTGCTTGTAATTATAGGCTGTCTGATTAATGATTTCGTGTCGACGCATATTTTTTTTGGATTAATTAGTAGTTTTTTTAATTAAAGGTCTTAAAATTTTAATTGTAAAATTTAAAAACTATTTTGAAAAGTAAAATCAAGGCTTGGGGAATATCAAAATAACTCATTAACACGACCGGAAACTACCTAATTCATAACATTTATGTTGAAGTTACGTAAAACAGAAGCAATTTGGTAAAATAAAACTTCAAGCAATGTAAAAATACATACATACATAAACGAACATTAATAAAAAATAATCATTTTGAATTTTTTTTTAATTACATTGGAGTCCAAACTTTTTATTAATAAACAACACACAAAACCTTTTGATAGAACTACAATTTATATCCTTTAAACCCAAAAAAATTGTAAATCAAATAAATTTGTGGTTTTTTAAAATAATTACTTCACCACAATTTTAAATTGTGTCAAGTAATGCAATCTATCGAGAAAAAAAATCTAACGTACCCCAAATTTTGTTTTTTCTTTTGTTTTGGACCGTCCTCTATCTAAATAGCCAAAAAAAATTTGGTGTACGTCTGTGTGTGGATGCGTGGGTAGGTGTGTGGGTGTGTGGGTGACCTTTCTGCAAAGGATCTTGATGAAACTTTTGCAAATGATACAGATTCACTTGAAAATGGAAGATCTTGATTCATTTCAAATTTGGACAATATGGCGGGGGGTGTCCCGAACACCTCTAAGTTTAAATCTTGAATAACTTTTAATCTCGGCTTATGATCCAATGGAAACATGGTATATAAGGTTTTAGTACTGTTTCCAATATTTCTGCATACCAACTTCCGGTTTGTCACTTCCGGTTAAAAAGTTTTTTTTCAGGTGTTTATTCCTACTGTAGCCTACAATTACCGATCGACTGTCATAAAACGTTGGTAAAAGCTTTCAAGTAAAATGAGAAAGAATTTATCAGCTTTTGGAGTACATTGGATAAAAAGTTGGGGAGTCCAACATACAACAGGTGGTTTTTTCCAATATGTTTTTTATGTTTGTTGGGAGCATTGAATGAGTTTTGAAGACACTTTGGAAAAAGATGCAAATATATATAGCAAGAAACTGATTAGTTTAATAATTGAATTGAATGAAACTTGGTATATACACATTTAGTGCGGTTCACAACAATTCTGCATCCCAACTTCCGATTTGTCACTTCCGGTTAAATTTTTTTTTGCTTTTTCTCGTACATATAGAATTTATAGAGTTATTTCGATTAATTCTCAAGACGCTACTATTTCATTAAGTATGGTAAGTTAATGATATCCATTATTTTACGTACACATTCTCAATGTGGTAGAATCATTACAATTAGTTGTTATTCAACTAATCTGAAAACCAATTTAATATGATCTAGGTGATCGGGGGGTTAATTTTTATATGGGAGAAATTGTGAATAGTTAAACTCAAATAACTGGATGAATAATTGGAATTTTTCAATTCTAAAATCAGTTTTGGAATCCTCTAATTAAACCTTACATGTTTTAATCAGAAAAAATTTTACGTGTTTCGTGGCGGTATCGAACCCCATTCATCAGTAACAAAAATTCGATACCTTGTGCTATACACGTTTTATCAACTGAGCCATTCAATTGACATGTTTTATGGAAATTTTTAGTTAGTGCATTGAAACGTCATCAACAATTACAATGAAGTTAACAATTTCACAAAGATTGCCGACCTAACGACATGATGTATTCAATTAATTATTTCTAATTAATTATCTATCTAATTTTTATAGAGTTATTTCGATTAATTCTCAAGACGCTTCTATTTCATTAAGTATGGTAAGTTAATGATATCCATTATTTTACGTACACATTCTCAATGTGGTAGAATCATTGCAATTAGTTGTTATTCAACAACAAAAGAAAAATTTTTCTGATTAAAACATGTAAGGATTCAAACATGTTAATTAGAGGATTCCAAAACTGGTTTCAGAATTGAAAAATTCCAATTATTCATCCAGTTATTTGAGTTTAACTATTCACAATTTCTCCCATATATAGAATTTATGTTTGTTGAGTACTGCTCTACTGCTCTCTTTAATATTTTTATAACCCTATATTTCCAGAGCTTTGGTGAAGTCAGCCTATCTATGAAATTTACAATATTTTTGGTAAAGTTACAAAAATTTTGTGAGTTGTATTTTTATAAAAAATTGCAAAATTTGATTAGTATTTTTTTTTAGTGTACGTAACGTATCTAATCAAAAAAATCTAAAGTGTTTAATTAGAGAAAAGGTGGTCTGAAAGATTTGAAGGTATGAATTTTAAAAGATGTGCAGCTCAGTTCAAAAATTTTAATTGCAAAACTAAAATTTTGGACCTGAAATGTACATCTTTAAAAATTAATATCTTTACAAGAAAATTAAACCCTTTCTTTAAATTTTGACATACGGTTTAGGGTAAGGCTGGAACTTTTATCTAGCGAAAAAAAAGTCCAAAATGCTTGCTTTTCAATTTCGCATTGTAAAAATTAGCACAATCCCTTGTATATGTGACGTATAATATAAGCTAAGTTGATTTGAGTTTGTGAAGTTGTGTTTGAATATTTTCTCTGTGGAAAATTGAATAGAATAATGTGTTAGCCGTTTTTCAACCTCTTGCATTGATCTAAAACTATTGGGACATTTGTAAAATTTTCATAATTTTAATATCCAATTTAATGGTCATTTTCATGCCTTTAATGGTCAATATAATTTGTTTTCAACTAAAATGTGTTGGTTTATACCAATTACAACTCATAAAAACGTTTTAAGACCTACGTCCTACAGCAACATGCCAAGTTTGGTGCAATATACAAACTTTTTCTGGTTTTTAATATTATTTTTTCAAATATTATTTTTCCTTTTAATATAATTTTTGCTTCACTAAGGGTCACTGTGATGGATCCCAGAAGTTTTTTTTATTTTATTGAATGAATCCGGTTTCTATTGGTTTTATAATTCTATCTCGCTCTTTCTATCGAAGCTGATAACTTTCTAGCTATTTAATAATTTCCAATAAAAAATATTAAAAACTTTATTGGATATATACTGAATAAAATCTAAAAAACGCAATCACCCTATCCCTGTAAAAAAAAACCTGAAAATCACTTATGTTGATCGTTACAGAGACTATCCCGTAAAACAATGTTGAAAAAAGTGCCTGAAATTTGCATTAATTGCAAAATCTACTTGCCCACAATTGCACACATGATGTGCATCATTTCATGCACAAGTTGTAAAACGCGTTGGCATATACGTGCACACAAACGCGCCTAGTTTACAAACAATATGTGCCAACATGCGCCTAGTTTACAAATAATAAAAAACGAAGCAAAACGAAATTTATTTTACGCACAAACGAATCGTAAAACACATTTTACATCCGAGTTATTGTGGCTGAAAATTGAACTTTACATCCGTAAAATAAAATCCCTTTGCTTTATGAAATATTATAGTACATTGTATATTAAGAGCAGAAAGTACGACATTGCTGCTCGTGAATGAAAGTTGCTGGTTGAGGCGTAGCCGAAACCAGCAATCATGTCAGAGCAGCAATGTTACTTTCTGCTCAAAGTATACATACTATTTTTTTAACGACTGCCGACATATTTGTTTATTATTAAAAAAGCTTAAATCATAATTTTAATTTTTAAAAAACAATATTTTTTTAAGTAAGATATGCGTTGCTAAGGAGGCATTTATATTATTTAGTTTTTGTTTAAAAAACATATCGAACGAACGTCAAGCTAAAAATTTAAATTAATAAATTATCTATTTTTAAATAAAAAATAATTCATAATATGTTATAAATTATTTAATATTATGTCTTTGTCTATTATGTCTTTTGTCTTACTTTCTGCATTAGAGCAGAAAAAATTAAAAAATGCACGCTAAACAGCAAAAGCCAACTTTCTGTTTTAAAATGATAGATAGAAAACATTATTTTCTATGACAGTCGTTAAAAAATATATTTACCTACTTTACCGCCCTTAAATAATCACCCGTAAAATAAACATAAAATTAGAAGAAACAAATAAATTATTGTATGAAGTTTATAGAGAAAATCATGGCATGTTTAGAATAATTTTCAAAATGTCTAACAAGTTTAAAAAATTCAAAAATTGATTTATACTACAATAAAGTTGTGCAGTTGTGCGTAAAACGTTGTGCATACACTCAGGCTGAAAGGAAGATTATGCCCTTGGTTCAATAAAAGCCCTCTCTTCGCGTCGGGCTTCAATATGAACCACTGGCGTAATCTTCTACTTTCAAAAATAGCTTATATTTTTCTAAAATGCCTTATTCAATTTAACTTTTTATGAGATAATATGACTTTCGTAATAATAAATTGATGAACTTAATTTTATTTTCACCTAAAATTATGTGCGAAAGAAATGTCTTTGTGAAGATAATGTAAAAGCATACACAAAAAACAAACGGGCATTTTAAATAATTAATTTTAGAGATTCAAAAAATTATTATATTTGGTTAATATTTTTTCTTTGTCATTTTTCATGTCAGTTTACTAATATTTAAATTTAGTTTTTTGTAATATTAAGAAAATTGTGCAAAATTAATACTATTTTTATGCGTGAGCCAAATATTTAGATTTTTTGCATTATGATTTAGTTTTATTTAAATTGTATCGTTAAAAAATGACGGCAAATGGATAAATTTTCATTTTACAGCTCTGAAATACGACCGCAACCTTCATTTGTCGTAATGACGTTGCCAAAAACATTAGTCTGGGAAAGATTCATAACGTTATAGAAGATCGTAATTAACCAAACCAAATATTCTTCAGGTATTCTTTATGATTAGTCGGGATTAAAACACGATTTATTAATAAAAGTTTTACAAATTTCTACTACAGCAAAAATTATATCTGTGTTTTAAAAATAACGATTGGTATTAAAAATATTGATGTTTTTCTTCAGTTTGTAAATATGGCGTTGTTTGAAAAATGCAATAATTAATTATGGAGAATGATATTACATAAATTTGGAAACTTTATTCTTTTTTTACCAGGAGGAGAATTACATTTTAGTAGGGTGAATTACAATGATAGGTAAATAAAAACGCGTAGGTAAACTTTATGCTATTTGTTATTCGTTGGAACTAGGAGTTATCGCTACATATTCCCCTTAGTTTCATCAAAGATAGGACGATATGCAGAGAGAAAAATTGTTCCATAGCGCGATGGAAGTGGGCGGGAGTACGATTGACTCTACTTGATCGAGTGATTGCAGTTGTTAGGGTAAAAAATGTGTTTCAGGAACGAGGTAAAGATAAGGATGTGCTCAGAAAAGTGGAATGGATACTTTTTTGAATAGAAAATGGTTCGTCTGCGCGACTAGAGTGGAACTCGAAGGAAGTGAGTTTGGAGTGGCGTCATTTTCAGATTGCTCTCTAAAATCTAAGGTTTCAAGCAAGGTTTTATTCTGTCAATGGTGTGTTGACCTTTGTGGTCGATAGCGAAAGTTTTGCTGTCATGACTATTGACTGAGCAACGACCTTCATATGTAGGTTGTAAAGATTTGCGTACTAAATCAGTACGCACGAAGAAATTCACAAAAGACTCGATAGTTTTGGAAACAAAAACTTTGGGAGAATAGTGTCTTAAAGCATGGGTGTCTTAAAGGTGGTTGAATGTTGTTTCGATTGAAAAGCGCAGCCAGAGGAGTGAAATTTGCGTTCTCGCTAAAGAATCCGTATTGTAACTCAGTCGGTGAAGATTGAAAATAATCTCGGAAAATGGTTCGAAGTGCCCAGACTAGTTCAGTCGTAGGCTATTATTAACAACAATGTGGACTCGGGTGGGACATATTATGATAACTTTCAAAGACAGCGAAATTGCTTTGGACTAAATAGGTGATTATTTTCCTATTAACAAAAGTTTTATAAATTCATTATATTTGTCTATAACATGAAAAATTCTATTTGTTTGTTAAATAAAACGATTGGTATTGAAAGTATTGATGTTTTTTCTTCAGTTTGTAAATATGGCATTGTTTAAAAAAATGCAATAATTAATAATGGAGAATGACATTGCATGGTTTTGGAAACTTTTCTCTGTTTCCACTTTATGCCATTTGTTACTTGTTGGAACTGGAAGTTATTGCCACAGATTCAGTTTAGTTAAACTTTGCGAACAGCAGAAAGTGGTAGTTTTTCAATAATTTTAGAATTTAAATGCCAGCAAAATTTAGATTTACATTAAATTTTAACATTTATCTCATCCAGATTTGAGGAAACGCAAAATTTCTTGATGCAACTGCAGTCACAGATACTTATTATATGGTCCATAAGAAGAAATAGAGAGTAAATATTAAATGAATATTGAACTTTTGATTGCTTAAAAGAATCAATCTAAACATTACAGTGCATTAAGCATTCTTGTAAGGGAACAAAGAATTTTCATTTACTATTTGATCAGTTTTCAATCAACACATTCTCAAAAAACACAATACATCATTTGTAAAAATCTTACAAAAATCTTTTACTTTGGAAATTTTTGTGAGCAATTAAACTCCAGTAAGTAGGGAAATAATTTGAATTTTTTCAATTCGAAAGTATGAAAACCTTATAAGACCAAGGTCCCATAACAACATAAGTTCAAAGGTGTTGATGGATGCAAATCTTTCTTATTTTTTAAGAATAGATAATTTTTGGTAAAATAAGGAATAGCTGAACAATAAATCCTATCACATATAAAATATGACATAGGCCAATATTTTATGACAGGATAGAGAAAATAAAAGTAAAATATAGTGTAAATAGCAAATTTTTTTATAAAATTTGCTAAAACAAAACAAAATGGGGTTGCCAATAATCCAAATAGTGGCATATTCCTTGATTTTTTGACGCACTGTCTTTTTCATTGATTAAAGGTCACACATAAGAGTTATATGAATGTTCGTTTCTTCGAACAAACAATAGCGTGTCACCATCAAGGAATATTCTACACCTAAGATTGAGGGTGCTACTGTAGACTGCAAACAGTTCATCCGCAAGCTCCCTTAAAATATCACCTTTACTAGTGATGTTTCACTGCTATTGTCAATGATATGTAATATCTCACGTTAACTCGTATGTCAATAACAGGGACTGTAGTACGCGGGGTTGTCACTTCCGTAGATCAAAAATACAAAACTTTTACAAAACAATAAAAACTGATCCCTCCATGCGGAGATCTGAACTAAAGGTTTACGGTTTATTAGACTTCTTTTTTTTAACTTTATTCCTTTTGCTGGCTACAAACCGTACGAGAAAAGATTGGAAATTTTCAATTTAACGAATTTGTGTAATAGAAGGATAGTTCTTGATGAGGTACTTCTGTACAAAATTTTAAACTACAAAGTTGAATCGCCGTCCCTCTCTGATATTATGCTGTATATCCCTTCCTATATGACTAGAAATGCCCAGCTATTTTTACCAAAACCTTCGCGTACTAATTTGGGCTTTGCTAATCCTCTGCCTAGATGTCAGCTAAGCCACGATGAACTCTTTAATTCGTTAGATTTGTTTCATTTGTCGCTTGATCAATACAAGTCTTTTCTTTTCAAGCTACTAAATTAAATAATTAAAATATGGAGGGGCTGAAATCTCACAGCTCTGAGATATCAAGACTTCGGTCTGGGTTAAGGATTTTGATATAGTTTTCGGCAAAAAACTTTTATGAGGACATGGTTTTTAGTTTTGGGTAGCGATGTATATCTAACATAACTCTTTGTTAAAGTACAAGTATTTTTTATCTCTGTTTAAAATTTTATTACACAACTAACACGAAACATCAATACGTTGCCGGAAAATTATAATCAAAATTCCAAAAATATTGTTAAATTAAATAAAATCAAACTTTTTCAAAATTCCAAAAATATTCCAAAAATTAGAATAAAATCAAATATTTAAACTTTTTCTAAATTCCAATAATATTTCAAAAATTCTTAAATATCCAAACTTTTTCCAAAATTCTAAACATATTACAAAAATTATTACAAAATCAAAAATTGAAAATTTTTCAAAATTCCAAAAATTATAATAATATCAGAAATTAAAAATTTTTCAAAATTCTACAAATATTCCGAAAATTCTTACAAATTTTAAATTACATTTACGTCATAAAAACAGCTACATTTTTTTCCCAAAAAATTGGCTAAAAAATTAAATGAAATTATTTTTTGACAAACTTATAATGCCATAATTCTCTATAATAATAATAAAATATCATGTCATGCGAGCTATTAATTTTATTTTTTTCTAAAAAAATAGGGTAAAAAATAAATAAAATCTTTTCTTTTGACACACTTGACAACATTTTTTGACAAACTTGTAATGCCATAATTCTCAATAATAATAATAAAATTTTATTTCAAACAAACAATTTTATTTTTTTCCCAAAAATTGGCTAAAAAAATAAATAAAAATCTTTTGACACACTTGACAACATTTTTTTGACAAACTTATAATACCATAATTCTCAATAGTAATAATAAAACTTCGTTTCAAACATACAATTAATTTTATTTTTTTTCCAAAAATTAGGTAAAAAAATAAATAGAAATCTTTCTTTTGACACACTTGACAACATTTTTTTGACAAACTTATAATGCAATAATCTAGTTTTTTATCTCACATACCAATCCCAACCATCAAGATTTCTCCAAATATAATGTTTCTGCTCGTAATCACTTAAAATGAACGTTTTTTAAGCAAAAAATATGCAAATTTGCAATTTTTGACACACATAATGATTTTTTTGGCACACTTCCGGTACAGTTATCGAACACAGCGTCCTATTGGACCTGTCCCTTGAGTATACCTATTTTTAGAAAAAAAAATTTTCAAATCCCTCTAGCGGTTTTCCCTGCAGCGTAGGTAATGACGGCGGACGGCCGGCCGGCCGGCAGACAGACATATATTTTTTTTTTTTTGCTTTTTTAGAATCAGGAGGTCCTAAAACGTCGAGAAATGTCAAAAAAAGTGGGGGTAAGAATTTCACTTTGAGCTCATGAACAGCGTTGCCGCTAAAAAAATTAAAATGTATCCAATTTTATAAAAAAATGTATCCACTTTTTTGAAAAATAAAACATGCTCTTTTGATATTGCTAAAGGACTAATTACGATATAGGTTTAGTACAATTCATTATCCATGTGATCAGGATTATTATTATAGTAACAAAAAAATCACATTAATTCAAATATTTATCTGATGATTTTTATTTGTGTTTTATTTGATGAATAAATTCCATATACATTTTTTCACATTTTTCTTCACCTCCAAAAAATCCTCTTTTTTCAGTTTATTGTTTGCTAAAAATGATTTTACTGCTTACCCCATACTTATGTGAGCCAATGGTACAAGGTTTTCTTCGTTCTCAAAACCTAGCTCTTTTACATTCTTCAGATTTAAGAAACAATGAGGGTTTATGAAATAGTGTAAAATGATTTTTAAATCGACTTTTAAATTGTTAAAAAAAATGTGATCGTTTTTCTAAAACATGTTAAAAATTAATTACACTGTTCGACAACTTCTGATACTTTTTCTTTCACAAAAAGAGAATAGACGAACAATGTAACAAATGTCATAAACATTTTCAAAGGTTTTGAAAAACCAACACAGCTAAAATGCATATTAAAAAAATGTATCCATTCTAGCAGTTTTGTGATTTTTTTGTATCCAGTATCCATTTAATAAATTTTTCAAATAATGTATCCAAATGGATACATATGTATCCAAGTGGCAACGCTGCTCATGAATGTAATACTTAGGTCTTTCAGACCGAAGTAATATATTTTCCTTTCCTAATTTATTTTGATAGTAGTGCGTGCTGTTAGATTTTTTGATATTTGTATTGGAATCTTTACAATGTTGAAGTATTAATGATTTATTTGTTTGTAGTTAGCTACTTTGGTTATTGTATAATGTTATTTTTTTTTTGGTTTTCGTAATTATTATTGGTTTTCTTTTTTGCTATTTCTTTTTTTCTATATTATTGTAATTTGAAATTGTATTATTCAAAATGTAAATATATTGTAGATATATTGTGGAACACATAATAGGACTCTGTCTGTGTGTTCTCCTTAGTGGAAATAAATAAATAAATAAATAAAGGAAATAAATAAATAAGTCATGAAGTTTCAACTTCGAAATAGTCATCGTTACTATTCCGAAGTTCAAATTTCATCACTTATTTACACATATTTATTTTCTTAAGTTGAATTTCTTCACTGTCGTTAGACTCTTTCTTATGGAAATATTTATTTTACTTTAGGTTATTGTTGCTGATTCATTTTTGGTCCGGTATTAAATGGCCTTAGATGAATTATTTTTCAATTATCTCTTGCTTGTAAATAAATTGTATGTATATTGTAAATAAATAAATATTTTCCCGATCTACTCAAAATAAAAACAGCAAAATTCCATATGATTCTAGCATTTTCTTGATTTATATCTTGTTTTATAGTAATTAATCTACCAACTAAAAATAATTTGAACTGCAGTGTCAGTGATACAGTTGACACCTGACAGTTATAAAATTTTCTTAGTATGTATTTATTTTAACAAATTTATGCATACATTTTCTTATGAAAAAACAAAGTTTTCTTTTTTTCGCTAAAACCACAAAAAAATCTAAACACAAACTCACAGGAAAAATAGCAAAAATAATTTAAACGAATAAGAAAAATTTCCATTTAATTTGCGTTATCACAAAAACAGCTGTCAAATTTACAGCTGTCAAATTTTTTTTTCCAGAAAAAATTGTTTTAACGAGAATATCAGTTGTACAATTTAAAACGATTGTGGAAATGAAAGCAAATTTTTTTGTAATTTTATTTTTGAAGTGTGTCTCCAATAAATTTGAATATTTGCCAAACACAAAAGAAAATTGAAATTAGTGTTAAAAAAAATTTGGTAATAAATATAAAGGAAAAAATATGGAGGGGCTGAAATCTCAAGCTCTGAGATATCAAGACTTCGGTCAGGATTAAAGATTTTGATATAGTTTTCGGCTAAAAACTTTTATGAGTATGTGGTTTTTAGTTTTGTGCAGCGAGGTATTCAAACACTTTTTGTAAAAGTATTTACATGTATTTTTTATCTCTGTTTAGATATGTATTACAAAACTAACACGAAACATCAATACATAATTTAGTGAAAAAATTATACAATCTGCAAACTACTTAAAAACCTCTCCATTTAGCGTTTCGAGAAAATATTTCAAAATCACTCATATTTCTTTCAAAATTCCAAAAATAATGTAAAATTAAATAAAATCAAAAATGCAAACTTTTTTCCAAAAAAATTCTAAAAATATTTCAAAAAATAAAACTTAAAAGATAAAAACTTTTTTCCAAAATTCTTAAAAAATTGCAAAAATTATAACAAAATCAAAAATTGTAACTTTTTCCAAAATTATAAAAATTATAATAAAATCGAAAATTTAAAGTTTTCCAGAATTCTAAAAATATTCCAAAAATTCTTACAAAATCAAAAATTGAAACTTTTTTAAAATTCCAAAAATATTTCAAAAACTATATCAAAAAAATTTCCATGGTCAATTATATTTACGTCAACAAACAGTTAAATTTTTTTTCCAAAAAATTATCTAAAAAATAAATGAAATCATTTTTTTGACACACTTGACACACTTGACTTGACAATCAATATTTTTTTGACAAACTTATAATGAAATAAAATTTTCAATGATAATAATTTTATGTTTATTATACATTTCATTTCATACAAATAACTGATTTCATTTTTTTCTAAAAAAATAAATGAAACTCATTCTTTTGACACACTTGACATTATTTGTTTGACTAACTTATAATGCCATAATTCTCAATAATAATAATAAAATTTCATCTCATACAAATAATTAATTTTATTTTTTTCCAAAAAATTGGGTCAAATAATAAATAAAAATCATTCTTTTGACACACTTGACAAAATTTTTTGACAAACTTATAATGCAATAATAAAGTTTTTGATTTCACATACCAATCCCGACCATCCAGATTTCTCCACATTCTTTGTTCTTACCCATTATCACTTGAAATGAACGTTTTTTAAGCAAAAAATATACATACATCTTAGTTTTGACACATTTCTTTTGACAAAGTTATCGAAGACATCGTCCTTTCAGCTCTTACCATTGAGTGTACCTATTTTTAGAAAAAAAAATTTTTTAAATCCCTTCAGCCGTTTTCTAGATTTCGTCGGTTGTGACGGCCGGTCGGCTTGCCGGCAGACAGACACACATTTTTTTTTGATTTTTTAGAATCAGTAAGTCCTAAAACGTCGAGAAATGCCAAAAAAGTGGGGAAAGGAATTTCAATTTTAGCTCATGAATGTAATACTTACTTTTAGGTCTTTCAAACCGAAGTAATTATTAAATATTCGTTGTTTATATAGGCAATATTGACCTTTGGCGATGCATCAAAAGGAAAATAAAACGTGAAATGAAACTCAAATATTTCGGTTTCCTTATAGTGCTCGGTAAATTAAAAACTTAGCTTAATAATAATTGTGACAGTAAAAAAAATAAATATATCGTTTCAAAATTATTCATAAATTTTCCAAATATCAAAAACTCAGAACATTAATTTCAAAAAATAATTTCCTGTCTTAAAATTTTTAAGTTTTTATATAAATATTCAACCGCATCCGAAAAACTAAATGATTTCTTGATTCATATTTTTTTTCATAATTGAAAATAAAATCAGCAACAGCAACGTTATCTTTTATATTTCCAGATAACTTAAATTGCGTAAGTTTTACAGCAAGAAAATGAAATTAACTAAAAATCCTAAACTATTACTAATAAGCCAAGCTATTTGACGGAGTCGTACGATCTGTTCAGCTAAACGTAAACCAGACAAGGTTGGCAAATATCATGATATTTATATAAATATCAAAATATCCGATATATATCAGATATATATCCGATATATATCATGTTCTGATATTTATTTTTGTTTATCTTAAATGTTATTCAATATATGTCCCTTTTCACAGTTGTATGCAGTGCAGCGCATTACTCCCTCGTTTCTCGGCAAAGAGGTAGCCAATAAACTAAATTCAAATATGACAACTCCAATTTAGTTTATAGGCAATTTATCAAACTATTCGTCTATATCTTCGATTGCACAAGTCCAAATGACGAAAACGCTTTCTTGCTTTAGTTTGTCTTGTTTATTTGGCCAAATCGCATAATCAATACCTATACAAGGTTGTACAACTGGTCCAGTAATGGTCCATTGCTGGCAAAAAGCAATGGTAGAGTTCTGGCAACCATAACTGGACCATAAACATCATGTAACTGAATAATAACTTCGAACAATAAATGACTGCCATGCAATGGCCCATACAAGGTTATATACAACTGGTCCAGTAATGGGCAATTACTGCCGACCAATAATTCAACAATGGCCGGGTACTGGCAACCATGACTCATAGTACTGGCAACCATGACTCGGCCATTAACATAATTTTACTTGTTGATAACTTCGAACAATAAATGGCTGCCATTTATTTGCCAGAGAAAAAAAACAGCAATGGTCCATACAAGGTTGTACAACTGGCTCAGTAACACACCAATAACGATGACCAGTATTACAGCAATGACCGAGTACTGGCAACCATGACAGGGCCATAAAAAAACATAAAATATTATCAAAAGTAAATTTAAATAAATTAAATACAAAATAAAAATAAAGTAAAAATGTTCAGAGAAAAAAAAATTTTAACATTACATATTATCAGTCTTTCAGCAGAGATGCGATAATTAAACTATAGGTGAAATTTTTCAAACACTAGTGTATTTTATTTTATTTAACATTCTAGTGTATTTTAACCAAATGATAGAGATCGGCCAATTTATGGTCCAGTACTGGTCCAATAACAATAGCCGATTGATGATAACCATTAACGTGCCATTACTTAGCCATTTAAAGTAAACTGAACTGGTTATTTTCTATAAACCGTAGATCGGGTGTTGCATGGTTCCAGAAATGGCCCAATAAGAATAGCCATGTATTTTTTACCACTCACGGGCTAGTGCTTGGCCATTCAAAGGTAACTAAAAACGGCTATTTTCTGTTAACCATATAGATCGGCCGATGAATGGTTCTAGTACTGTCTCAATAACAAAAGTGAAGTACTGTTAACTATTTATAAACTAGAACTTGGCCGTATTTCAAGTTCTGGAAACCCCTACTTGTGTAGTCATTCTATTCCACCACAACATTGGTGGTGTATTTCTAAACTAAAATTGAAATACATATTTTGGAAACAGTGCAGATTTAGTTTTAAAAGCGCCATTACAAATGGAATGAAGACTGAAATAAGTAATTATTTAAATAAGGAAATATATGCTTCATCTCTTTGGTGGTTATTGAACCGTTTGCCTAAAAATCGATATTCAAGCATGAATTAGCTAGGCATTTAAACTTTAAAGCCATGTCTCTCCTCCGATAAAGTTTCTTAACTTCTAAAGGTTGTTCTAGTTTAAGATCGAATGCCAGTATATGCCAAATTTCAACTACAACGGCAATAGTCGTTTTATCTCTTTGAGCTCTGTCTAAAGCGACTGCTATTGTCTTTAGATAACAAAGCATATGTTTAGCATTCATTACAATGTTTATGGCATAAGATTAGTTTTATCAGAATCTATGTCAACTTTATGGTCTTGGCATAGCTGAACCAGGTTACCTCGATTTGGCATGCGTTTTGCAAGCAGCGCTGCGACTGTTAACAGTTTTTCCAACTTTAAGGTAGGAATAATTAATTATTTATTTATTTTATAAATATCATGATATATATCAGGGAATAAATATCGTGATATATATCAATGTTATATATCGGATATATATCATTGATATATATCATGCCAACCCTGAAACCAGACCCAGTCGACCAATTTGAAATGGTCCAATTTAGGACGTTCCAATTTAACACAGCCAAACCCGTTGAATCAGTCCACAGACCAAATCCTTCGGATCATCTAACAAACCAAATCTGCTAAGTTAACCTAAATTGACCTCAAAGTTTGAAGTTTTACTAAAAACAATAGGTAATATCCGTACAAAAGTTTAAAAATACTACTCTCATTACAGTAACCATTAACTCATCATTCAAAATAACGGAATATCAATAAAAATATGTAATTACGAATTACTTAAGTTTTTCTACTACCTACAAGCTGAACACTTGATATTATTTGTGTCAAAATTTATGTAAATAAATTCATACCTGAAAATTCGATCTTAAATGTAAAATGTTTCTTCCTACCTTTTGTTAAAAAAATCGTCAATGTTTGGTCAAATAAGTCTCCATGGATTTACTTTCGATTACTATTTTTTCCATAATATTGTTTTATGTATGTATTATTAAAACGCGATCCTTATAATTCAAGAAACTACTAGAATATATTCGTTTTATTTATTCAACAGTGGCGTGTGATATTTATTATTTTTGCAGAAGGGTTTTTATTGAAATATGTACTACAAAATGTGTTGTGTAATAGGAATTATATGGGGACGAGATAAAGAAGTGGTTAAGACGACAACATTGCTTACAATTAAGTAAGCGCCGTCACCACCGATGAAATCTAGAAAACCGCTGGAAGGGCTTCCAAAAATTTTGTTTCTAAAAGTATGTAAACTCAATGGTAAGAGCCGAAAGGACGATGTGTTAGATAACTCTACCAGAAGTATGTAAAAAAAATCGTGTGTCAAAACAAGGAAATTTGCATATTGTGTGCTTGAAAAACGTTCATTTTAAGTGATAAAGAGAAGTAACATTGAATGTGGGGAAATCTTGATGGTCGGAATTGGTATGTCTTTTGTGAGACTAAAACTAGATCATTGCCATTATAAGTTTGTCAAAAAAATAGTGTCATAAGAATGATATTAATTTTTTTAACCCAATGTTTTCAATCTTTGATTTTGGAATAATATTTTGAATTTTGAAAAAAAGTTTCAATTTTTGATTTTGTAAAAATTTTCGGAATATTTTTAGAGTTTTGAAAAATTTTAAATTTTAGATTTTGTTATATTTTTTGGAATATTTTTTGATTTTGAAAAAAGTTTATATTTTTGATTTTATTATAGTAACCGTGCATTGCTATTTGATTCGTCCGTTGCGCCTTAAGTGTTGGTGTATGTAAATATTTGCTCTTTTATTTTTCCACAAATTGCACGTTAAGCAAATTTTATGATTTAGTATTCCGTTCAAATTATTCCATTATTTTTTGTTTATCAAAATTTAAAAAGAAAACAACGTAAATTAAGTACTAATTATGCGATATTTTCTACAATATACATAAATAGTTAAATATTTAATAAAGTTTATGCAGCATTAATGGAGTTTTTTAATAATATTAAGGAAACAACGATTTGATTAAATATACATTAAACGACAAACGTCAAACTAATTTCAAATAGAGCCAAAAGTTTGTGTACTAAACACTTGGCGCTTAACAATCAGATACGCGCGCTCCCTATAATTTTTGCGATACATTTTTAGAATTTTGGAAAAAGTTTTTTGAAATTCGAATTTTTGAAATATTTTTAGAAAAAATTTCATTTTTTGATTTTGTAATAATTTTTGGAATATTTTTAGAATTTTGAAATAAAAATCAGTTTTTGATTTTCCATCTTTGATTTTGGAATAATATTTGGAATAGTTTTAAAATTTAAAAAAAAATTTCAATTTTTTTTTATTACAATTTTTAGAATATTTTTTGAATTTTGAAAGAAATATGAATTTCGTATAGTCCAGTGCAATTAGGATTATACCTCGGAACACAGTTATAGTGAATGGATTTAGATGTCTTCGGATTTTTTGAATTTCTTATACTTAAAAGTAAAAAGTTTACCTATGGAAACCTTCCACTAAACATTACCTATTGAAACCTTCCATGTTTTCACCTTATTTCTATTTAAATGAATCACTTTAAATAAATTATAAAATGAAATATGGAGGGGCTGAAATCTCACAGCTTTGAGATATCAAGACTTCGGTCTGGGTTAAGGATTTTGATATAGTTTTCGGCAAAAAGCTTTTATGAGGACATGCTTTTTAGTTTTGGGCAGCGATGTATAACAAACATAACTTTTTGTTAAAGTAGATGCATTTTTTATCTCTGTTTAGATATGTATTACAAACACGAAACATCAATACGTTGTCGGAAAATTGTAACAGATCATAAATTAACATAATTTAGTAAAAACATTATACAATCAGCAAACTACTTAAAAGCCTCTCTATTTAGCGTTTCGAGAAAATATTTCAAAATTGTAAATTCATATTTCTATCAAAATTCCAAAAATATTGTAAAAATTAAATAAAATCAAAAATTCAAACTTTTTTTAAGCAAAATTCTAAAAATATTTCAAAAACTATTACAAAACCAAAGATTAAAACTTTTTTCAAAAATTCTAAAAATATTGCAAAAATCATAACAATATCAAAAATTGTAGCTTTTTCTAAAATTATAAAAATTATAATAAAATCAAAAATATAAAATTTTTCAAAATTCTAAAACTATTCCAAAAATTCTTACAAAATCAAAAATTGAAACTCTCTTCAAAATTCTAAAAATATATATAAAATATGAAAATTCTATTTTTTTTTTCAAATTCTAAAAATATTCCAAAAATTAGAATAAAATCAAATATTTAAAGTTTATCTAAATTCTAATAATATTCCAAAACTTCTTAAAAATTCAAACTTTTTCCAAAAATTCTAAAAATATTGCAAAAATTATAACAATATCAAAACTTGGAACTTTTCCAAAATTATAAAAATTATACTAAAATCAAAAATTTAAAATTTTTCAAAATTCTAGATATATTCCAAAAATTCTTACAAAATCAAAAATTGAAACTTTTTTCAAAATTCTAAAAATAAATATAAAATATGAAAATTCTATTTTTTTTTCAAAATTCTAAAAATATTCCAAAAATTAGAATAAAATCAAATATTTAAACTTTTTCTAAATTCTAATAATATTCCAAAAATTCCAAAATTCAAACTTTCTCCAAAATTCTAACAATATTGCAAAAATTATAACAATATCAAAGATTGAAACTTTTTTCAAAATTCTAAAAATTATAATAAAATCATAAATTTAAAATTTTTCAAAATTCTAAAAATATTCAAAAAATTCTTACAAAATCAACAATTGAAACTGTTTTCAAAATTTAAAATTATATATAGAAGAATTCTATTTTTTCAATGTTCTAAAAATATTACAAAAATTTTAACAAAAATTTAAACTTTTTCCAGAATTCTAAAAATATTGCAAAAATTATTACAAAATCAAAAATTCAGACTTTTTTCAAAATTCCAAAAATATTTCAAAAACTATAACCAATTCAAAAATTTCTATGTCCAATTTCATTTTCATTTACATTTACGTCATAAAAACAGCAAAATTTTTTTCCCAAAAAATTGGCTAAAAAAATAAATGAAATCATTTTTTGACACACCTGACATTATTTTGTTGACAAGCTTATAATGCCATAATTCTCTATATTCTATAATAATAATAAAATTTCTTGCCATACAAATAGCTAATTTTATTTTTGTCCATAAAATTGGGTAAAAAATAAATAAAAATCTTTCTTTTGATACACTTGACAACATTTTTTTGACAAACTTATAATGCCATAATCTAGTTTTTGGTCTCACATACCAATCCCAACCATCAAAATTTCTCCAAATTCAATGTTCCTACTCGTAATCACTTAAAATGAAAGTTTTTTAAGCAAAAAATATGCAATTTTCCTTGTTTTGACACACTTGACGATTTTTTCGATACACTTCCGGTACAGATATCGAACACATTGTCCTTTCGGCTCTTCCCATTGAATAAACCTATTTTTATAATAAAAAATTTTTGAAATCCGTCCAGCGGCTTTCTAGATTTCGTAGGTTGTGACGGCCGGGCCGGACGGGCGGACGGCCGACAGACAGACAGACATTTTTTTTCCTTTTTTAGAATCAGTAGATCCTGAAACGTCGAGAAATGCCAAAAAAGTGAGGGTAAGAATTTCACTTTAAGCTCATGAATGTAATACTTAGGTCTTTCAGACCGAAGTAATAATAATAAATTACATCTTATAAGTTTTTCTTCATGATTGTCTTAAAGATTCTTACAGCACTCTCCACTGGCCCATTTGACACCTGATGATATGGTGGAGATGTTATATGTTTACTACTTTTTTTTCACAAACATTGTAAACTGCCATGTTTTTGTTGTATATTTATTTATGGAGACTTCCTTATAATAATAACACAATTCTTTTTCTTGAAAATCACAAAACTTTTTATTCAATAGACATTTTCACTGTACATCGGATATCGAGAAGTATGTTCGATTGACAGCTATCGAAGAAGAGAGCGAACAATGAGCATGCGCCAAATATTTAACAAATGCTGAATGATCATTGATATGTTAAAATAATAGGATAATTCAATCGCAAGTATTATGCGTTTCTTAAATAGGAATACATAATAAATTTCCCTCTTTTAAATCATTGTCCACTATCTGCAACGACTTTTAAAATACTAAATTTAAATAACCTAATTAAAAAACCATTAAAGTAATTTAAAATTTGATCAAGACACAAAAATTAATGTTACTAAATTATTTAATTCTAATGACTAAAATTAACCCAGTCATGTATTTATTTATTTCTGTTCTAAATACTAATACTTGTTTAATGGATTTTTTTATTGGTACCTCAATCCTTGCGGTGACCTACGCATTCTTTTTGATCTTCTTAATTCACCAGTATCACTAAATCTTCTTTTATGATTAAATTCCTTTTTTTCATTATTAGCTTTAAGTGAGTGCTTCAGACTTTGGTAAAATGTGAAATGGTGGATGAAGACGATCAGCCAGATTCGAAACTCTTAATTGGTTTTCGTGAACTATTCTTACGTTATTTTTAACATTAACTAAATACATAAAATTGGACAATTGTATTAAAACTCTAGAAGGAATCCACCTCACGTATTCCATAAAATGGTTCCTATATAAAACATTTTCCTCCTTTTTAAATTTGTGACTGACTTTATGTTTAATTTCTTGACTGACTTTTGGGGTGACCATTTGAATATCTTTATCTTTCTTATTATCTAAAATTTTTGGACTTTTATAATTCTCAATATTATAAAAGTCACAAGTCACAAGTCAAAGTCACAAGTCACTTTTTATCATCCAATTGCATACACCATCCTCCTTTGCAAGAATAACCGTTTGCTGCCAACAATAGCAACCATAGTGTTATATAATCGGTCAAAAATTACCCAAAAGAAACTGTTCATATTTACAGGCTCGAATGTGATTCCAATATAGTATATGGGTAAAACTTCCCTATCTATTGTTCGATTCAAAAAGTACCCGAAAAACAAATGCAACACTTTTCACCATCAACTTTATGCGCTAAGCATTCAGCTTATAACACATTTGTTGCTATGTAAATTTTATTACAGATCACTTTTGGTTTTTTAAAATTTAAAATAAACCAAAAACTAAATTTTTTATTTTTTTTCTATTTCAATTCTCAGCAAATTCCGCAAACGCCTGGATCTTATTCAAATAAAATTTTGCATCATAAAATTATCTGTATAGTTTTGAAAGGATTTTCGTTCGAAACAGTAGAAACAGTTGGATTTTGACGTCCAATATTATAAGTTTATGAATGCAAATTTTCTGTATTTTATGCGCTGAGCTCTTTAGTTTAATTTCCTGTTATTGTCCTGTATAACGATTAACGTGGATGATCACCGCTGATAATATTATTAATTTTGTGAGTT
Organism: Diogma glabrata; assembly: GCA_963693315.1. Classification (NCBI taxonomy): domain Eukaryota; kingdom Metazoa; phylum Arthropoda; class Insecta; order Diptera; family Cylindrotomidae; genus Diogma; species Diogma glabrata. The sequence continues at coordinate 122,818,923 of OY856187.1, forward strand.
TGATCACAAAAATGGATAACTGGCAGTATGTGGATCATTGCAGCTTCCCGATCCAACGATCTCCGCTGATTTTATGACGTCATCTGCGTTAAATGTTTAACAAATATGACACTTATTTACATATTTCTTGACATCCTTAAACATATTAAGTCAGTAATATAAACAACGCAAATGTTCAAACGTCCTTTCTATTCAAACGTGACTGGCCAAAAGAGAATAGTGATGTGATTCTAAAAGTTCAAGAACTATCACTTCAGGAACAAGCGATAAAAAGAAGTACCTAAATTACTACTTTTATCTGTCCTGATAAAAACCCTTCCAACTCGTACAAACAAATTACATTTCTGTAATAAGCTACTAACCTTTTCGATAAGACTCACATAATCAGGAGACCGAAATGCATCACCATTTAGCCAAAGAGACTCAAAATTTTCTTGCTTCTTGCTCCAACGAGCTAAGTGCCCTGTTAGATTTTTTCGTTGGTTTAACAACTGAAGACTGACATGATCGCTAGTTATGACAAATTCATAGCCCAATATACGGCCTAAATTTCTTAACGCTTAATACGGCCGCTAAACTTGCCCACTTAGTGATGTTATTATGTCTTTGAGACCGGTTTAGCTTTCAGCAAAAGAAAGTGATGGGGTGATTGAATCCTTCATTATCCTTTTGAAACAGAACACTTCCAACCCCACTCTTTGAGCCATAACATCTTTTTTCTTTATTTTATTTTATCATTCAACAATTATTAATAATGTTAATATAATTTAAGTTCTATATTTGCAAAAGCATACAATGCACGACGCAAATAAAGGGTTCAATAATGTAATATTCAAACATTCTTTGTCAAATTTAGTAGATGATGTGTTCCTAAACATTGGATATAGAACGTGCTTTAAAACTTAAGACAAAATAGGAGATCGACAGCTATTCAAAACGATGATGGGGAACTACAAGTAGACCTTAAAAATATTTTAGATACTTGGGCCACTACTTTGAGAATCTTTTCAACTTAAGCTACCAGCAGAAAATCAGACGACGAGCAAAGCTTATTCGTGAGTCAAAGGTACGTGTAAAAGAATTAATCTCTTCTTTGATGTGGCGCTGTCAAAATTAAAATGCAATAAAGCACATGGTATCGACGATATAACATCCGAAATGATTGTACATGGTGGTGAAATTCTAACTTTAAGATGGTTTGAACTTGTTCAAATGAGCTGGAGGACTAAACAATGCCACAGAAATGGAACTCGGCTATGCTGATACCAACCCCAAAAAAATATAATCGCTTACAATGTGCAAGCTACAGGGGAATCGCTAGACTCAAACAACAGCATACTTACAGATATAAAAGCTCAAATCGCTGCAGACAATCAAACTTTCTACTCCAACTAATACCGAACTCAAGTTATATCAGACATTGATCAGACCAGTTGTGATGTATGGGTCACAAATGAGAACCCTAACAAAAAATGATGAATCACATTTATCTGTATTTGAGCGGAAGATTCTGCGCCACATTTTTGGTCCACATAAGACAAACGATGGAGAGTATAGAATCCGATATAACTTTGAGATAAGAGACCTTCTTGAGGGTCCTGATATAGAAGGATGTATCCATATCAACAGAATTGCTTGGTTTGGACATGTTCTCCGAGCCAATTTACAGTTTGACATGATTAAGAAAACGTACGTTAGTAATCAGGGAGTGGACGACCGCGAAATATACCTCGATTGCAATGGAAAACGAACGTGTCAAAGTAATTTAGTTCGAAGCTGATTAACTTGAAAACGCTCCTACATGGCAAACACGCCACAAACAAAGGGAGCAGTAGCCAACTTGTTTTTGTTATTCTTGATATCGTCCAATACAAACCACACCGACATCCTTATAAATCTCCGAACATGTCTAGCGGTCTTAGGAATGAAAAACGAAGCAACCATAGGGCGGGTTTTCATCGGGACAAATAATTATGGTAATTCGGCTGGAATTGTTACAACAATCGTCACAATAACGTTCCAAATAACACAACTTGCGGAGTCCACAAAGATCGTTATCGTTTAATGTTGGATATTCAGTTTATGATCAAAACATTCCCCAAAGCGTTGTCACAAAAAGTTTCTCAGCAAGCCTCGCACCAAAATTTTCGAAGGCCATAATTAAGAAAAGGATTGGAAATGTTAAATATCATTGTGTTGACGAAAATGGTAGCAACATAGGAGTATACAACCTTAAAGATATACAAAACTTTGTTTAAATTTCGTTTTCCTCTATTATTTTATTTATTTGTTCTTTTGCCCGGCTTGAGATTTCTCATGGATCGTGTGGAGTACCACAATTAGATCGTTAGCATATCGTTAGCCTTTTGCTGTTTATTTAAGAGTATATTTGATAACATGATATTACTTAGTTTGGTTGCTGCCTGAGGAAATGCTCCTACTCATTACAGATTCAATAGTTTGACTCTTATAATTTTGTAATTTGATGATAGCATTAAGTATACTGTTAAGTATATTGTCTTTGAAAAATACTACATGTGCATTGATACACAAAAAGAGTGACTACTCAACATTCATAATAAGTTTCCCGTTGTTCATCGAATTCGATACTGACAAATATTCACGTTTTTTACTTACTTAATCTCATTACTTACTAAACTCTCTAAAGTTTTATAACAATAACCAAAAAGCCAGTTTATAAATTCTGGCATAAATAATTACAAAAACTCAACAATAAACTTCTTTAAGAATTTCTTAACTGTCCGTTTTCATAAATGCCCACGTGCCGTATATTAAAATACAATATCATTTTTGTTTCGATATTTTTCCCCTGCCTACACCAATGCATGTTTCAAAAAACAATAAAAAAATAATAATTTATTACAGTTTATATAATAACGAAAAGATTGATCGCATTGACAAATTCCAGAAAAAACAGATATAATTATTAAGAACATCTATATCATTATTAAGATTGTTCTCAAAAGTATTTACATTTCTCAATGAATCTCGAAAAATCGCGAAAAAAATTTATAAATATTTATATATACATATATACGTAAATCGTTTTAACGAAACAAACTAAAATATTCAAACAACCAAAGCAGAGTAAAAATCAAATCAACCCACTTAAAAATAGAAACAACCGACACCTCTACATAACTCGCGGCAATATAAATACGCGATTATTATAAATACAAATAAACAAAAATTCAATCATTAAATTTCTTTTTAACTAAATAATACAGAAAAAAAATTATTTCGTTTAGTTATTTATAAACCTGATGTGTTTCTTAACCAAGTCGGTTACTCAATCGGTCGCAGTTTGCTTCTCTTCTCTGGATTATCTACATTAACTCATAATTATCAGAAGTGTGTTTTACATTGTTTAAATAATTATTTATGTGAAAATTTTAATTATTAAATTATAAATGTGTTTTAGTTATTTAATTATCATATAACTAAATTAATTATTTAGAAAAATAAATAGAAAAAAAATTATATTTGTGTAAATGATATCTCTGCGGTGACGAAAAGTAAAAAAAAAAAATTGAAAAAACGCAAATTATAAAATCAGTTAAATTAATCTGAAACAAAAAAAAATTATTTTTATTAAAAATGAAATCGACTGTGATAAATAATAATGGAAATAGTGGTAGTAATATAAGTGAGCAAAATAGTAATCCCGAAAACGAACATCAAACCGCATCACAGCCACAGAGCCATCATGGAAATGGACCAAATAACGGCGGTGGGGGTGGAGGTATAGGTGGTAATCCAAGACGATTTCCATTTTATGTAAGTTTTTTTTTTTTATTTTTATTAATAAGTTTAAATAAATATTTTTTTAAATTTTATTTTTAAACTTCTCGAATTTTCCGATTTTCGTCCGGTTATAGTGAAAACAGTAGAATTGTTTTATTTTAATTTGATTGTAAAAATAATGTAGTACGTTTAAGTGTATTAAGTATTTATCCAGTCATTGTTCCAACACAGTTTTTTAATTCTCCTTAGTGCCATACGTGAGCAAGGTCAAAAAAATTCTAACATTAAATAAAATGAGCAAAACAAGAATGAATTGTCATAAACATCAATGTCAACTTTCAGGGACTAAAAAATAAATTCTTATATTGGGAAGAGTGAAAGAGTTTTTTTAGTTCATGTTAATTGTTATTTCATTATTTTACAATTAATTTGCAGTTTTTAAACAAATATTTTTTATCAACCCTATGTTACTAACCTCTGTGTTAAATTCACTTAATTACTTAACGATAAAATAATCGTATGATATGCAGTTTCAATCAGCCTCGAAGTACTCTCTATTTTAGCAATGCATATTTTTCTTTGTTATTATTTGTCTACAAAAAAATACTTTTCACATCAATAAATGTTTCCCAACACATGTTTCTCAATCCCGCTTGTGTTTGATCACTTCAAAAATCAATTAAGCCAAACGACGGATGAAAAAGAAGATTAGTAACGGAGGTTTAAGACTTTATACATCCCAACAGTTTGATTGGATTAATGGTACAAATTTCTATTGAAACTTGTTCATCCCTTAGACAACTCAAAAACCGCGCTAGATCTAAAAAAGTACCATTATTGTTTTACCAACTGTAACTGTTTTCTGTGTTTTAAAATTTCAACACACAATTGAAATTTTTGAGAGACGGAATTTCACAATTAAACAAAAAAAAATCATAAAATTTATAAATACATTTATCATACAGTAACGATTAACGCTGTCTGCAGTACTTTTGAGTATTTGTTTTTGCTTTATCTACGTCATAAACTTTTTTTAAATAAATACACAACGATCGTTCGTCATTCATGATGATCTTATCTTTCAAAGTCTATTTATATTTCGGTTCATTTCATTTCACTTTGCTTAAATTTTTATTATGGAAATTTAAAACTATAAGAAAGTCTGATTTGTAAATTTTGATAATATTGCAAGGGCAGAAAGATGTGCATATATATATAGAAATAGAAATAAATGTATGCAAAAAGTTTAAGAAATGAGCATACTAAAAGATGTGCTGCAACTTTTTTGTTCTTCTTTACCAGGTTTTTTGTTAATTTATTGTGATAAAAACTAGTTTGAGTTGAGTATTTCTGAGATCATTCGATTCATATGTATATCAAAGTTTACCGATAGTTACTGTTGATTTCATTTTACACGCTAAGTTTTAACTTTTATATAGCTACTAACAATGGAGATCAGAAGATCAGAAGATCAGAAGATCACAAGATCAGAAGATCAGAAGATGAGAAGATCAGAAGATCAGAAGAAGATCAGAAGATCAGAAGATCAGAAGATCAGAAGATCAGAAGAATAGAAGATCAGAAGATCAGAAGGGCAGATGATCAGAAGAATAGAAGGTCAGAATAATAGTAGATCAGAATATCAGAAGATCTGAAGATCAGAAGATCAAAAAATCAGAAGATAAGAATATTAGTAGATCAGAAGATCAGAAGATCACAAGATCAGAAAATCAGAAGATCAGAAGATCGGTAGATCAGAAAACCAAAAAATCAGTAGATCGGCAGATCAGAAGAAAAAACCCTGAAGATCGGAAAATCAGGAATAAAGAAAATCAGAAGATCAGAATATCAGAAGATCAAAAGATCAGAAGAACATATGATCAAAAGATCAAAAGACCAGAAGTTCAGAGGATCAGAAGATTAGAAGATCAGAAGATCAGTATATCACAAGACCAGAAGATCAAAAAATCAGAAGATCTAAAGATCAGAGGCTCAGAAATTTAGAAAATCAGAAGATCAGCAGAATATTAGAAGATCAGAAGCTCAAAAGTTCAGAAGATCAGAAGATTAGAAGATCAGAAGATCAGAAGATCTGAAGATCAGAAGATCGGAAGATCAGAAGATCAGAATATTAGTCAGATTAGATCAGAAGATCACAAGATTAGAAAAACAGCAGATCGGCAGATCAGAAAACCAAAAAATCAGAAGATTGGCAGATCAGAAGAAAAAACCCTGAAAATCAGGAATACAGAAAATCAGAAGATTAGAAGATCAGTAGAACAGAAGATCGGAAGATCAAGAGATCTGAAGATCTGAAGATCAGCAGATCAAAAATTCAGAAGATCGACAGATCAGAAATTCAAAAGATCATAATATCAAAGGATCAGAAAATAAGTAGATCAGTCAATCAAACAAATCAGAATTTCAGAAGATCAAACAGCCGAAAAGGTGAAATATCGTTAAATTGAAAAATCCAGAAGATCTTAAAAAAAACAGGCATTCCAGTAAAAACCAGTAAATCAAGAATAAGAAAATCACAAAATTGGACTGTCAGAAGATCTAAAGCGTTAAATATCAAAAAATTAAGATAACTAAAGACCAGAAAAAATAATAATAATAATATCTTAGAATTATATTTATTCAAGACAAACAACTTTTTTAAAATTATCTTTAAATACTTAACGTCCCAACTAATCAAACCTTAAACAAATTCCATTGAAATTATTCAATCTTATTTCTATAAGATACATTAAAATTCTCAAAATTTTAATTTTACTAAAAAACTTTTATTACTTCATTAATAAAGAAACAAATTATTTGTATATCAACAGCTGATCTATTAAATACTGCAATATTTATTTATTGTTAAAATATTCTTAATAATAAGAAATAACAAACGATTAAGATCACAACAATAAATTTCATATTTTAGCATTGAAAATTCACTCCCACACCATCTAACTGTAAAAACTATAGACTAGGTAGTATTGAATAGCGAAGAGTCATTTCAATCATTCTCTCGTTTTCTAGTTATATTTAAAAGTAAAGTGAATCATCTGTTTGTTGAGAATTGATGATTCTCATGAATACAAAAGTGGCGCTGCATGATTAATGTTTTAGATTTTAGAAGGAGCGAGATAATTTGCCTTAGGTGGCATTTCAGATATGGTTACAAAAAGGTAAAAATACTTTTTCCAAAACAATTTGAAAGTAATTTGAAATTATGTAATCTAGTTATGAACGTGGAATAAATGTGGGTTGGAGTTAATTTAACGTTGCTAATTGTAGCACAAAAAATTAATTACTAAAATAAAAAAGAATATAGATGAGAATTGTGATAAAATCATTTAAAGCAATGAAATAAAATGTAATATAATATGATATTTAGTAAAAATACTAAGAAAATATAATTGTATGTGCTGATATGATAATATGTATCATGATATGATAAGATGAAAATATGATATGATAAGATGATATGATAATATGATAATATGTATCATGATATGATAACATGAAAATATGATATGATAAGATGATATGATAATATGATAATATGATAATATGATAATATGATAATATGATAATATGATAATATGATAATATGATAATATGATAATATGATAATATGATAATATGATAATATGATAATATGATAATATGATAATATGATAATATGATAATATGATAATATGATAATATGATAATATGATAATATGATAATATGATAATATGATAATATGATAATATGATAATATGATAATATGATAATATGATAATATGATAATATGATAATATGATAATATGATAATATGATAATATGATAATATGATAATATGATAATATGATAATATGATAATATGATAATATGATAATATGATAATATGATAATATGATAATATGATAATATGATAATATGATAATATGATAATATGATAATATGATAATATGATAATATGATAATATGATAATATGATAATATGATAATATGATAATATGATAATATGATAATATGATAATATGATAATATGATAATATGATAATATGATAATATGATAATATGATAATATGATAATATGATAATATGATAATATGATAATATGATAATATGATAATATGATAATATGATAATATGATAATATGATAATATGATAATATGATAATATGATAATATGATAATATGATAATATGATAATATGATAATATGATAATATGATAATATGATAATATGATAATATGATAATATGATAATATGATAATATGATAATATGATAATATGATAATATGATAATATGATAATATGATAATATGATAATATGATAATATGATAATATGATAATATGATAATATGATAATATGATAATATGATAATATGATAATATGATAATATGATAATATGATAATATGATAATATGATAATATGATAATATGATAATATGATAATATGATAATATGATAATATGATAATATGATAATATGATAATATGATAATATGATAATATGATAATATGATAATATGATAATATGATAATATGATTATATGATTATATGATTATATGATTATATGATTATATGATTATATGATTATATGATTATATGATTATATGATTATATGATTATATGATTATATGATTATATGATTATATGATAATATGATAATATGATGATTTAACTACGTGATAATGTGATATATTTGGTAATGTAATATTGTTGCAGTGTGTGATGTAAAATGTTTTTAAATTAAATATTTTCAATATTTATGAAAAGAACAGATTGTTTTAATAAAACAAAGCAAGAAGAATTTCTTATCCGATTGTCTTTCTTAATCTATATTTTTTATCCTTGTCTTAAAATACAAACAGTTAAATATAATTAAATTGTGATGAAAAGTGAATTTAACATGTTTCCATGATATTTATAATTTATCGATATACTTTATCTTTCATTATATTGTATTCAACAAAATGACATGCAATAATAATTATAAACATTTCAACAACTGTTCATATTAACAGTACTTGTAAAATTATATGAATTTTAGTAAATGGATTAATTTATTTGTAGAAATAAGTTAAAATAAAAAGCAGCCAAATGTTTTTAAATGTATTTTAAATTACTAAGCATTAATCAGCAAAATAATGTTAATTTCGTCTTTTATTTCTTCGAGAATTTCCTTGGATCAAACGCATCAGTCTGTAAGAACGAAACAAGACAATATCAATGGTATAATTTTTGAAAACTCAAAAGTGTTCATAAATTACATGTTTCTGTTTATTTTACATATGTTTGTATATAAAATGATTATCTATATTGTTTCTTTCTCAAGGTTACACCAATTTATAACAAATGTAAACGTTAACACAATATTAAAATTTGTAATAAAGAAACAAAATTTGAGTATAGGTGTTTTATATATATATATATATATATATATATATATATATATATATATATATATATATATATATATATATATATATATATATATATATATATATATATATATATATATATATATATATATATATATATATATATATACATTAAAACTAACATCTATTGAATATTCGTGAATAATAGAGAAAATAATTAATTTCATTTCAAGGCGAGATAATATTAAAATAAATTGTGTTTAACGGTCTTTGATTTCTAAATGCATTTTATGGCGCCAAATTTTACATAGGCGTAGTGTTGTTACTTAGAAACGACTTTCTAAAATTACATTTTAATATTAAAATATTTATTATTTTTCTATTTATTTATTAGAATTTTGTGCATAATGAACATCAAGAAATTGCGTGGTGTGGTTGCAAATATTAGAAATATGTAGGCAAGAAATGTAGTTGAACTCAACATTGTAGTTGAGAAATAAAATCCAACATCAACTCATTCCATGCTAATCTGTTTGTTACAGTTTTATATATTTGACATGTAAATCAGTCCACATTTAGATCTAATTAGTTGTTATCTTTACCTAAGCAAAAACTGTTCAAGCACGAAAATTATTCAAGTATCCACATTGAATAAAACTACTAATTGATATGTAAAAATTAAAACAACAACTAAAAACTATTTTGTTTCTAACTAACTTCCATCTACACAATTCAGCAAAGTCTATTCCACATAATACAGTCAAAATAATAATTTACCCAATTATACTTTTTTGGTTTCATTTCTATTCCTCAAATTGGCTCATTTATTATTCCATTATCGTTATCTGCACTAATATCCAACCAAAATAATTCGTTTAAAAAACTTTACATTTAACATATATAATATTCATATCACTCAATGGTGATAAACTAAAAAAATATGGTAAAGTAATACAAAAATATGAAACAAAAAAGGAACAAACCATTGTACTTCAAAATTTAATTACATTTGGACTTGCTCGAGAGAATTACCAACGGATCAATATCATAAAAATACGATTGCACTTATACATTATGTAATACCAAAAAAATCAAGATTAACCTAAGCGAATTTCTTTGGATTTGTATTATGTTTTAGTTTTAAAAATGTAGAAAAGGAAGGAATAAAAGAGAATTTTTGAATGGTTTTTCAAGATTTTAGTTTAGCAAGATATATTGCTGTGCAATATTTGTTGCTGTTTAAAGTACGTCAGATTTGCAAGAGTACTCGAATTTTAAATAGGTCAAACTAGAACACCATTTATAAAAAGACATAAAGAACACACAAGTAATTAAAATTTACATTAACAACCGTTCGTATTTTTAGAAACTTCATGTAATTTTGAAAGTTTAAAATTTTTTCTAAATATTAAATCGAATCATAAGTTACTAATGAACAGTATACTTGTAAATCATACGTTTTATTCGTCATAGTTAGTTTAGTTTTGTTTCAATACTTCTATAATAAAAACATTTTCTGTACTAAAAAATCTAGGTGAAACTAATAAATTACTAGATAAATTTTAAAAATTGTTTGTAAATACATAACACGCGAAGAAAATAAAATCAACAAAATCATCATAAATGCGATGTTACTGCATTTTGTCTATAAATGTCTGTCTGACTTTTCTGAGTGCAGTTGGGAATACAAATTGATTTTGCTTGATAAGTTTATTTATTTTGCTTTAACTCGGAAGTAAATATTCCTTTTGTATATATGTGACAAGTAGATCCGAAAAAATTGACTAAATTAAATGTCGTTAATTTTGTAATTAAGTCGAATTTAATTCGTAATTAAGTCGAATTGAATCGAAGACAAACCACTGTTGTTTTCATAGAGCGTTGTGTATTTTTGTACTTTTGTTTCGGTAGCTGTGAATGCTAATGAGCCACCACAAAACTCCCCCGCGAGTGAGGTTTTCCATAGGAAAAACAAAACCTTCATAGCAATGCAAACTGTTTTCTAGGTTTGATTCAAGTTATTTGTTCGGGTGCTGATAAAATATCAAATGTGATTGTTTTTGCCTTTAATTAATATAATGAAGTGTTTTGGAAATCAGCGAAGTACTTTGTAAGGACCATTGTATGGGGGTGATAATCCTATGCGTATCTTGTCTGACCTAAATAAAACGTATTCACAGATGTCTAATGTTTTAGGGTCAAATGCAAATGCCAAGAAGAACCATTGAAATCTCAGAACCCCAATTAACAGTGTTACTTTAGGCCATGAGAACAGCTTTAAGCTGTCGATGGAAGCTTGCCATGACATAGTAACCGTTGTATTACATGATTAGATACAAAGGATTGTGTTAACTGTGAGAAAAGTTTGCTCTTGAATTGTGTACCTTGATCCGTGGTAATGTGGAAAGAAACACCGAATCGTGATACGTAGTGCCTATAAATGTTGTGGTTATGCAGATATATTGGCCATTCAGTATGCTTCGGTCCAGCGGGAGAAACGATTAACACAAGATGAAATTCATTTGAAGGTGTAAGTGCTCCTACTATATCTAAGTGATTGTGTTTAAATCGACCGGGTGGAATTTGAATTGTCCATTAGGTGATTTGCTGTAACGTTAAAATTTTGGAACTTTGACCGGAGTTTGCCAAGTGGGCTATATCTTATTTATACCAAGGTTGGCAAATATCATGGCAAATACCAAAATTATATTTATATAAATATCAAAATATCCGATATATATCAGATATATATCCGATATATATCATGTTCTGATATTTATTTTTGAATAAGTTGTTTATCTTAAATATTATTCAATATATGGCCCTTTTCACACTTGAATGCAGTGCAGCGCATCACTTCCTCGTTTCTTACCTCTTTGCCTATAAACTAAATTAAAATATGGCAACTCCAATTGAGTTTATCGGCAATTTATCAAGCCTATTCGTCTATCTTTAATTGCACAAGTCCAAATGACGAATACGTTTACTTTCTTTGCTTTGGCTTGTTTATTTGGCCAAATTGCATCATCAATACCTATACAAGATTGTACAACTGGTCCAGTAATGGTCAATTACTGGCGACCAGTAATTCAACAATGACTATGATTCGATCATTAACATAATTTTACTTGTTGATAACTTCGGACAATAAATTGCTGCCATTTATTTGCCGGAGAGAAAAACAGCAATGGCCCATACAAGGGTGTACAACTGACCCAGTAACAGACCAAGTAACAGACCAATAATGATGACCAGTATTCCAGCAATGACCGAATACTATAGGTGAAATTAAACTATAGGTGAAATTTTTCAAACTATAAGTATATGTCTGAAATGGATAACACTCTAGCGTATTTTAACTAAATGACAAAGATCGGCCAATTTATGGTCCAGTACTGGTCCAATAAAAAAAGCCAATTGATGTTAACCATTAACGTGCCATTACCTAGCCATTTAAAGTAAACGGGTAATTTTCTCTAAACCGTAGATCGGATGATTCATGGTTCCAGCAATGGCCCAATAACAAAACAATAGTTATGTATTGTTTACCATTCATGGGCTAGTGCTTAACCATTCAAAGGTAACTAAATACTGGCGATGAATGATGAATGATTTTAGTACTGGCCTAATAACAAAAGTCAAGTCCTGTTAACTATTAATGGACTAGTGCTTGGTCGTTTTCAAATTCTGGAGTCCCCTGCTTGGGTAGTCATTCCATTCCACCACACCATTGGTGGTGTATTTCTGAACTAAGAATGAAATACATATTATAAAAATGGTGTAGATTCAGTTAAAAGCGCCATTACAAATGGAATGAAGACTGAAATAATTATATATGAATAAGGAAATATATGCTTCTTCTCTTTGGTGGTTGTTGTAACGTTTACTTACCTAAAAATCGATGGCCAAGCATAAATCTTCTTCGATAAAGCTTCCTAACTTTGAAAGGCTGCTCTAGTTTAAGATCGACTTCCAGTTTTCCAAGCAGGATTTGACTGACCCTGAAATAAGGTCAAGCACTGGCCCATTAATGTTAAACAGTACTTTGCTATTTATAATGTATTTATAATGTTTTACATTAGACATTTTTATTTTATTTTAAGTTATGAAATCCATTTGTATTTAATTTATTTAAATTTGCCTATGATACCATTGGCCATTGCTGCAATACTGGCCACACTATTCAACCTTGTATGGGCCATTGCTGTTTTTTTCTCTGACCTATGAATGGCAGCCGATTATTGCCCTAAGTTATCATCCAGTATAATTATGTTAATGGCCAAGGCATGGCTGCCAGTACTCTGCCATTGCTGCGTTACTGGTTCCCATTAATGGACCATTACTGAACCAGTTGTACAACCTTGTATAGGTTATGCGAAATTTCAACTACAACGGCAATAGTCGTTTTATCTCTTTGAGTCTGTCTAAAGCGACTGCTTTTGTCTTTAGATAACAAGGCACATGTTTAGCATTCATTACAATGTTTGTCATAAGATTAGTTTTGTCAGAATCTATGTCAGCTTTATGGTCTTGGCATAGCTGAACCAGGTTACCTCGATTTGGCATGCGTTTTGCAAGCAGTGCTGTGACTATTGACAGATTTTCTAACTTTAAGGTAGGAATAATTATTTATTTATTTTTTTATAAATATCATGATATATATCAGGGAATAAATATCGTGATATATATCAATGATATATATCGGATATATATCATTGATATATATCATGCCAACCTTGATTTATACTAGGACAATAGTAACGTAGTGCGTAGTTCTGTAGTGCGAGAGAGTGAGTCTGCACTACATTATCTTTGAAATGGATGTGCTAAATGTTCTTTATAAATTGTCAAATATAATCCAAGCGACATGTTTATCTTGGATTGCTTTCTCTCTTGGATTGGAAAACATGAGTCAAAGGCTCATGATCTGTGTTGATAATGAAATCTCAATCTTCGACAATATACCTAAAATGTTTGGTTGCTAGCTAAATTGCCAGTAATTCACTGTCCAATGCAAAATATTACTTTACTGTATCTGAAAGTTTCTTTGAAAAGAATCCCAGGAGCTTCCAATACTTATTGTAAGACTGCTGCAGAACTTCGTCAAACGCAGTGTTTGATGCATGAGTAGTGATGCTAAGCTTTGATTCGCTTATTACATGGCGGAGATGTGTTATTTGGACCAATTCATTTTTGACGTGTGTAGATGCTTTGTTGCATTGAGCAGACCAAGTGGCTGTTTGGTTGTTTTGTGCATTCTTAGAAGAAAAACCAAGTGAGAATGAATTGGAGCCGTAGTTTCGGCGAGTTACAGTATGAATCGGTGGTAGTGGTTTACCATACTGTTGAAAGATTTTTATTAAATTTGAAGCTGGGAGTTCTCCAATTACCTTGCGTTCGTCCAAGGGGAGAATGTCGGCAGGAGTGATCTCGTGACTGAAAAAATCAAGCGAAATTGCACCGAAAATGTATTTGGATGTTTTGATGTTTAAATAATTGTTCGAAGTGAGTGAAGTTTTTGTTGTTCCGCGGATAGGAATGCCACCAGAATGTCATCTATGTATAAAAAAAACGAAGTATAATTATTGAAGTACATAGTTTATGATTAGCTAAAACGTTTGAGAGGTATTGCGAAAACCAAATATCATTCGAGTGTATTCGAATAGGCCAAATGAAGTCGGGATTGCCGTTTTGTATGGTATGCTTTTACTAGATCGATTTAAGAGCATATTTTGAAGCAATGTAATTCTATGGAGATGTTTTGAATGTGGGGTATCGAATAAGAATCAGGTGTTGTGACCGTGTTTTGTCTTCGATAGTCTTCACTTGTTCACCAGTTGTGATCCTTTTTCTTCACCACGTGCAGAGGATAAGATACCGAAGAAGAGGATGGTCTACTAACCACTAGTTTCACCATGTGTTGGAATTCATTGAAGGTTACTTTGTGTCGAGTAGAATCCAATCAGCTTGGATGTTATACTGAAAGCTGTCCTTCAGTAACTATATGATGGACCACGTTATGACACACGGGTAGGTTGTAAGTCAGTTCGGCAGTAAGAGATGGGCATCGTTTAAGAATAGTTCCGTAGCCATTGCTGTAATGAATTAGAATCGGTATTGTAGTAGATGTCCAAGCCTAAGAGGCATTTGTTGACAACTGACTCGCTGAATCAACCAGCCGTTTGTATTTGAGGTCAACAAGAATACCAAATTTGTATTAAAATTCTGCGCCAATAATCGAACGATTCACTCCAGTTATGGTTTGAGTCAGATGTTGACTTTTAACAATTGCGTACCATAAGTAAGAATACTAGAACCATTATCAGCTGAAAAAACAAAACCCGAATAATAAACGTGAATTTTAGGTAGATTTCATATAAAAATCTACCTATTGCAATGACCGTCATCTCGGAATTTCGGAAAAATTTTGATGCCAAACGACTATATATGTAAAGCGGAGACGAACAAACAAAAAAAAAAAATTATATATATATATATATATCTATATATATAACGATATGAGGTATAACGGAATTTAGCGGCACTCTCACGGTCGCATTTTTTGACCTAGACCAAAAATTTTTTCTGAGCGTGTTGCGGTAAACAATATCTTAGATAAATTCGACAACTGGCCATATCCGAGTACAGGTTAAGAGTCTAGAGCCTTAAAACTGTCAAAAACAAAGCGTTATAACGGCCGTTTGGGGCAAATTATGTAAACAAAATTTATAAATATTAATTATTTGAACATATTTCTATCATTTTTTAAAAAGTCAGACATCTGCAATAAAAGTTTCTTTAGCTATCTGCAATAAACTGTGTCAAGTACAACGGCATTTAGCGGCACTTTCACGGTCGCATTTTTTCACTTACGCTAAAAATATTTCCTGGGTATGTTGCGGCAAACAGTCTCCTAAATATGTTTGACAATTGGCCATATCGGGGTACAGGTTAAGTGCCTAGAGCCCAAAAACTGTATAAAATAATGTTTATTTTTAAAGTTAGTTTAATACTTCAGTTTTTAATTAGTATTTTTTATAAAGTAATCTGATAAATCCGATTCTAATTGCACACATAACTGTCTGATCCCGAAATCTACCTTTTTCTAGCGGATATACCTGCCGCTCGGACTTTTTTTTTCGTGTTTTATTGAACAAACTAAAGGGTAGAACAGACAGGTCTGCGTCGGTGCCCATTAAACAAATGAGTTTATTAATTTTAACTTGGATAAAGAGAAGGTTAGAAATTTCATGTTGCGTGGCTGCCATCACGATCCAGTTTTTATCTAGATTTTTGCTTTTTTTGATTTGTCAACGTCCATTTTAGCTATTGAGGATGGGCGTTGGTGGAAATTGCAGACGAAATTTTCTTCTGCAATTTCTTAATTGTTATTAAGAAAATGTAACGCTACAAATTTAATTTTCTTTGCTTAAGAAATAGATTAAAAATTCTCAAACCATTTAATTATTTTAACTTTTGAAAAACGTAATTAAATTCTAATTTTTTTATCTACTTCTTTTTATTTCTTTTCTATTCTAAAAATAAGAAATTTAAAAATCTATTATGCCACAGAATGTAACGCAACAGTTACACGAGATTTGGCTAATCAATATCGCTGATCATGGGGTGCATGTGGCGTACAATCAAATCAAGAAATAAAATTACTGAAAAGATGACTGAGGATATGTTGATCAAAATAAAAAGATTTTTGTGCGAAATAAAAAAACGGAAATACACCGTTCTGAGATTATTCTAGAAAAGACTAAAAATGTTATTTAGCTATAAACTATTTTTTTATGAATTAGTTGAACCTGTATACTACACTAAATATGAAACATTTATTATTTAGATTCTTTGAGTATCAGAAGGTTTAGATAAACTGGAAGAAAGAAGAAATTTGGAAAAATAGAAAGAAGGATGATGTGGAGATAGACTAATTGTATTGAATGACGATGATTATTTTCTTTAAATGTTTGCGGGGTAAAATCTTTGAGGGTGTTGAATGACACAACTTTTCCAAAGTCATTCTGAAAAAAAGAAGGTAGTCTCGAGGACTGCCGACAAAAGTGAAAACTTAAAATTGTGAAATAGCTGTATCTTATCGTCTAAATACAACAAAATCTTTACTTATTTTACCACACTTACACACTGTTATTAACTGAGAAAAACATCAAATTCAATTAAAAGGAAAAAACCAATATATAAATCAATGGAACGAGAATAAAATTATTTATTATAAATAATCACTATTACACCACAATACAAAGGTTATTCATACTATCAACTGCGTTTTCTTTATTAAAAAGTATAAAGAAAAATACACATATCAAATATGACAAAAACAATTTTTTTACTTAAAAATACAACAAAATCTTTACTTTTTATACCACACTTACACATTGTTATAAACCGAGAAAAAAAATCAAGCTCAATCAAAAAGAAAAAAAAACAAATTACAAATCAAGAAAATGAGAATAAGAAATAACATATGATTACAATTTATCTCATTCTCTTTTAATATTTATTAAATATTTAATATTTTTTTAGCGTGACGATGATTCGAATATATAAATTTTTCCCCATAAAAAATCGCACAAAGCGCCTAAAGAAGTTTTCACTTTAAAAATATCTCACAACTGGATATCTAGACCGCAAATGGGTTAGTTCTTAAGCTCTGGTTTGTCGATTGTACTGCGCATATGATGAAAATGTATTTAAGATTATACATCACTAAAATTATATTTATAAAGATTCATAACTCAGTTATATTACTTCGGTGCTTCGGTGAAGGAAGCAAGTAGATTTTTTAGTTCGGTATTATTTATCAACCGTATACACTATAGCCTTTTTCTACGCCGAGCCCGAACATTTTATTCACAAATGCCAGACATGACAGTAGCACTTCATACATAAACGAATAACTAACTTGTATATCAGCCAACTTGTATATAACTAACTTGTATTTCAATAGTTGTTTTGTAAAGTAACGCAATCAGTCTTCAATTATTTCAATTAAGATTTTCAGATCAGACTTAAGTTCGGATAGCCGATTATGATGACAATTGGCTTATCAGTTATTGACTACAATCAAAACAATTCTGTCTACGTAGTTTTTGTTTGACACTTCCGGTAAACAAATTATTTGCAATAATTTATTCAACAGCCATTCATGTCCATCTGTTTGCAAACTACTTCGTTCGTTCTTTGAACGATTTTGTTGAAATATTGATCTGAGGTGTACTAAAAAGAACAAAGTTCTTTCGTATCATTAAGCCTCAATTAAAATAAATACAATGTTGAAACCATTCTTCCTCATACGAGTTGCACCATTCTTTTGAAATAATCATAAACAATTAAGTTTTGTTTGCTTTCATATATATATTTTAATAATATTTACATTTAATAAAAAAATTCAAATTTCATGTATGCCAAGTTTTTCTTAAATTTTACTAAAACGAATGAAAAATTCTAAATAAATTTTTATTTTCGTTTTCTTGGCATATATTTATGTAAACAATATCAAAATTTAAATGAAACGAAAATGAAAATAAATTTTCCATTTTACTTATGATCATGAAAAAAAATACTTGTTGCAAATAAATTTGAAAATTTGCTAATGTTTATTTTTTGTGTGTGAAAAAAAAATATAGAAGTTGAAAAGAGCCATTTTGTTTAATAGAGACAATACTGTTAGAAGTGATTTATAGAGTGACATGGGACGCGCGTTGTAAAAATTTCTAATTTGCTAGTAGAAAAATTGAGCTAAAAGCTTACTAGCTCGCCTGCATAAGCTTTTAAAATTGAAATACTCTTTGAAATAAAATACCCGATAATAATCCACGTTAATTTTCTCCCTTGTGTACATATACTGAAGAAAAACGAAAATCTTTGTTTTTATAAAGGAAATAACTTTTTAATGAATTTGCTTTAAGATTGTTGAAATGCGATTTTATTTATTAAGAATGTAATGTCAATGTAAGTGGGTGTTCACATTCTAATTACTTTACTTTTCTTAATGAATATCTATTTTGACATACAAAGAACAAACATGAAATCGATTTTGATATTTGAATGGTTTTCTTAGCATGTTTGAGCTATTGGTGCTACACTACAATGTGCAAACTACAGAGGAATCGCTCTCCTTTGCACAGCATATAAGATCTTTTCCTACATTTTGCTATCAAAAATCAATCCTTTTGCTGCACAACTGTTTGGAGAATATCAGTGTGGTTTCCGGCGGGGCCGAGGTACTGCCGATGCACTTTTCTCGGTAAAGACGGTTTTGGAAAAGTGCCGAGAGTTCAACATACCTGTGCACCAACTCTTCATTGAATTCCGGCAAGTCTACGACTCTCTCGAACGAGAAACTCTATGGTTTGCTCTGATGTCAATGGGAATTCCTAGTAAGCTGGTTTCACTTTGCAAAATGACAGTACAGAACTGTCAATGCTGTGTATGAGTAGAGAACGAAATATCAAAGTTTTTTAAGGTCGACTCCGGTTTAAGACAAGGTGATGCTATCTCTCCTATACTTTTTAATCTAGCCTTGAAATATGTGTGCCGTCAAAAGAAACTACCGACTAATAACAATATCTTGTCAATAAACTGGATTACCTGGTTCACCTTATTACGATATGAACGATAAACTTTCCATCTATCTTCAGATTTAAGCTCTCTAAAGCAACTAAAAGCTAGATCACGTATGGAAATAGCTTTAGAAATTTCAAGGATAACCACGGGTTTTGGTTATAACCTTTGTGCGAAGAGGAACATGCAAATTAAACATTTCCAATAATACAGAATTCAAGATACTCACTTGCTCATCCACACTGTTAGTCAGAAAAACTTCATTTAGGACATAATAGTTTAAGTCAAAAGCAAACCAATTCAAACTAATATGAGCATAATCTCCAAAGTGGAGCAAATCAGGTTGCTTGGGACAAACAAAACTGAAAAAAGAGTAGATGAGAGAATGATTAGAAATAAGTAAAAGTACCAAGATCACTAACACCAATCAATTAGGGAGAAGTTATTCTGAGAGACATCAAAATAAATAGATAAAACATTATGCACAACTTGAGAGTTAATTTTAAACAATTGAAAAGTCACGCAAAATATTCGAGTCCATAAGATGAAGACTAAGTGAGGCTTTGGTTCCATTAAGATGAGGCTTTGGCCCTTGTGAATAAGAACACTACAATACAAAGCTAAAATTGTCAGCAGAGCGATAGACAACACCAGTTAGTAATAATTTAATAGTTAATTTTGTAAAAAGATATAGCAGCCACCATCATGCAACACTCTGCGGTCATTCCTAAAGAGATTAAAGTCAGGCACAGAAACATTAGCATTAGGAATGTAACTTTTCAACCAAGTTTCAGAAACTCCAACTACGTCAAGATAATTACCTTCGAGAACACAACGCACTTCATCAAGTTTGACCAATTTTTTTGCACATATACCGTGGGCATTAATATGACCAACATTAAGGTAACTACAACTATTATCCAAGTCAGACCTGAGAATTGAACAGTCACTGGGCGCTGGCAGAAGATAAGAAATAATTAACCTCCACCTTCAAACATAACAGTACTTGAGTACTACAATGAGTAATAATTCAACAAAGTGATATCAAGCAACACCAGCTCGCACCAACAATCCGACCATTAACCGCATTCAAGGTATCTTTCTGTGAATTAACAGTAATGACAATACCATCGGAATAATGAAGCCGGACTCTTCCATTTGAAACAGTAACTTTTTTTAGCAAAGTTTTCTCTTTAATTCAATACAGAATCTTGTGAGTACAACGCCTGGAATAAGAATGTTATTAAAATAAATACTGGACTGCAGCTCAGAATCCACAACTTGCGACAATCTTAGATTTTTATCCAGGAAATACTTATTGACATAATTCCATCCCGCAAACAAGCAGTGCCGAATTTCACCAGAATAAAAATGTTTTCTTACCTAAAACTCTATAGAACAAGATCATCCGTAACACAGCCTTAATTATTATTTCTGTGAGATTATAGAATAAGTGACATTTATTCCATTAATCACAATGTCCGGTCTACGTCTTTGTCCATCCAACCGCTCCAGTGTTGCAGAATTGTTGCAGTAAGTACACCAGGATTTTGAACCTAGCTCTTCAAAAACAGCCATACGCTTTTTAAGAACATCAACTTCAGTAAAAACAGGATGAGCCACAATTTGCTCAGCCACAACATCTTTACACTTGCTAGCTCGGATTATATTCAAAATACTATACTAATTCAGTAAAGTATTTTGAGCACCCGTACTTAATTTCAATTAAAGTTGTTGAATTTCAGTACAAAGCGACTGAAGCGTAAGCTGATTACTTTTCTTATTTACATCAGCACAAGCTACATAAAACCATTTAGTAGAAAGCGACTCAGATAGATACTTCTAAAATCTTTAACTAATACCAGCACACTTTAATTCGTAATACTTGTCACACATATCACAGCAAATGCCGCATCCCTCCAGTCGGGAAACTGAACAAAATATTTAACATCACCATTTTGAGGTTATCCAAACACCAAACACCAAGAATCACAAGCAAAAAAGTCTAATACAGCAAAACAAAAGAACCAAAATGATTTATATTTATATTGATTTATAAACCACTAATTAGGATATAGTATTTAAAAGTTCAAAAAAGTAATTAAAACTTTTCTCGATAAGATAAAATGCGTATTACTCCATAAATATTCACCATTTTGAAAAACGAAAACAAGTAAACATAATTTATAATAATCATCTGAAGCCAACATTAAGGAGTAAAACCCTTCATAATTTGCAGATTCAAATTGGTTCAAGGTTTTGGTGCGAAATAATTAGAATTTCCAATTTGCTTGTTTGTTCGACTCCATAAATTGGGAAACTACTAAGCTTTTAGTTTATTGGTTCATGTATACCTATTATATTGAGCAGTTGGAGTAGAAGAGCCCAGTCTTAATATTTAGTACTACGGTAACAAAGTGTTTTATCTGAATACCACAGGAATGTTTGTTGTTCTAGCTAGACACTTTTTTTTCATTTTAGGTAGAAGAAGGTTTCTATTGGTCACTCCAATCTATTATGTCATGTGAATGTTGAATCTATGCGATTGCCCGTTAGAGCAACGTTCCATCCTTTCAGAATTTCAGAATATGGAGTGTTCCGAGAGTGATCATTCACGTAAATAAAAGTGGGTCATATTTACCTTTTTTAATGGTTATATCTATACATGTCCAGCTACTCAAGGTATTATAATCATATTACTAATGTTAAGCTTATTAAGCTTCTTTTCACAATTTCCATTTATTTTGAATATTACCGTACGTTTCACTTTCAGACAGCATGGCAAGCCCCTTTTCCCATCTATTTAGGCTTATGTTGGAATGTGGGCATCTTTCAATTGTATAACGGAGTGATACAGAGATAGTTGACATAGGTAATCTTTGCTTGTCACTAAAGTTCATGACAAATTTCGAGCTAAAAAATATTTTATCAATTTGATAAAAAAAATTGTTGGAACGAAAACTATATTACCCCATACAAAAAATATTCAATTTGAAAATAATTTTGTTTTCCAATTTATAATAATATTTCCGGCTGAAAATCACTAAGGAAAATTATTTAATCAACTGCTATTTTAGTTGATTTCCCTGTTACTTTTTTCTCAGTGTATGGTCGAGTACATTGACATTTTGGCTTGTTTGGGTTATCGGACACGACAATAGGAGACACATTTTTGGACAAGGTTACCCTCGTTTTCTAAAACAAATTTCCACCTCCCATTAATAAATAACAAAATTGTGGTAGTAAATTTACAAGATATTTGGGCAATCGTAATGTTTCGGAGTTTGCCGAACGAAAAAGCGACCGAATAGAGCTAAATGACAGATTAAAAAGTTGGCGAAAGCACGCATTTCGGAAATATTCAGACCAAAAAAACATTAAAGGAAAAAGGAGACTCTGACGACCTTAGAAAAGAAGAGGCCAAAACAATCACATCCACCACAATAATAGATTTTATTTACATAATTGAATCAAAAAAAAAAACATATAAAGGTCACTCACCCCATAGATAGTTCAGATGTTTTCCCTGCCTAGCCTACCATATTTGTAATATTAATTATATTACGCCACAAAACAAAAGCGATTGTTGATTTAAATTCCGAAAATAGTATATTATGCTACGATCTTGTAATGACGGTTAGTAATACACGAGCATTAACCGGGATACGAAACGAGCCGTAGGCGAGTTTCGTATGGTATATGAGAGTGTATTAATAAACATTACATGAAAGTGGCATACGCTATTTTTTCTACACCCGGTAAATAACGAAGAACGAAAATTGCAATTTTCAAATTTCAAAGTTCATTTTTTTCCCATACGAAAATTTCAACAAACGTCAAATGCATAGCATGTTTGATTGAAAAACTATGGGTTTCTTTCTATTGATTAAAAATCTGTATCGTAATAAAATCTGTATCGAAATGAATATCATTATAAAACGGATTTTGGTCATATAAGTGTATTTTTATAGTACGGGTGTAGAAAAAAATATTTGTGAAAAGCAATTAATTTGTTGCGCCACAAAACAATGGCGATTGTTGATTTAAATGCCGTAAAATATTTGTGAACAGCAATTAATTTGTTGCGCCACAAAAACAAAGGCGATTGTTTATGGAAATATGTTAAATATTGTAATAGGAAATATGTTAATTGTTGTAATATAGGAAATATGTTAAATGTTGTAATAAATCGACGGTCACCAACTGTTGAATTTGAAAAGTTGGCGGACTCGTCAAGAACAGGCGCCTCATGAAGTATAAAATATTTGGTAACCATCAAATTAAACCCCCGAGGGTTTATATATATTTTTCTATGATAACAAATGAAAAGTCTATTTCACTAGTGTAAAAAGAATAACAAATTGAAGTTGCTATGGTTTTTCATATAATTTTACAAAGTATTTTAAACAACGTAACCATGAAAAAATAGAATATGAATTTTGAATGTTTTGTTGTCGATTTCTAACTTTATAATTTATAGTAAATATCGATTATATATACTATCATAGAAAAAATTGCATTTCCTACGCGAGATAAAAACGTTTTTCGTTCGTAAACATGTCTCACTCGACGCTAGCGCGTCTCGTGATCAAATGTTTACTCACGAAAAAACCAATGTTTTTATCTCTTGTAGGAAAATATACTATTTTTTCTATTATCATTGCTTTCTGTATATTTCTATATTATTACTTGATATTGTTTTTTAATATGAAATTAAAACTTATTTTTTAGTAGAGATATATGTATTGTTGCAGCATTTAATTGGAATTTTCCGTTTGCTCCACCACAAATAAATAAATATAGCAAAAAATTCGAAAATTGATCACAATAAAGGCAATGAAAATGTAAAACTCGATAATTGAAACCGAAAAAACAGATATTAACAGAGCGAAATACTATGTTTTTCTACGATAACATATGAAAAGTCAATAATCATCACGCTTAATGCTTTGTGAAAATGGGTTCTTTTTCAACTAGTGTAAAAAGAATAACAAATTGTAGTTGCTATGGTTTTTCATATAATTTTACAATAGTATATTAAGAAACTAGTTTCATAATCGACGATTTTATCGCATGCCATCTGTTTAGAAAACGACCCGCGCAGCGCGGAGTTTTCTAAAGCAGCGGTTCTTAAACTTTTTTCTATTGCGACCCCAAATTTTAAATGCCATATTTTGGCGACCCACTTATATTTTTTTTGACAAATAAACGTTATTAAAAAAAAAACGTTTAATTAAACAACAAAAACTATTTTATTTTCAGCTAATATAAAAATAAAAATTTATAACATTACTTTGGACTGAAAGACCTAAGTATGACATTCATGAGCCAAAAGTGAAATTCTTACCCCCACTTTTTTTGGCATTTCTCGACGTTTTAGAGCCTACTGATTCTAAAAAAGCAAAAAAAAAATGTATGTCTGTCTGCCGGCCGTCCATCATTACCTACGCTGTAGGGAAAACCGCTGGAGGGATTTCAAAAAATTTTTTTTTCTAAAAATAGGTATACTCAAGGGACAGGTCCGAAAGGACGCTGTGTTCGATAGCTGTACCGGAAGTGTGTCAAAAATCATTAAGTGTGTCAAAGACAACAAATTTTCATATTTTTGGCTTAAAAACGTCCATTTTAAGTGATTACGAGTAGGAACATTAAATTTGGAGAAACCTTGATGGTTATAGGGATTGGTATGTGAAATCAAAAACTAGATTATTGCATTATAAGTTTGTCAAAAAAATGTTGTCAAGTGTTGTCAAAAGAAAGATTTTTATTGATTTTTTTACCCAATTTTTCGGAAAAACATAAAATTAATTATTTGTTTAAATGAAATTTTATTATTATTATTGAGAATTATGGCATTACAAGTTTGTCAAAAAAATAATGTCAAGTGTGTCAAAAAGTGATTTCATTTATTTTTTTAGCCAATTTTTTGAAAAAAAATGTAGCTGCTTTTATGGTGTAAATGTAATTGAAAATGTAATTGGACATGGAAATTTTTTAATTTGTTATAGTTTTTGAAATATTTTTGGAATTTTGAAAAAAGTTTGTATATTTGATTTTGTAATAATTTTTGGAATATTTGTAGAATTTTGGAAAAAGTTTTAATTTTTGATTTTGTAAGAATTTTTGGAATATTTTTAGAATTTCTAAAAAATTTTAATTTTTGATTTTATTATAATTTTTAGAATTTTGAAAAAAGTTTCAATTTTTGATTTTGTAATGATTTTTGCAATATTTTTAGAATTTTGGAAAAGTTTGAAACTTTTAAGAATTTTTGGAATATTATTGGAATTTAGAAAAAGTTTAAACATTTGATTTTATTCTAATTTTTAGAATATTTTTGGAATTTTGAAAAAAGTTTGATTTTATTTCATTTTTACAATATTTTTGGAATTTTGAAAGAAATATGAATTTTTGATTTTGTAATATTTTCTCGAAACGCTAAATGGAGAGATTTTTGAGTAGTTTGCTGAGTTTATCATCTTTTCACTAAATTATGTTAATTTATGATCTGTTATAATTTTCTGGCATCGTATTGATGTTTCGTGTTAGTTTTGTAATAAATTTCTAAACAGAGATAAAAAAATACTTGTACTTTAACAAAGAGCTATGTTTGATATACATCGCTGCCCAAAACTAAAAACCATGTCCTCATAAAAGTTTTTTGCTGAAAACCATATCAAAATCCTTAACCCAGACCGAAGTCTTGATATCTCAGAGCTGTGAGATTTCGGCCTCTCCATATTTTTCTAGTTAAAACAATATGAAAATTAATAAAAAATAAAGATTAATAACCTTTTCTAGTTATATTATTAAGTATTAAAATAAATAAAACATTAAAATATTTTTTAATGTGATGGGTGTGCTTGCTTTTTGGAGCAAAGTAACGTTAATTGTGGCTAGATTTCCTAAAGCGCTGGTCTCAATTGAGAGCGATATTTTGATTTAATATATATACAATAAGGATGAAAATGCATTTTCGCACAAATATGTGGTGGAAAAGGTCAAAATAATTTGAACTGTTTCTCCCTTTTAATTGACAACCAAAAAAATTTCCTGGTATTTGATTCTTAAATAGTGTTTTCAAAGTACTATGGCAGGATAGTTCAGCAAATTCTTCTTGAGCTTTTATGTCCATATGTTGTATATCTTTAAGTTTTATGTTAAAAGGCTGAATTAGCCAACGGTGTTGTGAAATATAAATTATTGAATTATGAATATTGAATTATTGAACGATCCGACTACAAAATTGTATTGTGGATTGTAGAATGTCACCAAAAGATAAGTTAAAACATTACAAAATTTAAAAAGTCATCCAATTCTAAAACCCTGAAAAATGAATTCAAAAACCTTGTAAAGTTTGTTAATTTAAGACATATATAGGGAAAATTTATTTTTTTAATATTTATATTTTATATATTTTTTTAAATTGGGAATTTCTCGCGACCCCATGAAAAAATCTAACGACCCCAGTTGGGGTCGCGACCCCGAGTTTAAGAAACGCTGTTCTAAAGGATAAGTGCGATAAAACGTCTTATGAAACGAGTTTTTTATACTATTTTTTCTATTTTGCATTTTTTGTCTTGAAATTTAAAAAAATATTTTTTATGTTTTAAGGTTTTAAAGAAAATTTCTAAAAATTTCAATTCAAAATAGTAGCAGAGCTTACTATTTTGAATTGAAATTTTTAGAAATTTTCTTTAAAACCTTAAAACATAAAAAATATTTTTTTAAATTTCAAGACAAAAAATGCAAAATAGAAAAAATAGTATAAAAAACTCGTTTCATAAGACGTTTTCATCATATTTCTATATATTTTTTGTTGCAAAACTAGCGACTAAATGTGCAACTAAAATGTGTATTTTATTAAAATATTATATTGTGTATTTTATTAAAATAATTTGAAATTTTGTTATTATTACTAATTATTTTAATTAATTAAAATATTTAACACTAATTTAGATATTCTTATTAATTTTATTTATATAATTATTCGTTTTAACTTTCACTGACGTTTGTATGACCAATGTGACCAACCTTGAAAAACAAAACTTTGCGTATTGTAATGAAAGCCATTTCGATACGCATTTGGGTATCGAAATGACTTTATTTTAGACGCAAAATAGAAAAAGTTTTTTTAACAACGCAACCATAAAAAAATAGAATATGAATTTTGAATGTTATGTTGTCGATTTTTGATTTTATAATTTATAGTAAATATCGATTATATATATACTGCGCTATCTACGCTAGCGCGTCTCATGAACAAATGTGTCAAAACTAATGAAAAAAATAAAAAGCATGTATTAATTTTTATTTATTTTATTAACGATTGCTAGAGTCTTAAGAAAATCGGAAAAGATCGGATTCAAATATCTCATTTTATCGGCGTCTTGATTCAATTTTCCATCTTTATATAACTACAGCGTGATGGTAACGCGAATACATAAAATTTTCTCCATACAAAGCGTCCACCGCGCCTAAAGAAATTTTCACTTCAAAAATCATCTTGCACGTTGGTGTTGACACTGTCCATGATCGTGTGGTATTTATTTGCATAACGCCTAAAGATAGCTTCAATTCTATACTTTTTATCATCCATTGCTAGGCTTCATGTATTGCAAATTAAGAGTATACCCATCAAATGTTAGCTATAAGTCGATTTGTGCTGTATGTTTTCGAAGGACGTCAACGCTTGTTATTAGTTTTGGCACAGAGGTTTTAGTTTTAATCCCAGGGACTTGATCTATAGGACTCTAGGTTTATGAATGAAAATGACAATAGCTCTTGACCTTCCATTCGCTAATTAATAGGCGTAAACTAACAAACACCTGTATCATTTGCTTACCCCAAAATCACAATCACTTTGGGATGAACTTTGACATTGTTTTATTTAAAAATTACCTATAAAAGTCTCAACAAATTTATTTTTTTTTTTCATTGCAGCCGGAATTTGATTTCTACGACGATGATGATGGAATATTTTCAAATAATGGAATACGATCACGATTAAACCGCATGCATGATCCATTTGGGACATGGGGAAGAAAACGGCGTGGTTCACAAGAACAAGCACAACAGCAGCAACAACCACAACAAGTACCCCAAGTAAATCCTCAAGCTCAACCACAACCTCAAGAACAAATATACGATGATGATGGCTTTTTCCCATCAATGCATCCAAGGTGGACAGATTCATCGTGGAATCGTACTCCTTTAAAACGAACATCACAATCTGGATTACATAATAATAATCATCACTTAGACGAAGATGATGATGATGGATTTTTTAGTTATATTCCACAAGAGTTTAGACAATATATTCCAAGCAATTTTTCGTTTCCTAGAATGCGATCACATTTTCCAAGAGAAAATGTTTCTGGTTCACCACAATCACGAAGTAATTTTGAAGCACATCATCCTATTCATCAACAACAACAAACGCAACAACCTGCAACACCAAAATATTGTGATGCTGCTATGCAAACCGATTTAGACTCAAATGTTAATGTTGATTCTGGAGAGGTCAATTCTGCTGATAATAATTCTCAAAATTTAAATCAACATGGGTTAAGAAATACGGTTGATTTAGGACAGAAATCAAGTCATGATGAAAGTGATGATCCAGGCCCTCGTGCGAGATCCGCTCCACCAGATCAAAACCATCAAAATAACCCAAATAATCAAAATAATAATAATTTCGCATCCAGTTTTAGTAGTTCTTCTAGTAGCTCAGCACCAGGTCAACAACCACAAACTCATGTTTTTGCACATTCTACTCCGGGAGGATTTGCTCAAGCAACAGCAAATTCTACATCCAATACAGGCACTAATACTAATTCTACTCAGAGTGGTAATCCAAACTCCTTTAGACAATATTATTATCCATTTAATGAAAATAATCAAGGTCAACCACAACAACAACCTCAACCACATCAACAGCCACAACCCCAAAAAACAGAAGCTAATGAGAGCAGGAATGATGATTCTCAATTTGTTCGTACAGTTCCAATTATAATTGAAAGTAGAAAAGTTCCTCCAAAACCAAAACCACAAACATCACAAAAAGCTTCAGAGTCAGCACAAAGTGTTCCGGGGGCTCGTGAAGTACCAATTCAAGTAGAGGTTAAACCACAACAACAGCAAGCTCCTCAGTCTGCTGAAAATGCTCCTTCAGCCCCACCACCTTTAACAGATTCAATAACAAAAATTCAAGAAATTCAAAAAGAGGTAATGGAACTAATGTTAGCTGTTGAAAAATTCAAAGGAGATCGTCGAGATAAAGATTACATTTGGTTGGATGAAATGTTGACTAGAAATTTACTTAAACTCGATGATATCGAAACAGATGGTAAAGAAAATATTCGATTAGCTCGTAAGGAAGCCATTAAATGTATACAGGCGTCGTTATGTGTACTTGAAATGAAAGCTGATGGCCGCATTCCTGATGAAGTTAAAACAAAAGATAATAGCATAAATAGTATTGAACCAATGGATATTGATCAAACCAAACCTGCGGCAGACAACGAAGCTGAAGCTAGAATGGAATCTGAGCCACAACCGATAACACCTGAAACTGTTCAATCGACTGAAACCATTGAAAATAAACCCGCTGAAGATACAAATAGTAACATAACCGTTGACTCCGAAACAGGAAAAACGTTTGAAACCGAAGAGACTAAAACTAATGAAAATGTAAACGATGGAAATAATATTGAGAATAAAACTGAAACGCCAGCAGCTGAAACTAAAAACTAATTTTATTTTGTTTTTTTTGTAATTTTTGTTTTTAATCTCATTTTGTTTCTATATAATTAAGTAATAAAAAATTATTTATTTTAAATTTTTTGCTGTTATATAAAAGAAATTAAATAAATTTAAATTTAAATATTTGTATTTGATTTTAAGCAAAGAAATTTTTTGAAAAATAATTTTTGATGTATTTTGTTTTACAACTGAGAGAACGTATAAATAGTGGATGAGGTAAAGAATTCAAAGCTTGGTTACCGATGGCAACGGTTGGTTGCTCAGTTATGGTTAAATTCAGGTAGGTACCCAGAGAACAAAATAGTTCAATGGTGATCGATATTAATAAATGGTGATCGACATTAATAAATTAGTACAGAACATGCCCAAAATAAGCAATCTTATTAGACCAAACACAACCTGTTGAATCAGGACCCTAATTTTGGTTAGATTATTTTATGTTTAGCTTGCGTTTTTGTGCCTTTTTAATTTTGCGTCCGTTTTGTAAAGCGTAAGAGCTGCACTGTAAGGATATGTAAGTTTTACTTAAATCTTTCTATTTATACTTATCACTTGTATTTTTACGTAGTAAACAGTTGCTATTTATGAAGTTGTATAACGCATATTTTACATGTATTTCTAAATATTTAATTGTGATCCATAAGAAGTAGCAAAAGAGAGACTCTCTTCTTGTCACACTAATGAACGTGGAAGTAGTGCTAAAATCTTTATGGCACCCAAATTGCATATTAAACAGCAGATTGTAGTCACTAAGGTACTCAACAATCTGGCTTTTTAAGATGTTCTCCAAGATCTTAGACAGAACTAGGGTGTATACTAATGGAGCAAAACTTCGTTTTAGAGGACTTCTTAGATAAAGATCAGACTTTAGCTTGATTACATGCCACATGAAAGGAAGATGACATGCGAATAGTATTGATGATATGAACGAAATGAGTTTAGAGTTCAAGAAAAATATCTGTAGATAGCTTAAGAGTTAGACGATATTGACATGAAGGCACCCTCAGAACTTAGAGTTGAAGACACCGAAAAAAGAAAAACCATTACAAGACTCAGAAAAAAACATGTTGAAACACTACACAACCGGAATACTATTAGCGCTAGCGAATGAATTATTCAAAATATTCAGTTAACGTTCATATAAATTAACTGAGTCATACCTTATAGAATTAGAAATTAGCTTTTATTCGCTTAAGCCTATCTATTGAACATCTATTGAACATATATCTCTCAAATAAAGAAACAATAACACAATTAAAAAAAGAAGTCAATTTTTCAACTTGACTAGTCCCATAAATGGCAGAGAAGTAGGTCTGCCTGACGTCAGAAAACAGAAGACGCAAATTAATACCTCTTTAGTAACGAGCAAAATAACTTCCCATAAAGGAGGACACTGAAATGCCGAAATACCAATAAATGAATATGAAGGCATGAGTATAAATACTATGACGCCCAACTTGTATTACTAATCAGAAAATAATCGATTAGAGAAACAGAGTTGGAGTTAAGGACAAAGCGTTTTTTTTTTGGTTTTCGGACGTTGTAACTTTTCTTAAATCTACTTGGAACCTGCATTTTCAAGCGACCGCGGACTCTTACCCGGACCGGGTAAAACACCTCCCTTGCTCTTGTGGTCCCGTTAATTTGCAAATTAAAAGATAGGGAGAAGTCACCGTGGTGAAGAAAAAGGCCAGACATAATTTCATCCATTATATCTGGGCACACTGGTGCAGCTAATTGAACACCCTTTAGTCTAGTGAGTACAATTTTGTACGCACTTCCCCATGGGTTATTCTGAACTCCCTCTATACGACACTCAATGAATGATCTGTTCTGACTATTTGCAATTACTTTCCCTAATTATTTTCGCTTTTCCCGGCAATCACTTTGAAACTGCTCATAGTGCTCATGATTTCTCCTCCGTGTACATTTCCTCCGTAGTTTGAGGCACTCTTTTCTCAAACGGGCAATGTTTTCATCCCACCAGAATACTGGGTACCGTCCATTACCGTTGATTTTACGCGGCATAGATGCATCACAGGTGCTCTTAAGATACCTCGCAATAAATTTTGCTCCTATTTTAGCATCGCTCTTCGGTATTGGCATACATTCAACCATGTAGTCCAGTATCTCCATGTCCGCGGTGGTACAATAATTGAGCAATACCAGATCAAGTCGGGCAAGTGCCTCAAGTAATGCCCTACCTCTAGGGTTAGTACGTTTACTTCCCAATTCAATGGCCCAAGGGTTGAAATCACCCGCTATTACGGTGGTGACTTACCTCTGACGTCTGCTATTACTCGATCGAGTGTCTCTTCAAATTGGTCTGGTGAGGTGCTAGGAGAAATGTAGCAGCTGTAGAAGTAGACATCTTGATTTTGGCTTAGACGAAACCCTCATGCTGACGAATAGATCTGCGTTCAAAAGGAAGAGCATTGCTGGTCCAGATAGCGTCCTGTCTTTAACCCAGTTCCCATCAGCGACAGGGGTTCAATATTGTTCGCAAATCAATGCCAGATCCACTTTCTGGTCGTGAACGGTCTTAGTAAGTAGGTCCTGTGCCACCTCGCAGTGTTTAAGATCTTTCTGGTTACACTTAACCATTACGGACAGAATTCGGCTTTAGTGCTCCTTGGTAGGCTGGACATCTACTGCCTCTTGTACCATTCTCATTAGTCCCTGCGGTTCCCGGTAGGCAAAGATCACATTTTGGGGGCTCGTTGCATTCTTTCGATTTATGTTCTGTTCTTCCGCATGTAAAGTATATCCCCGTTTGATGTACATCACTTTTACAGTGCCTTGCTACATGACAGTAATCATGGCATCTGAAAAATCGTGTTGGAGTGATCCGCTTGCTCAGTCTGCATCTTACCCATCCAATTTGGATGTGTTCAGACGTAACGAGCACATTCGCTGATCGTCCAGGGAGACTAATTATTACCGTCTGAGTCCCGTCTTGCTTTGTCCTCGAAGATTTGATTGCATTGGTTTGGATAGGCCCAATTGTAGGAAATTGGTTCGGGATTGCAATGCAAATATCTTCTCTCATTGCTACCTCGTCTATGTCGTGACACTCTATAAGAGTTTCATGACACACCAACCTAACACTCATCGAGTCTCTGAGTGCTAGTTCTGCTCTTTAAGCTGTTGATTGTATTCGCCTTTTTTATGTTCAAGAAGCAGCTTGCCTTTAGCTGTCTTCTTAATCTTAGTAACACAATCCCCGAGTTCTTCTATTTCCAAGGGTTTGTTTTCATCTCTTTTAACATTTGCGCATTACTTTTTTCACCTATAGATATTATTATCCGACCGTAGTGCTCTTTTCTTAGGTTTGCGTGGTTTGTTTCGCGTAGGCTCAACAGGATGCATTTTTTTCCTTTTACGTCTTCTAGTGGGTAGCTACCTCATTTTGGATGCTAATGCAGGGAAAACATTTTGGTTAATGGACTCAACCTGCTGTCCTTTCGGTTGGAGCACGCTCTGCTCTGATCTTGACTTAGGTTCTTTCATGATCCTTCTAGCCGTTTTACTTTTTTTTGGACGAAGGCAGTTGAACTCTCATGTCCTCAACGCTGCCACTTCGGCGTCTTTTTAATGAGTTATCGACGCTTGTTTTCAAGGATGGTGGCACACTTTGTTCACCTTAGTTCACAGGAGATTTGTGCAAATCTTCAATTTCGTGAACAATGTTCCTCAACGTTTGGTTTATAGAACGTATGTTTGACATCATTTTTTCAGCTGTTCAATTTTACAACTAACCACTAATAGGGTGTCTGTAGATGGTATAGTAGTCTAGTTTGGCACCAGTTTATAGCTATTTACTTGCAATCCAGCGGACTGTCGTTGACTGTCGCACAAGCAAACGCTTCTTTTTAATGGTGATATTACTATCTTATTGCTCCTGGAGAATGCCAGCTATGGCTTTTTTTGCTTATAACTTGTCGTAGTAGCTGGTATACAGTGACCAAGTTAGCCGCCACTGTATCATTGCAGTCGCTGCGTTTCGACGATTACTGGTTGCCGGTACTGGGACTCCAATTCCCTGCACCGTAAGGTTTGATCCTAAGATACTCTTCATGGTGATTGATTTTCGGAGTTTTCATCTCTTAGCATTTAAGACCTTTACTGGCAGGTGAAAGTTAACAGCCGCTTCTAACATGAAGACAAACGGTGATCAGTGAGCCGAATCAGTACCCATAAGAACAAACAAGAACCAACTATAACTATTATAAGGAAGCAAAACCAGAGTTGTGCATTTTCATATAAAGAATAATTCTTAAAATTTTAATGTAAAGAATTAGTATAGAATAGTTTTTTACGTGAAGAATGTAAAGAATGATTAATAAATGTAAAGAATTTTACTTTCAAGTGATTTTTACAGTCCCTTAAAAAGAAAAAATTTGTGCCCAATTCCAACAATAATACAAATTTTGAATTGAAAAGAATTACGAATTTTGGTCTCTATAAGATATTTTCCCTCTTTAATCATAGAAAAAGCAAGGATTGAAAATCATAAATTATGTATTAAAATTTAAAACTTATTACAATAAAATTAACAATTTAACTACAATAATATCAATTTGTTGAATACGACACATATAACAAGCTTTATTTACAATAGCAATTATTTTCAGTATACAAATTATCAAAGACAGGCTTTACCTGTCAATTGATAAAATGAAGAATGTCCGAACCCAAGTTTTCAACCATTCAACTTTAGAATTTAGATTAAAGAAAATATTTGTTGAGATGTCACATATATAAGCTATCTTTGTATTAAAAAACAAATGTTAATTTAAAAATTTTAGTTGCACGAACAAATGATTGATTTCACAAGTTTTGGTTTGAGTCGAGACTAAAAATAAATTTTAAATTTAATCTCAAACTTGTTAAAATATAAATAAACAATTTCACGTTACCAGAAATATCGGATTTGTGAAATAAATCATTTGTTTGTACAATTAAAATTGTAAAAATAACAATTGTTTTTGAATACAAAGATAGCTTATATATGTGACATCTCAACAAACATTTTATTTAATTTTTTTCAAATTTTTCTATCAATCAACGACTAAACGAAGGGGAAGGGGAACAAAACTTTTTTGCACTTTTTTGACAATAATTCAAAAACTGTGCATAGCAAAATTCTAAAAATTGCAATGTTTCTAAAATCAAGTCAAATCAAATCTCTTTCAAATGACACCACAATCGACCGAGTTTTAAAGAGTGTTTTAACCCCTTCTCATTTCCATCCACCCCCTTAATAAATATAATTATTAGTAACTTTTCAACTCTTTTTTTATATTTTCATTAACAACTTACTAATTTTTATATCATTTGAAGTACTTTTAAAGATTTTCGATCAATTAGGTTCCGAGCCAATCGAGGAAAGCAAACATACAGAAAACACCATTATTTAAAATTATTCAAAAAATTATAATAAAATCAAAAATCGAAATTTTTTTCTAATTCTAAAAATATCGCAAAAACTATAACAAGATCAAATTAAAAAATCAAATTTTCAAAATTCCAAAATTATTCCAAAAATAATTAAAAAATCAAAATATGAAACTTTTTTCAAAATTCTTAAAATATTGTATAAATTTTAACAAAATCTTAGCTTTTTTGAAAATTTCAAA
Organism: Diogma glabrata; assembly: GCA_963693315.1. Lineage (NCBI taxonomy): Eukaryota > Metazoa > Arthropoda > Insecta > Diptera > Cylindrotomidae > Diogma > Diogma glabrata. Next base: position 122,855,050 of record OY856187.1, read on the forward strand.
AATTATAATAAAATCATAAATAAAAATGTTTTCAAAATTTTAAAATTATTGAAAAAATTATAACAAAATCAAATATACAAATTTTTTCAAAATTCTAAAATTATTGGAAAAATCATAACAAAATCAATTATACAAACTTTTTTCAAAATTCTTAAAATATTGCAAAAATCATAATAAAATTTGTTTTTCAAAATTCCAAAAATTCTAATAACATAGAAACTTTAAACTTTTTCAAAATTCCAAAAATATTTAAAAAAATTTAACAAAATCAAAAATTGAAACTTTTTCCAAATTCTAAAAATATTCCAAAATAACAAAATTTCAAACTTTTCACAAAATTCTAAACATATTGCAAAAATTATAACAAAAGCAAAAGTTATGCAAAAAAATTTCAAAATTCTTAAAATATTGCAAAAGTTCTAACAAAATCAAAAATACAAACTTTTTTCATATATCAAAAATTCTAATAAAATCAAAAATTTAAACTTTTCCAAAAGTACAAAAATATTCCAAAAAATATACAAAATTAAAAATTGAAACTTTTTCCAAATTCTAAAAATATTCCAAAAATTATTAAAAAATCAAAAATTGAAACATTTTTCAAAATTCTAAATTATAACAAAATCAAATACACAAACTATGTATTTTCAAAATTTCCAAAACTATAACGAAATCAAATATACAAACTTTTTGCAAAATTCTTAAAAATATTGCAAAAATTATAAAAAAAACAAAAATCCGAACTTTTTCCAAAATTCCAAAAACATTGCAAAAATTAAAACAATATATAAAATGCAAATCGATAGCGTGTCTGCCTAAGGGTTCGAACCAAGCACTGAGGAGGACGGTTCGAATTCATCCGAAGCACGAAATATGAGAAGTGGAGTTTCTCTGGAGAGAAGTTCTGAGAAAGTTCTAACCATACCTTTGAATTGAAAATATTCCAATTACTTTTTTCACATACTTGAGTTTAATTGATCTCAAAAATCCAAGCTTTTTTCAAAACTCCAAAAATTCTAATAAAATCAAAAAATTAATATTTTTCAAAATTCTGAATACATATATCCAAAAATAATTACAAAATCAAGTATTGAAACTTTTTACCAAAATTCCAAAAATGTTGCAAAAATTAAAACAAAATCAAAATTGCAAAAATGCTTATAAAATCAAAAATTCAAACTTATTTTCCAACTGATCCTGTTATTCAGAAGTCGTGGAATCTGGAATCACACAAAAAATTACTCAAGAAACATCTCCCTAATAATTAAAATTTTTGTTAAGAAACGAAGTTTTATCTACAACAATTTAATATTTTCCAGCTATTTCTAAAAGGTGCGAGTAGTTGAAACTGATTAGGGAACCATATCAATTTGTATGACATTTCATGTCATACAAATTGAAATAATTAATTCTATGTTTTTCAAAAAAATGGGGTAAAAAAATAAATGAAAATCATTCTTTCAACCCGATGTACATAATTGTCTTTTTCGGCAAACGGCTGTAAATTTTAACTTTACTGCCACCAGGGAGTTAGTTAAAGTCTTACTTTTTTGTACTTATAATCAAAGCGGCGGTAAAGTAGTTTCCATATTTTTATGGCGGCAGTAAGGTTCATATTTTTACGGCGGCAGTAAAGTAACAACATGATAATTTAGATAATGAATTTGTTCAAAACAGGATTCATTCATTCAGCAGTTCATTTTAATGAATTAAAATCAATAAAAATTAATTTCAGCAAATTTATTGCCTTTTTAAATCATATTTATAAAAAATTTGATGTCGGCCAACAATTGTTGCCAAACCAAACTGACCCAACACAAAAAGTAGCACTTTAGCTTCTAATTAAATAATATGTTATTGTTGTTTTAAGTTTTATTGACGACTGGTAAAGTGATAACAGCGCACTCTCTTAGCAAAATTTATAATCTATTTAAACAGATCAAAATACAAACGAACAGTAAGTAAAATATTAAAATTTATTCTTTTTGATTTGTGGATAAATAATTTAAAAAATATGAGAATAAAAGATTTAAATTGAAGTAACAATTAACATTCTTTAGGTTTTCTTCTCGAGTCTGCCAATATATGGAACATTTTAAAACTTTTGCTAAGAACTGCACACAATCGGTAAAATAATTTTTAGCGCACCTTGAGGAGATATTAAATAGTATCGCGGTTTGTATATTGTTCATATTCATCTTTATTCGACACATTGTCAATATTATACTGTTATTTTGAGACAACCCAATATTATAGGGCTCTTCTGACCTTATTAATAAACAGCACTTATGTAACCGTTCTAACAAAGTTAGAGTTGGAATTCCAGTCATGGAATTTAATTTTTCGTCAGTATCAATAAGGAACGGTAGTTAATTTAGTTTTTCTGTTTCACCATTAATTTCCACAGATACGCCGCGCTCGTGAATGTTGAATTGAGTACCTATGCAGACTTGGTGTATGGGTGGCACCATTCATCTTCCTTGCTGTTAGTAGGATAAATATTTCCAAAGCCATCTTCTGTTCTACTGGACGTATCAATTGATAAACTAGAAAATAAAATATAAGTACATACAAGATTTATAATTATACATTAAGTTAGTTTCAAAATTGTACATACTTGTTAATTATATTTAACCTAAGTTTTCTTGCCTTTGGCTTCCTCGTCATTATGCTTGATTGTGGTAAATTTCGGAAGGAAAAGCATTTGATGTGATGCCCTTTTTCGTATATATTCGCCCGTGGTAATGGAATTAGAATCTGTTCTTTCTTGCTACAGAACAAAGTTTTTGCGAATTTTTTTTTCCCATCCTTAGTACATGTTTCCATTCATTTAATGCTATTTTATTTAACATCACCTTACAGAGAATATGATGCATGGACACGCCGTCAATATCATATATTTTGCACTGTGGTACGACTTAAATATGTTTTGTACGGTGGTACGACACTAATAGCGACCCAAATATTTCGCAGTTTTACGATTACTTTCCATTTTGCTATTTAAAATTATAAAATTGCGATCAAATTATAATAGATAATAGTGTTGTAACTTACATTTGAATAAATAAATACACCAATTGTTGCACAAATTTTAAAAATATTGAATTTTAATTTAATATGGTTTAAATATTTTTGTGAGTAAAAAGATATGGTATTTGACATATGTTTACAATTTGATGTGTTAAACTAGTTTAACATAAAATCCGCTAGAGCACATGGTGTATGTCGTCAATTGTGTCACCGCTTTAGTTTTATTTAGTTCATTACAATTCATATAGATGTCAGTAAAAAACAAGTTTAGAATTTTGTTTTTCACAACCCTCTTTATTTTGACATTTGATTTAACTATTGTTTTGATTATTTTCCATCAAAAGATTTCAAATCATCGAGTTTCAATTAAAATGTATCTCTTTGTATAAAATTACACAAAAATATAATGAATTCGATATTAAAGCATTACACGTGAAATGTGTTGAAATTCTTAAAAGTGTGTAAAAATAAAACTAATTTATATATAGCAATGATGTTAAATACAATAAAATCATTTTTTCGCCGTCGTTCTCGTATTATTATTTTAATTATAATAACGTTAATTATATTTGATTTCTTGGGCTTATTTTCTCGTTTCTTTGAAAAAGATTTTTATCGTGATTTTAATTATCCACTTAATGGAGATATTCTTAAATATGCTAGACAATTAAGATATAACAAGAAAGCTGACGTTGAACCAATAAATTTGTATAATTATTCATTTTTAATTAATCCGGAAAAGAAGTGCTGGAACGATGACAATCTTATTGCACCTAGATTAGTATTTTTAATAAAATCAGCATTAGGCAATGGAGATAAACGTTATGCTATTCGGAAAAGTTGGGGTCATGAAAAACGATTCTCTGATGTTGAGATTCGAACAGTATTCCTACTTGGTGTTCCTGGTTATGAAAATAATCAAATAACGAAAGATATAATGGAAAACATAAAAGAAGAATCAAATATTTATAGTGATATAATACAATCAAATTTCATCGATTCATATTTCAATAATACGATTAAGACAATGTTGGGCTTCCGATGGGCTGTTAAATTTTGTCCAAAAAGTAAATTTTATATGTTTGTCGATGATGACTTCTATGTGTCACCCAAGAATGTGTTAAGATTTATAAAAGATCCAGTTCATTATCCAGAATATCTTGAAGAAGCTGACGAAACTATAAGAAAGTTATCAAGAAAATTAAGCAAAAATAATTTAAGTATGAACGAAACGAATGAAATATTTAAATTGAAAGAAGTGAAACATATATTGTCAGGTAATATTGTGAACACGAATATTGAAACAAAAAATGAATTGGAACATATACGAAACTCAAAGAAATTGCATGATTTAATGTTGTTGCGGAGCAATAATAATTTTGAGATTAAGAAACGAAGAAAACGTGATCTGTTTGATCGAGAGCTGGCCAGTGATGTGCGGTTGTTTACGGGATTTGTTTTTTCGTCTGCTCCACATCGACATAAAACAAGTAAATGGCATGTTAGTTTGGAAGAGTATCCATGGAATTTATGGCCGCCATATGTAACCGCTGGAGCGTTTATATTGTCGAGAGAAGCTCTGATTGATATGTATTATGTCAGTCTTTTTACGAAATTTTTTAGGTAAGCAATTTTAATTGATTAAACTTGTATAATTTAATTCAAACTTCGATTACTATATTTTCTGAGTTTTGCCTCATGAACGGACTAGGGATCATTGATTGTTGGTTTGTTCATTTTTTATCTACGGGTGGAAAACCCAGTGTAATCAGGTTCCTGCTATAACATACGTGTTAATGTGAGATATCACATACCACTGGCAGTAGCAGTGTGATATCATTAACAAAAGTGATATCCAAGGGGTGCTGGCGAATGAACTGTATTCAGTCAACGGTAGCACTCTCAATCTTAGATACATAAGTGTCCATATGGGTGCAACGTAATTTAAAATAGGTCTTCCTATTCCTATCCCTTTGTATGTTGTAATAATAGTGCTAGTGCTTTCAGTGCATTATGCCTGTTTTTCAGTCTAGAGCACACCTGTTGCGCATGAACACTGAATTTAAGTTGTGGGTCGAAAGTTACCCCCATCTGTCTCGGATTTTTAGTGTAGGAATGAGTATGATGTCAATGCAGATGTTAAATGTTATATGCCCCCTTCCTTTGTATGTAGTGATGATGTTTTCTTTATCTTGTTCCAAGCTCTTACCAGGCTTTCTCTTATTGTCATAAACGAAAATCAAAAATTTTGGCTAACCAACTGTTGGTTTTGTGTTGGTTGCAACTTCAACATCGTGTATGGCATATTTTTGATGGGTTTAAGTCGAAAAGGGAGTCTTTGTTGATTATTCCGTTTTCTTCCTTTAATTTTTGGTATGTTATAATTTCGCATAGAGTGCGGTGTGTAACAAAAAATAACTCAGACAGAGCTCTTAAAATGACTAGATGAAGTATTATTATACCCTAAAATAATTTTATTTAACTTTAAGAATGTCGACAGCTTTGAGTTTGGGCTTCCAATATATATTTTTTTAGATTCGACTTAACCGTCTGTACTCTGTGCTATGCCAACCCGTTGGATGGATGGCATGAGGGTGACTTGAAAATGATTATTTTATGTTCAAGACCAAATTCAATAAATTTGTATGAATTAAATGGCGCATGCAAATATTGTCTGGAACACAAAAATAAATGTAAATAGATTGTAATTCAGCGATTACGTCACTTGATTCTGATTTTTAATCAATTTGAAACCAATGAATTTGTTAAAGACATTTTAGTGGATCAAAAACGTCTTGTATTTTAAATAAAACAATTGGAAATCTAGGGGGAGTTTATTTATGTTTTGGGTAACTTCTTTTTTTAAGTTTTGGGTTGACGCCGCTTCTTTGGAACCTGGTTATTAGTAACCTGTTGGTAAATATGGAAGGTCGTGGTTTCAAGGTGATTGCTTATGCGGATGATTTTGTTATTAACATCTTCGACAAATAGCCTGCTACTCTTAAGAATGTAATGCAAAGTGCTCTGCTTCCTCTCCAAATGGACCGATAGTTTTGGACAGGGGGTAAAACCACGGAAATCGTAATTGCTTCTCTTCTCTAGGATGCGTAAACCACTTGCATTTGACCCCCCAACTCTCAACAGAATCTGCCAGAGTGTCACAAGACTATTTAATGGGAGCTAATTCTAGATAGTACACTATGCTGAAAACCGAACATCCTTTAAAGAGTAATGAAAGCTTCTATAGCACTTTACTCGTGGAAAAGTGATATCGGCCGAAGATGAAGTCTCGAGCCCCACGTTGTACACTAGATATACAGCTCAGTCGTTCGACCAATTTGTCTGTATCGTCAATCAGAAACTCTTAATGAAAGTTTTGAGATCCGCATCATTGTGGAGCTCTAAGGAGAACACCTATTTTACTCCTATCGACATCTTAGCGAAACAGATGCCAGCACGGCAGTTAGTTTAAAGCCTTCCGGAATGTGGAGCTGTAGCTATATAGGGCACTCCTCAATTCTGGTAAGTAGGAATATTCCGTCGACCACAAACTGTTCCATTCCGAAATCATCCTCAGAAATTGGCTTCACAACCTCCAAAGAGGACTGGCAAAGTGAATTAGACAAACATACACGTGTTGTGTTTTGTCAACTTCTACACGACTTCCAAAATGAATGTGAAGGCTGATTGTGGAATATTCTGCAAAGTACTAAATCTAAACCTCGCTTTTGACTACCTGGAGTCTTTAAGGCTGAATTTGCAGCTATAAAAGAGGGCTCAGACTGTATATATATATATACATTTTAAAACATTTTTCAATCTAATTGTGTGCAGTAGACTTTATTCTTCAAAGCACATTTGACCCTTCCGGGAAGACCGTATCATATATTTAATTTCGCCTATTTATGTGAAAATAAAAAGAACTAAAAAAATACAACTCAGAAAAAAAAGAAAGCAATCAAATTTTTTGATGATGATTTTTGGTTTTGGCTGGACAGTTGGTTTTGGAATTTTCTGTTGTTGTTGTAGCGACCTTGATAAAGTGCTACTCGTTCGATTCCGTTTCTAAATTCAGAAGCTCTACTGCCCTTGGGCGGTACCACTGATCCTTCTTGGTCAGGTCCGTCGTATTCCCTGGATATGTAAATAAGTGGACAACATCATGTAGAGTGCCTTCATATGCGGGACACTTGTCAATAGTTTGGGGGTCGATTCGGTTCATGTAGTGATTTAATATTCGTGACCAACCGGATCTTAGTTGAGCAAGAATGCATCTAGTGCTGTAAGGGTTTTTTTCTGCAGCGACTTGTGGTTTTTCATTTAGAACTCGATTATGAACAAAGTTGTTTACTGTTTCTTCTAGAGCCTTAGTATGAAGCCTTTATAAACCAATTCTGTATGTAAGTTCATCGATACTTCTGATACTTCTGGATTTTGGATCTTCTCTAACATCGGTTTGAAAGAGCTTAACAGTTTTTCTTAGAATTCTAGATGGTGACACCATTAACAGGATATCATTGCATGGATGTTGCTCTTTGTAGCAGGACTATATGCATTGTTTAGATAGCATCTCATTGTGTTTACGGACCGGCAAGATATTACAATCTTCTTGTAGGTGGTTTCTATGAGCCATAAGGTGGCATCCAATAGCGGTTTTCAAAGCTGCGTTTTGTGAGGCTTGCATCTTCTTCCAGTGCGTCGATCAGAAACTTGAGGTGTCCATTTTGGTGCTGCCTAGTTTAGAATGGTCTACCTATGACTTTATAAGTTGTAATAATTGTGTCCTTGTCCTTCCCTTTCGAGACATTCTGGGTGGTAACTGTTGCACGCCTCAGATTATGTTATTTTCAGGGTTCCGTTTTGAGAGTACAACGTAATTTTTAACCCGATTATATCCATTATCTCGTAAACCGTTAATCCTATGGATCTGAAATTTGAGGTGCTTATAAAACTAACATATCCACACAAGATGACTGGCTAAAAAATAAATAAAAATGCTTTCGTGTTTTTTACAGAGGTACGATGTGAAGCCCTTGAGAAATTACATTTTTTTTATCGAGACGAGTAGGGTATCATATGAAAGAGTTTCACTTCAGTGTTCCTTAAAAATTTATTTTGGAATTTACACCCCACCATTTTTTGTATAATTTTTAGAATTTTGCAATGCATAGTTTTTTAATTATTGTCAAAAAAGTGGAACAAAAAATTGGTCCCCCCCTTGTATTTCGAGCTTAATTGACAAACAAATGTGAAAAAAAAAATACGGAGACAGGAAGTTTGATAAACTCTGAAAGAAAGTTATAGCGAAGCCTCAAATAATTATATTTCTGTGCTTTTAAAGGATGGGAGTGGAGAAGGGTGGAAAAAACTTTTTTGACCCGAGCGACTGGAGTGTCTATGAAAAAGCACCTAGTTTAGAAAACATTGCATTATTTTAGAATTTTACGGTGCACAGTTTTTGAGTTATTGTCAAAAAAGTGCAACTTTCAGACCGTTCCCCCCTACGTTTCGACACTGATTGACAGAAAAATTTGTAAAAATTCACAGTTAGGAAGTTCAGTTAATTTTGAATGAAAATTGTAGCTAATAATCATATTTCTGTGTGTTTAGAAGATGGGTGTGGGAAGGTTTAAAAAAAAATATTTTTGGCTCAAATGAGTAGGGAAGATTAAAGAGCACCTAATTTAAGAAACATTACAATTTTATTCAGAATTTTGCAATGCACAGTTTTTTTGTTATTGTAAAAAAAGTATTTTTAGTATGTAGCCAATTCACATCTTAAATTTCGCCGTTGATTGACAGAAAAATAAATCCAATTTAAACCATTTACAAGCCGTTGTAATTGAATCTTTCTTCTATGGATAAGGTTTAACCTGAAGTAATATTTTTGTGTCATTTTTGATCAATGTAGATGTGATTGTAATTTATTATTGACATTTACGATTAAACTTTTATTTGTTCTGCGTCTATGACCTGGCAATATAAAGACTTTACAACATTAAGACTTTACAATATAAATACTTTACAATTTTTGATATTGTGTTCTTGCACATTCACGAAACCCTTGGCGAGCGAATCTTATTCGCACTTGTCTGACTTTAAATATTATTGTGTGTGGCTGATTACAAGGATTCACGCCAGCTTGAGCTAACGGCGCGTGAATATAAGTTTTGCGTGCACGACCAACTAATGGACCTTCACAGTTTACCAGACCTAATATTACAAACGGGAAACTTGAAGGCCGACGAACTCGCACGGCAAAGTACATTTTGTCTTGTGTTATCAAGTATGACTGACGTGGGAATACCACTTGCTTCGTGCAAACTGCTACTCCAAAACAAGGTTTATACGCGTACAAATATAAGATGTTCAATAGGCACCACTTTTGCGATTTCCAGGCAGATCTGGCCTACACTGAACCGCTCCAGATCTGATCAACTGATATCAATAAATCGCAGAGATATATATCACCATGATTGTAGGTGTCATTACAGCACCCTATCTTATCGATCAACATGTGAGCAGACTGGATGTTTTTCCTATGAACACTCGCGCAGTTCTTCATCTTCTCTGCTCGTGTCCTGGTCTGGCTCAAACTAGACTCAAGTTTCTAGGTGTACGCACCTTTCAGAATCTGACGGACTTCTGCGAGTTGAACGTCAGGCAATTGTCGCTTCGTGAGAAGCCCTGGTTAGTTTTAAAAAAGGTAGTGTTTTCAACAGCAAAAGTTCTTTTCACGGTATGGCTACGTAACGCTTGTGTCTATGGATGGCCCACCCCTTAAGACGGTTATTATAACCTAACCTAATCCTAAGTCAGGTTTCCTTTAAGAGAGGTCTTAAACGTTTAATACCACCAATAACCAATAATTCCATCAAATGTCATTTGTTCTGACGACTGGTTTTACATAGATTCTAATTTAACATTAATAAAAAAAAGTATAATCCTTATATTTTTTTTCAAACGATTAAAGAAACTTATACTGCAAATAAAAAACAAAGCAAATCAAACCGGAAAAATCAAATGTCGTCCCTTGGCTATCGTACCCGGACACGAGTAGGAAACTGGAATGTCAGAACTCCAACAGAACCATCGAAGTTAGCACAAGTTGAGGAAGTAATGGAAGAATTAAACTTCGAGACACTAGGACTCAGTGAAGTAATATGGAAAAATAGCGAAGATATAACAACGCGTAAAGGAAATTACATGATGTTCTCTGGTAAATCCAACACACATGAACAAGGCGTAGCAATATTAACCACACCCATCGCAAAGAAAGCACTTTTCGAATGGAGAACAATCAACAGCAGAATAAAACAGCAAGATTTCAATCGAAAACCAGAAATACAACCATCATACAGTGCTATGCACCTACCGAAGAAGTCGATGGTGCAATAAAAGATGAATTCTACGAACAGCTTCAAGTGACACTAGCTAGTGTACACCGAAATGATATAAAAATAGTAAAAGGTGATTTCAATGCCAAAATTGAAACCGAGAACACCGGAATGGAATCAGTCATGGGCAAATATGCACTAGAATCAACACGTACCAATAATGGAGATAGGTTCATCGATTTTTGTGTCACAAATCAGCTATTCATAGGAGGCAGCAAGTTCCCACACAAGAACATACACAAATATTCTTGGACATCGACAAACGGAAGAACCAAGAATCAGATTAATCACGTACTGGTAAACAAGAAGTTTATATCCTCACTACCAGACGTCAGAGCAAAGCGAGGAGTAGACATACACAGCGACCACCAACTAAAAATTGAAACATTAAAAATTAAACCAGCCGCTGTAAAACACAACAAGTCTTCCATCTACCAAACAACGAAACCAGCATTGATGAAAAATGGGATTAAGTTAAAGAAACTTACGTTAAAACTGCTACAGATGTGCTTGGATACCAAGAAAAATCGCGGAAACCATGGATCAGTTATGATACCTGGGAGAAAATTGAAGAGCGTCGTCAGCTCAAGGTGCAACTCGGTCACCAGAACACAACCGAGATCACCAGCAAATATGAGAGTACAGCGAAACAAGTGAAAAAGATTGCAAGGAATGATTGCAGAAGATACACTGAAAACATATTCAAGACTGCAGGAACAGCAGCCGCTAATAGAAGTATGTGCACACTACACAAATCGGTGAGAAAGGTCGCTAAGAAATATACAAACATTCGACTAATAAAGGATGAAGCTGGTTAAACCCTCACAACACATGAACAACAGCTAAATAGACGGAAAGAATACTTTAAAGACAACTGCCAACAAGATGAAGATAAATTGCAGTCTCCGGATGGCAACTATAACGAAACTATCAACACCCATCCACCAACGGAACAGGAAGTTGGAGATGCCATACAGAAAATAAAGAATAACAAATCTGCTGGTACCGATAATATATCAGCAGAATTATTCAAAGCAAATGTAACCACAACAGCGGAAGCTCTAACACCACATTAGCTGATGTATGGAACAGAGGTAAAAAACCAACCAAATGGAAAGAGGGCTTAACTATAACAATTCCAAAGAAAGGTGATGCAAGAGAATGACAGAATTGGAGAGGTATATCTCTGCTTAACACCACAATGAAAATACTAGCGATGATTATTCTCGAAAGAATATCTCGATCAATTAACATGAAACTAAGAATGAACAAGCCGGCTTTAGACCAGGAAGAAGCTGTACCGATCATATCAACACAATCCATATCTTCATAGAGCAATCAAACGAATGGAATTCACCACTATCTCCTCTTCGTGGACTTCGAACGCACATTCAACTCAATCAACAGAAGCGCGATATGGAAGACAGTTTGTGAAATGGGCATCCTGAAGAAAATAATTGATCTATTCAAATAAATGTATCGTGATGCTGAAAACAGAACACAATACAAAGGAAAGCAAAGTGATAAATACTACAACCACCGAGGAGTGAGACAAGGTTGTATACTATCCCCGCTACTATTCCTAAAAGTACTAGATAGTATCATGCGAAAGCTCGATGATGCCAGTCCAAATGGAATCCAATGAAACACAATAAGACGGCTCAATGATCTAGACTACGCAGATGACATCTGCCTGCTTACACACACATACGGACATGCAGCAGAAAATACAGAAGTTATCAACCCTTGCACATGAAGTCGGTCTCAACATCAACATCAGAAAAACAAAGGCTATGATATTGAACACCAAAATGATAACACCAATTACCACCAATCAATAATACACAAGTGGATGAATTTGATAAAATTATGTACCTTGGTTGTACTGTAGATAAAACAAGTGGAACTGAAGAAGATATCAATCAGCGTATTAACAAAGCCAGAAATACGTTCAATATGCTTCACAAGATCTGGAATGCATCCGTCCTGTCAAGAAAGACAAAGGCTACATATATTCAATGCATGTGTCAAGTCAGTACTGCTGTATGGGTGTGAAACATGGAAACATACAAGAAAGAACACAAACCAACTACAGGTGTTTGGTAACAAATTCCGGAGAAGACTGATCAAATTCTTCTGGCCGAACACCATCAGTAACCAGGTACTTCTACGGCATACAGAGTAGTTAGACATGGAGACCGATATAAAGCAAAGGAAATGGAGATGAATAGGACACTCACTGAGAAAATCAACTGAAGATATAACAAGGAGGTCGCTAGAGTGGAATCCACAAGGTAAAAGGAAAGTGGAAAGACCACCCATGACGTGGAAGAAAACGGTGCTAACCAAAGCAAAACAAATTGGCATACATGAACTGAAAGCGGTTGCTCCCAACAGAGTTAGATGGTCCAGTCTAGTAGACGTCCTATGCTCCTAAATGGAGATAATAGAAAAAACTGTTGGTCACTATATAAAAAAACAACATCAGCAACAGTGCGAGTTGCGACGATGTAGTAAGGAATCATGATTAGATTTTAAATTTCGAGCACCAACAATTCGTGTAGCACGCTTTTGCACAGAGTACAAAAGAGCGCCAAACACTTGACAACAATACTCCATACATGGAGGAATATAAGACTTACATATGTGGAGTAAACTGCATATTGAAAACCGAACGCAACGAGCTTGTTGATCAAATTGGCATACCAGATTCGATCAATTGTTTTGGATATGTCTATACGGTATCGTTCGTTTCACCACCTTTATCAAGTATGTTATTCCAAAGATGTGTTACATAGGTTGTAGATCTTTTGTTTCTTAAACCATATTGGCTGTCAGCTATTAAATGGTTGTCTTCCCAAAATTTGGATATTTGTGAATTAATATAGTGCTCGTTTATTTTAGAAAGGACTGGAAGTAAAGCTATTGGTCAATACTGATCAGGCTGGACATTTGCCAACTTCAAGCACGAAGGAAACAAACCAGATTTATAGGATTTATAGAAAATGTTGGTTCGAGTTGGTGTAAGTTCTTTTGAAAATGTTTTTAGAATAACAGGAGAAACGTTGTTCAGACCAGAGCCTTGGTTGTTGTTTATCACCCATAAAAGTTTTTCGACGATTTTGGGTTTGAAATAAAGTTTTATCATTATAGCTTCTGAAAACTGGATTTGGGGGATTTCTTCAGGAGTTTCCAACACTGTCGAATTTGAAGCAAAGTGTTCCGCGATCAATGTAGCTTTATTTGCAGGGTCAGTGACGATTAAGTCACCATCTCTGATAGAGGGATAGAAGAGTTAGTACCAGAATTTAAAGAATTAATGGCACTGTAAATACTTTTGTGAGAAATTGATATAGTCGAAAGTTTTGCCGCTTTCGCACTGTCAATCTATGCTTTTTCGTTTTCGATTATCTGGTTTGACATTCTGTTGGCTTTTAGATATTTTATGTGACGCGGTTAACAGAATTTTTGTTATACATCCAAATATTAAATAATCTACTTTTGTTTCTAAGAGCCAATTTGGCTGCCTTCGATAGCAAATATTTTAGTTAGGGTTTCATTTTTGAAAAGGGAACGAATTTATTTATACCGAATTGAATGGTTTAAGTAAAGTTTTGAGCCTTAACATGTACATGGTCAGTGTAAAAACTGACGATTAAAAGTGAAATCTCGAAAAAAAACTTCGGAGACCATTGGTGTCCATTTTTGAGAAGTGAAATATTTTACGGTGTTTGGGAACTCTAGGTTTTGGTAAGTCAGTTTTGATAACTGATGTGATTAGATAATGGTCAGAATATACGGTACCACCCTTTTTGACATCGACACTCGTAATGTAGAGATCTAAAAGAAAACTTTTATAACCGTCATTACGACGTTTTCAGTGAATATTGGACTTTTTATAATTTGTAGCAGGTTGTGCGATGCAGTCGGACGTCGGTCGTCTTGGAAAAATCCAACCAATATTTTTTGTGGACGTTGAAGTCACCTGTAACGATAACCTCGAAATTTGACTATTTTGCTCTAATTTAGTTCACAACATTAGTCAGGAGATTAAAAAAATGGGATTATATTTGTTTGGGAACCAGTATAAAGCTAATGTGAAAGCAGAAATTTCAGCAGCAAAATGTTTGAAATCATCGAATTTTCGTTAAAAAAAGTAAAATTTCAAAGAAATTATTTTTTCGATTCGATAGTGAAGGTGATGTGATGATGTAGTGATACCCAACATTTTGCTGCAGGTAGACAAACTTCACTATGTAATTCAAAATTTGTATTGCGTTTATATGCATCACTCTCATGAATGTATGCACATACGTCTTGATGAAGTTTAAAAGCTGAATCAAGCCTATATTTGGAATTTAGTGTTACGTCAGAGGGATAAATTTCAGAAACCTTTGTCTCTGCTCGAGATGATGTTGCACGACGTCACGTTTGGCATTCAATCCACAAATATTTTGAATTTTTATTTTAAATTTTTTGTCAAATATGCATTGAATATTCATAATTTGACCAAAATATAATTTGTTTAAAAATGGGTGACTAAACAATAAATCCTATCATCATGGTAAGAAATAATAAAACAGGTTAAAACAAAATTTTTAAAGAATTTAAAAGATTTAAAAGATTACTTAGATATTTTCCCATATTGCTTCCACGAGTTAAGACACAATAAAGATCAGGAATCTGTTGGGATTCTAGTTACAACTAGGGGCGACAGGTGCCCAGAGGTTTGTACGCTAGCCTAGTTTCAACCCACTAGATCTATCCATCGTGACGCACTGAAGAATTGAAGACGTATTGGATTGGGGATGCTGGTTAGGTTGCATCGGCCCGTGACCCGGGCAATTAAGCCAAGGTCTCCATTCCAGCTAGACATAACAACGGGTTTACGGTATATAATAGCACACAAAGGCCCGTTTTAGCTCGGGTACCTCGGGTAAGTCAGCCCCGTATCACGTGTCATAAACGCCGTGACCCCTAGAGAAAAGCTTATAATAGATTGGCAGTGAAAACACCCACAACGACCGCCTTAACCACTAACATAACGAACTCTACCTGAACTTCGTCCAAGGCTGGAACTCCGATACTGACGTGAATTTCGACCTTTTGATTTACCTTAGATGGGAAATGATTTTTTGATACTGCTACCGATTCCTAATATGTTTTCTTTTACGGTTTATCCGCACTACCAACTTTTTTAAATACAGAATACGTGTCTGGTTCAATATTTGTTATTTCGGCTTTCTCATTTAACTTAAAATTTTGTTCGGTTCGTTCATATTCCGTAAAATTATCTCCAAAGACGTAGTGTTCCATGATGCCTAACATAATTTTCGACCTAATTAACAATTTGTCACTTTTCCTCTATCATAAATCGTTTCAACTAAATTTAAATTACTTTGATAAATAAACACTAAACAATTTGTCGTACTTTCTAGGACAGATCTCATCTTCGTCGCCATTGAAGTAAGACCAATTTTAAGATACGATTTATAGATAATCACTTATGGATTTTTAAATGTTAAGGATTTCTATTAGTGCATATAAATGCGCTAGCAATTGACAAATAAGTCGACCTGTTGCTGTCTCCGCTAAACGTGGGTAATGAGTGTTTGTTCATACTGGTCTTACACCTAGATTTGTAAAATTTGTCTCATATTGCCAATCTTGTTTAAATGCCTTGCTGATGGCTTTACTAATGTTGACTGACCACCAAGCATTATGCTTTACTTTTTCGCTTTGACTGTTTGACTGTACAGTTTGTTCAGGAAACCTTTATACGATTCATTGTGTAGTCCTGTTTGTACGTAGAAGTTGTATTATAAAGGCAGGTTGATGTGCATTTTACGAATCTTACTAAAATTAACATGAGCATCCCGACCAAGCAACGTGAGATGTCACTGCAGTGATATATCACTAGCCAAGATGTTATCTTAGGGGTGTTTTCGGAAGAATTCTAGTCAGTTAATGTTAGCACTCTCATCTTAACCCGTAGGAAAACTTGATTCGGTAAAAAATGTACTTTTTTAAAGGACTAACATCATAGTTCTCTCAAACAAACATAAACATTTTTATTTATTTTTGTCCTATCTATCTTGTGTATGTGTTTCTACGTTGATACTTATTTCAGGTTCATTCAGGACACCGTACTTCCACCAATGACCCTCTTTTGTTTTTAAAACACAATCGCCATTCGCAACCCTAAAATAGTAAAAATCGTATAACAACAATGACCAAACGAAAGTTGGACGGCAGAACTCTTTTGGTTTTCGTTAAGAAGCTATTTGTGCCAGGTATCACTTAAATCATTCATCAGAACTGAAGCTATTGAATTTTCAAATAAACAGATGTTGCAGCATCCTTTCAATTTCGTAAAAAACTAAGCAGTTCCTTACCATATAAATCTAAACCATCCATTAAAGTTTCATGAATAATGATTCATTTTAACGAAGGCTGTGATGCATCAAGAAACATAAAAAACAAAGTGAAAAAACCACTTTGACAAATGTTCCACAAAAAGTAAACAACTACTTTTCATATCGACTCGAACCTCTTATTATTGTTTTATTATTCTCGCGTCATAACTATAGGTAGAAGTGGGGATAAAACAAGAGTTGTAAAACGAATCAAATTTAATTTCGTTTCAGTTTTCGTTATTGTATAAAATAAAATAACGGTTTTCGGTTCAGTTAAGGTATAAACACAATAAGAGCGGCGAACGGCAACGGCAAACGGTATTCGTCAATAAAACCGCCCTTGTAAACACAACCAAGGCGTCAGAATCCGGCGGTGTAATAAAAACCACAAGTGTCAAAAAATTTCAAAATGTTAAAAACTCAACAACTTTTCTTTTTTAAATTTACTTTACTTTAATATTTAATTTAATTTAGTTTAATCACTTTAATAAACTAACTAAAAAAAACTAACTAACTAATTTAATTTAATTACTTTAATAATCTAACTAAAAAAAAAACTAACTAGCTAATTTAATTTAATTACTTTAATAAACTATAACTAACTAAAAAAAAACTAACTAAAATCTAAAACAACTATTATTTTTTTGTCAATTGCAATTTTGAATATAAAATAAAAATATGACAACTTCAAAAACAACGATTACAGCTTAAAGAAAACAAAAAAGTAGAAAAATTGTCTGTTTAGCAGTTGGCTACACTGACGCGTCAGCGTCAAATTAGAAATAGAATCTAAATATTGCACGACGACGAAAAATTTTCCGTCGGCCGCTTTGGTTGTGTTAGTACTACATGTTTTATGTGTGTTATAATTTACCGAACGATGCCGCTCGCCGTTGCCGTTAGTGTTGTGTTTATACCTTTATTGTTTCGACCAATTAATTTGGTTACGTTTTTCGTTACGTTTTTCTTACGTTTCGGTTACAGTTATGATTTCGATGTATGCTCATGAATAAATAAAAGTAATGATTGGGAATGAATTATGGATAGTAGTTAATAGTCATCAGGCCCTCACCGGTTTCATTTGATGATTACGATATATTTTATACTTCGTAACGTGCTTGTCCTTGACGAGTTCAACAACTTCTGTATCTGCCATTTTTCCGATTCAACCGCTTTTTCGTTCGGCAATAACCGAAACATTACGATTGCACGAGGATCTTGTAAATTTACTATCACAACTTTTTTTTTATTAACGGGGCTGGAGATTTGTTTAAGAAAACGAGGGTATGCTTGTCCGACAAAAATTTGTCTCATATTGTCGAGTCCGACAATTGACATTTGGGCATGTTTGGGTTGTCGAACTCGACAGTAATTTTTGTCGGACAAGGTTACTCTCGTTTTCTAAAACAAACTTCCACCCCTCAATAATAAAAAAATTCTAATGTAAGATTTTCGAAATTCAAAATGGCTGTTCGAGATCGAAAATATTACAAAAATAAGCGATGAAATAGTATTTTTTGGAGTTTGCTGCGTATACTATAAGTAATACTTCAACTTTCAATTTGAATGGTTTTTGGTGTGATGTGACAATTTTAATTAACAAATTAACATTTATTTTTCGTTTTTTTTAACAAATTAAAATATTAAATAGTGTTTGAAAATCTGTGGAAATTAGTTTATAGTGCTAAGAAAAAAAACAAACTTTATATTTTGTGAAAATGCCAAAAAACATAAACAATAAATATATGTTAAAAAATATTTTATTTAAATATTTGTGACACATTAATATAAAATAAACTCGTTAACAAAATTACGGTTTATTTTGCAACATTGCATTTTCATTTTTTTGTAATTATCAGAGTAGTCAACCAGTTGTATTCTAAAAATGGTTAAATGTGATATTTGGCCCTATTCAGTAAAATCTTTTATCGAAAATTTCTGTTATTCTTTTATTTTTTGTATGAAATTTTATAACGGGAAAATAAAATTTCATACAAAAAATAAAAGAATAACAGAAATTTTCGATAAAAGATTTTACTGAATCGGGCCCATTATATCTTGTACTAATTTTGATATCAAGGAAAAGATTATCAAATGCAACGGTTTCTGTAGAAGAGGATTCCATGGGATCTGCGCTGGTCTCCCGAGAAATTGGTGTGATTCTAAGTTATCCGAGGCTTTCACAAATCATTTTGTATGCGATAACTGCGTTCTTCCATACAATCAGCTATCTAGAATGCAAAATAAGTACGAAGGACTTATTGAATATTAGAGGTATATTCAATATACCGGTACAAGAGAATATTACTAAACTTTTTTCTGCGTTTGGAGCTGTTACCAAGGAAAATAAGAAAAGTTTGAATTGTTAGCTTTGGAATTCACTACTTACCGTAAGGCATTTGATAAACTTGAAAATACCGTCAATAACCACCAAATAAGTGAGAAGATTGATTTAATTACTAAGCAAATTAACATATCTTCGGAAAGTGCTGCTCAACGTAGTCATGGTCAAACCTTACAACAGTCGAAGTTCTACCAGCCAGCAATCGTTGGAACCTGCTCTGTTACATGAAACTGAAGGTCTTCATATAAGGCTGAATAATCTATTGGATGGAGAAAATCAGTCAGATAGAACTGAAAAAGGGCTAGAAAATGAATTTACTCCTGAAAATGTTATTCCTCTTGAGGAACATAAAAAAAAAAACAAAAAGAAGAAGAAATAAAAATCAAAAAAGGTAACTTTAGCTATTAAACATGTTATGAATCAGGCTGGCCAGATAAATGAAAAGTCGGTAGTTGGCATTAATCATATAAGGTTAAAAAAAAATCTAAATGTTACTTTCCGACAGGCTCCAGCTTACCACAACAATTTTCTAAGATCTAGTGTTATAGAATCAGCTACAAATTCTTTCAACTTAGTTCATAAGAAAAAAAAGGTTGATCCTAGACCAACTACACCTACCCCACAACCGGCAGTACTTACTCCACAGCCTTCTTTATCTTTTTTAATATTAGCAGCAAACGATCATGAATAGGATACTTATACATAACAAATTTGGATATCAGAACAACGGAAAACAGTCTAAGCCAGTATATTAAGGCAATTTAATTGTTCCTCAGTATACTGTAAATAGATAACACCGTCGAACTTAAAATACAAGCCAAATTACTTCTCGTTTAAAGTTGGCATTCCTAAAAACAAATTTGACGAAATTGAAAAATCTTGGTCTTGGGCGAAAGGTATTGTCATCAAAAAATTTAGACTAGGCAAAGCTACAGCTCCATCGACGGTTTTTGGCACCGTTGGAAAAAACACGAAAGGAATTAAAGATTTATTACCAAAACTTGTCAGGGATGCGCTCATCTTTGGAGGAGTTTCGAAACGATATGGATAACTGTATCTATGATGTTATTCTTGTAACAGAATCATGGCTACAAGACCAACATCTAAATTCTGAATTTGTACCTCAAGGATGGTCTATATATCGTAAAGACCGAACTCTAACCAACGGAAATATAGACAGTCGAGGAAGTGTGTCATTAATGATACTCATTATGATTTTCTTATAAAAATATTATCTGTAGGTTTATTTCAATTAAATAATTTTTTAGTATTAGCTCCGAAAAATAATTACTTTTAGAACTGTTTAGCAAAATTGTATTTTAGCGGCCTAGTACTTAAAGTCGTTATAACAACACTTTAGCGGATTCAAAATTTGTTTTCATTTTATTTTATAATTATTTTCAAATTATAATCACAATTGCTTTGATAAGTTTTGTTCAAAAATCAAATTTTTAGGTACGCAAGAATACAAATTAAGCAATAAATTAGAAAAAAAAAAATCCTAAGAGCTAATACAAAAAAACGTTGTATGTTGTATACGCAACACGTACGCAAATGGCTTTAGCAAACTCATCTTCATATTACAGACTCGGCTAGCGCCTCGTCCGGAAACATTACGATTCGACCGCTAAAATCATATTTTGCGTACTTGTTACATAAACTACTATTAAGAATGCAAAAAATAATGTATTAGATGTAGTTTTCACTAATGTCACATCTAACTTTTTACTTGACAAAGCTCATCTAACAATTACTTCTTAAACAAGTATTTATCATCATACGCTTTGCCTAACCTACTTCTTTAATGATTGTAAAAATATTAATATCGTAAATAGAAAAATTCTTTATGATTTTGACAAGGCAAACTATGTTGCTATTAATGTTGAACTAAACAATTTAGAATTATAGTCTAAGATCCGAGTATAGAACGACCTTCACCGAACTGGTTAATGGATGAAAAGTATTTTATATTAAATTAAATATGTTAATAAATATATTGCAAGTGGGTTGTCTAAAAAATTTCGGTCCAGAATATGATTAATTAAAAATTTAAAAATTAATTTTTTTTAAATATTTCACCGTTTCGGTTAATAGACAAATGACATACCAATCAAAAGTATGAAGCCTTTAGAATATGCAAACGATAGGTTGTCTATTTTTTTCCCGTCATAACTTAGGGTTGGCAGGTATAAAAAGGCAGATCGAAATTAGTAATTTGCACCGGTCTGGTTAATGAATAAACTTTATGTCAAAATAAAGATTATTTTATTACAAACACGGTGATGTAGGGTTGTCTGCAAAAAATCAGTCCTGAATTAGGGTTGTCGAGTTTTAAAAAGTGCAATATTCCTACGAGTGAATACGTGCGACAGAGAGGTTCCCGCGAACTTTTTGTCTGTGAAAATAAAAAGGATAGCGATACACTCGTAAATGCTGCGCATTATTTTGGAACAGCTTGCCACAACATTCAGAATTGAATTGAAAACTATTAACCAGTTTAATGCACAGAAATATTGTCTTTCGTTTCGTTCTTTATACATTCAAATAACATCTAGAATTATTATTTACAGTTAACGTATATTGTATAATTTAGTATGTATAACTTATTTACATTTCAAATATGAATTAAATAAATTTAGAATACAAGAAAAAATTTTAGTTTCATTTTTATCGCAATGGATAACTAATTGTAGCAAATAATTTGTGTTTAATACAAGTGCGTAATAATCAAAGTAACTCGAAATAACTTATACAATATAGATATTAAATCATGCATAAAAGTTTGCATAAAAGTTAAATGTGCGCCAAGAATAACTATTCTCAACCTATTCTAATATGAAGAATAATGTAATAATAAAACAATCATTTTGTAACATATTTTGAATCTATTTGAGACTAACAATGCATGTTAAAAACGTTTCCACTATTCTTCAATTAAGAATATTATGTAAATCTAATAAGCAAACCTTCTCAAAATAAGTTAAAATAGACAATATTTTTAATTTTTTAATAATTTATTTTTAATAATAAAATAATAATTTTAGATACAAAAAATGCAGTATATGTTATTTTAGTATATGTTTGTTATTGTTTGTTTATTGTATTGTTTGTTATTGTTATTGTTTAGTCGTTTATGCAATTCATTAAATATAATTAATTTAAATCATTAAAACAATTTCTATCTCTTCATAATTTCAAATTATAGATTCTCTTTTATATTAACTCTAAATATGTATAGATAAATATTAAATAATTTATATGAATAAAAAAATAAAATCAGTTTTATTTTAAGAAAATATTTAGGCAATATTTAATATTTTACTTAAATACATATTTAATAAATATTTATTTTATTATATTAATTATTATTTCGTTTAGTATTATAAAAAAGGAAATTTCGCATACAATTTGAATGTCAAAATCTGGTTTAATGTTTAGTCAGGCTGAAATTGATGACTTCTAAAAAATCTGGCCACTTGGTCATGAGCAGCATACTCGTCATTTTAATACAAATAGAAATCAATGTCAACCTTAATAAAAAATGAGACTAGTTAGATCCAAAACTAAGTTCAGGAAAATTTATTTAACTTACTAGTTTAAATTAATTCACAGAAGTTAAAACAGTCTAATCTCTTAGAAAATCTGCAACTCTATCGCTTAGAAATTCAATGTAGATCAGCTGATTTCTTCTTCCATTGAAAGTTGCATGCCACTTCATTTCTTCATCTCTTGTAGCAAAATGTACTATTTCACAAATGTATTGGCACGCGAAAATAGCGATTATTAAAAAAAAATGTGTTGGCACGCCAATAAAATTCAGTTGCGAACCCTGGATATACCAATATTGATTAAATTTAACATAAATCAAGACTAAGCCATAATTTATGAATCTACCTTGAATCACTTTGAAATTTTAGAAATTGAGTTAAAAATATTTGATTGTTATCCATTGCGATAAAAATGAAACTAAAATTTTTTCTTGTATTCTAAATTTATTTAATTCATATTTGAAATGTAAATAAGTTATACATACTAAATTATACAATATACGTTAACTGTATATAATAATTCTAGATGTTATTTGAATGTATAAAGAACGAAACGAAAGACAATGTTTCTGTGCATTAAACTGGTTAATAGTTTTCAATTCAATTCTGAATGTTGTGGCAAGCTGTTCCAAAATAATGCGCAGCATTTACGAGTGTATCGCTATCCTTTTTATTTTCACAGACAAAAAGTTCGCGGGAACCTCTCTGTCGCACGTATTCACTCGTAGGAATATTGCACTTTTTAAAACTCGACAACCCTAATTCAGGACTGATTTTTTGCAGACAACCCTACATCACCGTGTTTGTAATAAAATAATCTTTATTTTGACATAAAGTTTATTCATTAACCAGACCGGTGCAAATTACTAATTTCGATCTGCCTTTTTATACCTGCCAACCCTAAGTTATGACGGGAAAAAAATAGACAACCTATCGTTTGCATATTCTAAAGGCTTCATACTTTTGATTGGTATGTCATTTGTCTATTAACCGAAACGGTGAAATATTTAAAAAAAATTAATTTTTAAATTTTTAATTAATCATATTCTGGACCGAAATTTTTTAGACAACCCACTTGCAATATATTTATTAACATATTTAATTTAATATAAAATACTTTTCATCCATTAACCAGTTCGGTGAAGGTCGTTCTATACTCGAATCCTATACTATTAGAATTCACTTCGAATTGTGCTAAGTATGTAGCTAATCTTGTTTATGAATATCTGAAATTAATAATTGATAAATGTGCCAAAAAAAGTTATTTCTAAATTAACGTGTCCTGCTCACTTTGATAAAACACTTAGAATTCCAAGGAATAAAAGAAATAAGGCTTTTCAGAAATTTAAACGTACGAAAACTGACAGTGATTATAAAACTTTTATTGGCTTTAGAGAACAATTCCATATTGATGAACAAAATGCTATAAGGTTGCATAGAGAAAAAACTGTTTTAAAAATTATTGACGAACCTAAGCAATTTTGGAATTTCATTAAGGATAGACGCAGTGATAGAGGGTACCCATCTTCAATGTTTTTCAAAGGTTTGCGGTATACTGATCCAAAATCGATAGCAAATATGTTTGCAGCTCATTTTTAAAGTGTTTACCAAGCTCCAATTAGTTTTGATCAGCTTTCGATTAGCGACATATGAAGTTTGGATCATGGTAACTTTGGCAGGGAGCAGGTAACAAAGGGGCCTTCAAAGTTTAGTAAAAGTATAAAAGGTAATTTTTTTTATATATTCTTTGGGGTAGTATTAGAAGTCACGTCACCCATTGCCAGACACTTACTATCGTGGTAACCCCCTGCCAGACACCCTTAAACATTATAATTTTTTAAAGTTTAAGGGTGTATGGCAGGGGGTTACCACGATAGTAAGTGTCTGCCAATGGGTGACGTGACTTCTAATACTATCCCGAAGAATATATAAAAAAAATACCTTTTATACTTTCACGAAACTTTGGAGGCCCCTTTGTTACCTGCTCCCTGCCAAAGCCACCATGATCCAAACTCCATATGTCGCTAATCGTTGCGGCTAATGTCGCTATGCGCAGAAAAACTTACAGCTTTTATAAAATAACGAAGGTCTGGCCGTCGCGGGCTCTCGGTCTATAGATTTAGGCGACCTTTATACCGCATTCACAGCGGCATAGCAAATTAGTAGATGTAATTTAAATCTGTGCTGTAAACACTTTTTATTTTAAAAGCTTGCTACTAATTTGATATCTAGCCTTACTAAAAATCAAATTTTTTTTCATTTAATACTTCATGCTGTGAACACCATTGCAAATAAAAATCTTTGATTTCTACACCGTCTACTTTTCCCAAAAATTAATATACTATCTACTAATTTGCTATGTCGCTGTGAATGCGGTATTTTTTTTTTTGTTTAATAAAATGTGTTGTGTAGTAGGAATTACAATATGTGTCACAATAACACATAAAAACCTTTTAAGACCAAGGTCCCACAACAACATACGTTCAAAGGTGTTGATGGACGTAAATCTTTCTTTTTTTTGTTTTTTTTTTATATTTTTTGTTAAAGAATGGATAACTAAACAAAAAATCCTATCACTGACAAAATATGACATAGGCCAATATTTTATGATAGAATAGAGAAAATAAAAGTAAATTAAAAGGTAAATAGCAAATTTTTACAAAAATTCGCTGAAACAAAACAAAAATGTAGTTGCCAATAATCCAGCCGGATGCATATTCCTTGATCCTGTGACGCACTGTCTTTCTTAATGATTGAAGCCCACACATAGTTATATGAAGGCTCGTTTCTTCAAGAAAGCAATAGCGTCTCATCATCAAGGACTATTTCACAGCTAAGATTGAGGGTGCTACCGTTGACTGAATACAGTTCATCCGCCACCACCCCTAAGATGTCACCTTGGCTAGTAATATCTCACTGCTATTGCCAGTGGTATGTGATATCTCACGTTAACTCGTATGTCAATAGCAGGGACTGGAGTACGCGGGGTTGTCACACCCGTAGATCAAAAATAAAAAAAAAATTTCAAAATAATAAAAACTGATCCCTCCATGCGGGAAGGTATTAGTTGAAGATCTTCATAAAACTAACTACTCTATGCACAATCCACTAAATGGATGCATAAAAAACTTTAATAAATACAGTGATTTTTATGACCGCAAGTGAGCAGGACAAATTTTAAACATAGTATTTTAAGAAAAATGAAAACGCTTCATTCATGATTGATAAGCTAAACATGAAGTGCAGTGCAATAATACAATATAAGCAATATTTTAGTCCATAAAATGTATTGAATTAAGTCTTTATTTGACTAATAAATAAATAAAAGTATCTGATTTATATTCAACTATTATTTTTGTGGTGAAATAATGCAAATTATTATATAGCTAATTTATTTATTTTTGACTTGAGTCAACTTTTAAGATACATACTTGTTTTATAATTTAAAATTTTTTTAATAAATGGGAGACAGTTAATGATTTAAATAATTTAATAGTTATTTATGTATCAAGGGAATTATAAGGATGTTAATTCCCGCGGGAAACGATTACTACTCGAGAGCCTCTGACCCGAGAGTTAGTAAGTTTCACAAGGTAATTGACATCCAATAATTCACGTGATACATAAATAATTTTAGTTTTTACTATAAAACATTTATTAAACTAAAACATTTATTTTTATCAAGTATTTGATAGCATGATTTTGCGTTTTAATTGATCAAGTTAGTTATTTCAAATTTTATTATAATTCCCTTGGGAATTAAGAATATCATTGTTATTTCGGTAACTAAGGTCTAAACGACTCATAATATATCAGTAAAACATAAATAAATTTATGCTTTAGATTCAGATTCTGTAATATCTGTCAATTCTTCCTGGTCTTTTAAAATTTCTGAAATTTCAGTTGCAACTTCCTAAATGTATGTTTTGAGTTTTCTGATAAATCAGTAACATGAGGACTGTTTGAACAATCTTCTTCACTACAATTTAAATAGGCATGCTACAGTACAAGCCAGTTTTTTACAGGCATAGCTATTTTTACAGCCACTTTTACCGCTGCAAAATAAAATTTATTAAAGTTTTTCGGGAAAAGCCGTGGTTAATACTTACAGGGTAAAACAAATCTTTTTCCCATCCCCATTAATTTGATAATGTTTCGCCCAACCACTGTTGCACGTGTAAGTAGATTCTTCTAAAACGCTGCAGTGCTGCGCTTTTTGTAGGAGGTAAAAGTGCAAGAGTCAATTTTCGTCGTTTTGAAACACGCCGATGCGTGTAGTTCTTCGTTATTAACAATTTTTTGCAAGTAAACAGAAACAATATGTCCCAACTTTATTTCGTCATAACTCGCTTAGTTTTGATGCTAGAGCCATAATTTTTTGGTTTTTTTATAAGCTTCATTTTCGATATTATACTTTTTCAGCAATTCGTAAGAAACCGTCTGGAAACGTGGTTTGCGGTTGAAAATTGACATTTTCACTCGCGAATAAGTCAAAAGTATTGACTTTTAAAGTGAATTCTTTTCTAACTGTACCGAACAAATTCCAACACCGAATGATCGAAATTTGTATTCTTTTGAAAAAAAGTGCAATACAAAAAATACAAATTTCGATAACTCGGTGTCGGAATTTGTTCGGTACAATAAAAAAGAAATCAATATTAGAAAAAACATGTAACAAAAAATGCTTAGAATTAGTCAATCTATCTATTCCCTGACTTATTTTTAGTCAAATATTTTTCACCCCCGAGAAGGGGTATAAAAAAGTAGCACCCCTTTTCTCGAGGACGCATTTTGATATGTTGTTTCTTACACTCTTTTCAACACGTTCCAAAAGAAATCATCGATCGGAGAATTTTTTCCGAAGTTAAAACCTAATATGACTCCTCTAATTGGATAAAACCCTTAAAAAATACAACAACAATGTTAACCAGAAGTGGCAAACCGGATGTTGGTATGCTTAATTATTTTACATTATATAAATCTCAAATACCACGCTTCAACAAATTTGAATGTCAGAACATACAGTTTTTGATTTTTAGGACATTTTTTGATTGTGTGAAGAAATTCTCGGGATTTTAAAAAAAAATTTTTTTTTTAAGTTTTGATCTACGGATGTGACAAACCCACATACTCTAGTCCCTGCTATTGACGGACCGTAATGTGTCACATGATTTAGAAATATGTCACTAATTGTCTGAACGGTAGCCCAATTTTAGTGTTGTTCTAGCAAATTTAAAAAAAAAATGGCTTTTTACCCTTATTTTATTTCTATTTCCTTTAATATTTTATTTATATTTATAATGCATGGTGTCGTGGGACCTATTTCTTAAAAGGTTTTTATGTGCCGTACTGACACATGTTGTATAATTCCTACATTCCTACTAAAAAACGAATATCTCCTTACATTCATTTTTTCTTACATTTATTTTTTCAGATTTGATGACATATTTCTTGGAATTGTTGCATTAAAAGCTTTAATCGAACCTCTTCATTCCGTAGAGTTTTACTTCCATAAAGCTCAATTTAATGGACCACAAAGTTATAAGTATGTGATTGCATCGCATGGGTACGATAATCCATGGGAATTGTCGAAAATATGGGCAGAAACTCGAGCAGCTGGTCATGCATAATGATTATGGTTAATACAGTAATGATATTATTATGAAATACTTTAGCTTTATTCGTTTACTAGGTAGTGTTAAGGCATTCATATCATACATAGATTATTTAAAAGACCTGATTTTATATACATGTTGTTATAGTCATTTGTAAAAATCCTAGAAGAAATCATAATATTACTATTTTGAAATCTCGTACTCGAATGATATTATAAATTATTTTTAAAATGTAAATTTTACACAACTTTTATAGATTTGATTAATCTATTTGTAAATTATATCGAAACCTCATATTGATAATTAAAAAAAAAATTGTATCTCAAAAGTGATTTTTCATAACTGTTCCATGTGGCTGTGTAGACGATTTGAATAGAAATTTTCGCGTAATTTTTTTCATTCTTCTGGTTACTGGAATTAATTTTAGTCATAAATTTTTGGCTATAGAAAATTAATGAAATATTCGAGCTGTGGAAAGTAAACATTTTGTTACGATTCCACACAATCGCATCGAAATACAAAACAAAATTGAATGCGATCTCAACTCACGCTATACAATATTTCAAATAAATATGTGCTTAAAATAATCCAAGACGGATCAAGAAAACAAAAATATTGCAAAAAGCACATGCAAAATAATGACGTCGACATTCTAAGAATTTTTTCAGTTTTCAAATTAGACTGCGATAGTGTATACAGTTTAAGTGGAATGCGATTATTGTAAGTGATTAAATTAACTGTAGACGAAACACTGTATAGTGAAAATAAAACCGTGTAAATCGAAGTTAATTTATTTTTTAATTGTGAACAAAGTCTTAAGTGTTATTTAATAGAAATATTGGTCTTAATTTTGGACGCTGTGTTGTGGAAATTTCTACAATCCACCGTTGGAAGCAATTGGAAGCTAAGATTCTTCTATTTTAAGATTCTGAAGATAGAAGAATATTTTAGATATGAATATGGTTTGCTGTATTTTTTTTCTGTTATTGTGAAACAGTAATAGTGTTGAAAATTTGATAAAACCTGGTGTTGGGACTTAGACCAGTTCGAAAGAAGGTTGAAAAATGTGACATTCGTGACAGCGGCGGTATTAATAAGCTGTTAGTAATGGTTTTCTTAAAAGCTCCATAGGTGAAGAAGGAACTATAACAACGAGGACTGCCAACAACCGGAAACAAAAGTGATCTGATGCTGCGGTTTCTAAAAGTTTTGGAAGTCTAATGGAATAGTAGGAGATAGTTACCAGTTGAAATTAATTATAACAAATACTGTTTTAAAAGCAGCTAGAGTAGAAAAAAGTTCATCAGACTTCGAACAGAGGTCATCAAGAAGTGAAAAGTTAAAGCAAAAAGTGCTTGATGGAAACAAAAAGATACTTTTAAAGAAGTTGATGATTTCGAGAATCGGTTGTAAGAGGTTGAAGCGACTAAAATTACTCTCCATTTGATTGCACGACTAGCAAACATAAAAGTGAAACCACAATCATCCGATGGAACAACATCGTTCGGCAAGTTCCAGTTCGAAACAGCAGCAAATCAGAATATTTGGCACCGTGCAAATCGTCTTGCTGTATTGATAAATGCATTTAAAGGGGGACCAGCTGAAGCTCAAATATTATGCTGAAGTGATGAAAACGTTAGTACGAAAATACGCCAGCGACCATAAAAAAGATCGCTTGCATCAGAATAGAGAAAACATTAAGGACAATTCTTCGGCAGTGGAACGACTTGTGCATTTGGCTTACTCGAATAATTCTGCATGTTTTATGGGAAAGATGAAGATTGAGGCATTCATTGACAATATCCAAATTCCAGAAATCAGAATAACAGTAATGGTTACACCAAAGGCCGTTTTCCATGAAACAGCGTTAGCGCAACAAAATGACAACATAAGCATATTTTTCTTTTGTTTTCTATTTTTAAGTAAATTTAAACTGAGTGAAACAAACACACCTTTAGAAAAATTTAACAATTTTTTTTTGGAAAATTAACCGAATTTTTTTTAATATAAACAAATGATTTGTAAAAACTACATTTTTTTTTGTTACAATGCGAAAAAGTTTACAAATATCATCAATGCATTATAATAATAATTAATGACTAACACATTATTTGGATTGTTGGGTGGCCTATTAACTACCAAACTGAACTTAAACTTCCTAGTAAATCGCTTTATTTTATTTTTTTTACGTTGATATGCGCACATTAAAAAAGACGCTAAGTCCTGTTCTTATCTCGTAAATTTAGAACTGCTGCATCTGTAGCTCAGTTGAAGATATGAACAACATTTAAGTTATTGTAGATATTTAGTTTGTGGAAGTGAATAACCTATTTCCCAAAAATTTGTGTTTTCTCATTATTTCTCATTTAGGAATGTAGGAATGTAGGAATTATACAACAACGTGTGAATTCCTACATTCCTCTCATTTTCTTATAAAATGCGTTTGTTAGATTCAGGTTCGTAGTTAATTTTACAAAAAAATTAAAAATGTGTTATATTTACGTTCAAAACATCTTATAAAAAATTCATTTGTTATTATGAGATAAATGCATAGATAAAGAAATAAGATTAACAAAATCATGATAAATTCAATAGAATTTTTGTTAAAGCAATAAAAATAACGTTAACGATTTTTGTTGATTCAGTTTACAAAAACTATTAATCAATTTAAAAGTTTTTTTTTAGATTGATAAAAACTATTGTGGAATTCATAAAAGTTTTGAACTTCATTTTTTATACAAGATAAAAGTCAAAAAATAGTCATTAAATCATAATACTACAGAGGAAGGCTGATTTTCTTTAAAAGGCAACAATCCTGTTAACAGTTCATCAAGGTTATCCATATTTTTACTGACAGCGCAGATATTCTAAAAGTTCTTGAAAACTACACTACTTTCACGATGATTGGGACATTTACAGGTAATCATTTTCCTGACATAAAATCAGGTTTATTTAAAATATTAAGTTTTACGTGCCAAATAACAGTAGTTGAATAAAAATAAAATATATATTTCCATGAAAAAAATTTACTTTGCTTCCATATCTTGAACTTTACGTTTGGAAATAGAAATATTTGAAATTAGTTTAACTACACCCTTATGTCCATGTACAACTATTGACTTTATTTCCGAGTTCGATTTGCCATATCCGCCCCCGTGGTAAGGTTGAGACTACAGCATTTCGATTGGAATAACTCTCAATGGAGCAACACAGTCTCCACTATGTTTGTATCAGAAGTGAGTCGTAAAACCTTCGAATTTCTGTCAAGTCATATTGTTTCAAACTGTTCGGACGAATGGTCTACTAGCGGGTCATAATCATACATACTGAGGCTTGGAAATAACTCAAGATCTTGAGTTTGTCTTGAAAAGGTCGTAACAGCTCCTCGTGTAGTTGACGAAAGTTTGACTTACTCAGGGCCAAAAGTGTCATTCCATGCTATCTAAGGATGAAAGATTTCTCCTAACCACACCATTCAAATTTATTGGCGTTTTTCAAAAAGGTTTTTAAATGACCCAACGTTCTTCCTACTAGTCTATGGTTACATGGTCGCCTCAAAATAAACAGAAAATTATAAATAAATCTTGCTGGGTTTTGTTGAATGTTTGTTAATGTTTTGTAACGAAATAATTTTGTAAAATTTTATCACACGACAATGGGTCAAATACTCACAGGAATCAAGGACAAAGTTCAAATTATAGTATCTATCCTTACAAATCGAAGTTAAATTTTTTATTAGAGTTAAACAAATAGGGTAATTACTGTAACCCTTTTAACTAAATTATTCAAATCAATTACTAATTACAGTTTGATTTGTTTTGAATAAAACAGTTTTTTAGTTCAGTTAACAAAAGATGATTCAAATAATCAAACGATTTTTTATATATCCCAAAACAACCATTTACCAAGTGTTCTATCCATTTAAGTCTTTGTTTAATTTACTTAATATATTTGGTTTTTCTTACATATCGAATGATAACTTGAAGACTGTTACATTGAAGCTTACTAAGTTTGATAAGTTTTTTTTTCTGTTAAACCGAATCCGATATTCTTTCGATATTTATAGTTTGGTAACTCTTGATGATATTTCCATAACCAATATTCGATTTATCGACTATGGTAATTATTTATTTGCTCTTTTTTCTGTTGCGTACCTTATGGTTGCGAGCACAGTTTCAACAACTTTAACCCACATATTCCATCGGACTTCTTGCGACATTGCAAATTTTGATGACAGAGTTGGTTGATTTTAATATATTTTTTTTACATAAATATTAATCATTATTTTTTTCTCGATTTTAGATGAGCATTTTAAAATTTCCAATTAATCTTAATCAAAATTTTTTTCATATAATTAAGATTTTTACGCCTAACGTTATAATTGGTAGCATGTTTGTTTTTTTTACGCTAACTCGCGTTAATAATTTGACTATTTACCAAACACATATTCTTGTTCTGCAAACGTTTGGATTCGTGCTAGTCCTCGGACAGTACTACAGCTTTATGCATTTTATTCACTCCCGTTTTCAAACACTAGCAAAATGTTTCAGGTAAGAAGTTAACTTTATTCTTTATATAGAAAAAAAGTTTTAATATGATTTTCTTTGAACTAGATATTATTGCGTCCAATCAAAAAGAAGAAAAAGAGTTGATAGTGAAGAAACTTTTAAAGAAATTTGTTTGCTGTATGAACTTCTAAATAAAGTGTTTGATAACTGCACCTTACCACTAAACGATCTGGTATGTGATTAAGATTCAATTTTAAAGGTTTTGCTTTCAATTGTTTTTATTTATTTATACAGGCAATGGTGGCGATTATGTTTTACTTAGCTTTTACGGGATTTACTTTTTTTACAACATATTTAATACTGGTGTTTGTTGACCGAAAGGTTGAGTTTCAGTTCATTAATATAACACTTGTTGGAATTTTAACAATTACTCTTATCCTACTGGTTTACGAAGGTTCATTTGTTACAAGTGAGGCACAATCGTTGGGAGACTTAGTCCATAAAGCAGCTCATAATAATTCAACATTGTCTGATTCTGAAAATTTAAGTTATATGTGGTAAGTAAAAATGTCCAAACACGTAAAGTTTATTTCACATAATATTTATGTTTATTTGTAGTTTTTCACTCCAAATTTTGCATCGGTTTCCCGTTCCATCGTGTGGAGTAATTGATTTTAACTGGAGCTTGTTATCATCGATTATTGTAACTATAACTGGATGGTTGGTTGTTTTGGTTCAATTTGCTAGTCCAGATGTTTTGAAAAGTTACTGAGGTAATCATATCAATACCTGCATAGTTTGATGTCATATTTACTGAAATATATTCCAATAAATCAGTAAAAGATGCGGTTGAAGTTTTGAAATGCATATATTTTGTAGCTCTCTTTTTAGTGTATGGCAACTAAAACCTATTTTTGTGTCAATAATAACATCAATTTTGGATGTGATTCTTTGCTTTTGTTATTAAACTCAAGATAATTGACATTTGAGCGAGACAACCGAATCTCAAACTCTGTGTGATACGAAAAATTCGACTTACAGTTATGTGGTTTTCTTTTGACTTTTCTAAATCAATTTATAAATTCGGGTCTGAAAAGAACAAAAAACAAAAGTTGATGTGAAATATGTTTGTATTAGTGATATTAAAATGGCGGTTGTCTACTTTTAAATTTGAAAAATTTCGTATAATATCATATTCTGCAATTGCGTATTGAAATATTTATATTAGTTTCAATTAATATGTAAATAAAATAATTTTGTTTTATTCATTCATATTTGTTTTCAATTTAAATTACTTCATTTTAGAGAAAAGCGTCTCGTTTTTTTCTATGATGCATCTTTTTTCATCCGCCCAATGAAATATAATATTTTAATTCTAATAAATCCATTTAAGAGTTTTTTTTTATTTATTAGGAGTTATTTTATTAAATGTTAGTTACATTATTGTATATATATAATATAAAACACAATAATTAATTCTTCAAAATTAAACAATTCATAGTTATATAAAAATTGTCGTCAACAAAACGTTTATTTTTTAAATTTTCTTTGTTGATATTAGTAATGTCAAAAAAATTTACGAAAAAATGCAAATTTTTTTTTTTGATGTAAATCGGAAAAAAAATTGATGTTTTTGGGTGAAAAGAACAAAATTTTTGATTTACATCAATTTTTTTTGATGGATTTGGGTGAAAAGAATTCGACATTAGCATGAATTTTTGTATTTTATTTTATTTTTAAATTTAAATTGTTTGGTATTTTGAAAATAAAATTACCTGCAATGAAATATATCAAATTTTATACTAATGATATTAAGAAACCAAAAAACAAATTTAATTCAATTTAATCATAGTAGCCTTTGTCTTTTTCAATATTCGAGAGAGGAACATGTGCATTAGTTTGAATATATGTCTTTTTTATATAATCAGAACGAAACGGTTTTTGTTGATTTGTTTAATAAAAAAAACAAAGTACGAAAACCAATTAAAAAAATTTATTTCAGAGGAGTTCAAATCAATCAAATAAATTGTTTGTTGTGTTCTGCATCAGTCGCGCAACAGAATAAAATTAATACCTGTTTACTTTATTCTGTTAAGACTAATAGCGCACCGCACACAATTGTGGCTGTAAAAAAAAACATAAATAAACCATTATTTATAGTTGCCGGAAGGATAAAAAAATGTATTTGATTTTTGAATTATGAAATAAATTTTTTCTATTTTGCGTCTAAAATAAAGTCATTTCGATACCCAAATGCGTATCGAAATGGCCTTCATTACGATACGCAAAGTTTTGTCTTTCAAGGTTGGTCACATTGGTCAGACAAACGTCAGTGAACATTAAAACGAATGATTATGTAAATAAAATTAATAATATCTAAATTAGTGTTAAATATTTTAATTAATTAAAATAATTAGTAATAATAACAAAATTTCAAATTGACTATTTTTTAATAAAATACACATTTTTTAAAATTTCAAGACAAAAAATGCAAAATAAAAAAAATAGTATAAAAAACTCGTTTCATAAGACGTTTTATCGCACTTATCCTTTAGAAAACTACCCTCTGCGCGGGTCGTTTTCTAAACAGATTGCGTGCGATAAAATCGTCGATTATGAAACTAGTTTCTTAATATACTATTTTGTTATTGTATTTCATAAACATTTTGATTTTATTTTATACAAAAAATCAACAAAAACATATTGGCTCTCATTTAAAATTATATAAAAATTACTGTGATTGGAATTGAATAGCAAATGTAAAAGACATTAGCTGTTTATACGATTGTTTTTGCGGTTATTATTAACGCAAAATTTGATATCTTTCTTTGTAGGTAATTTCATTTTCACAATCAAATAAATTATTTTTGACTAGTTCAATTTTAAATTAACGCTGTCTAAAGGATAAATATAATTTTGGTTTCGTGTTGAATGAATTTTATTCTCTCGAAACTTTGCAATTTATTTGTAATGTCGTTTTCTTTTTGCCAGAGCAGAAAAAGTGATTTTTTTAAGATTTTTTTTTCACAAAACGAATATGAAAAAATTTGATCTAAATTTGTAGTTGTGTTTGTGAAGTCTCATTTAATGTTTTTGT
The DNA here is from genome assembly GCA_963693315.1 of Diogma glabrata. Classification (NCBI taxonomy): domain Eukaryota; kingdom Metazoa; phylum Arthropoda; class Insecta; order Diptera; family Cylindrotomidae; genus Diogma; species Diogma glabrata. Next base: position 122,891,005 of record OY856187.1, read on the forward strand.
TAATTAATAGTATTTATTTAAATAATTTTTTATTAATTTTGAATTTAAAACACGATTTAAACAAAACATTTATTTAAACAATAACTATTTTACTTAAAAAAAAATAATAATAAATAAATGGTGTCTTGTTATTTACTAATTTTACAGATTTGTAAATGTATTTGTGTAAATTTATTGTATTTGCAACTTGATCTACCAAAAAATCTAGATTCAGAAAAATATTTTCAGATCAAAAAAAGAGCAATCTTTTTGTACAAAGAGAATACGAAATGCAAAAAAAATTGATCTGCAGCTGCTTTTTTTGCTCTTAGATCACTTTTTTTGTCAAAAAGAAAACGACATAAGAATAAGATATAAAGGGCGGGCCATCTGTTGGTCCTTTTTTGAATCGATTAGTGTTAGTCCTACATGTTGTCTGATGTAAAAATGTGTTTGAAATATGAAAAGTCAAAACCATGCCATTATTAATCGTGGAGACGCTTACAACACAACAACGCATTTTAATCGTTTAAGTTTATTATGAAAATTGTCGTTCAAAAAAGACTACATTTCGTAAAATATGTGAAACTTTTGCTCGAGATGGACGTCCTACCTTGTAATGTTGTCGCCTGTAATTAAGAGTTGTCTAATGAATTGTTTGTTGAATATCCATCGAGGCTGTTGATTGATTTAAAAAAAAACATTTTTGTCCAACATACAGCTCCCTTTGGAAGACTTCAAACTTCTATATGTGCTATTATGGTTTTCCATATTATTCACTGTTTGTGTTCTTTTGTCACTTTTGAATTAAAATGCAATATTTAAAAATAAACTTTTTACTGTTTATTTTTAATTTTTATTTTATTAATAATAATATAAACTTCCTTATAGGAACAATTTGAATTTTATTTTTTATTTTATAGAATATCGATTTCGACTTACGTCATCCTCAGTTCTTAAATTATTACAATTTTTGCTTAAACTATTACTTATATACTATTTCAACTGCTATTTTTATTATTATGTCATATATTTTGTTAGTTTTAGTGTTGATTTTATCCTTTTCTTTTTTTATGTAATATGGTTAAAGTTGATATTGGTGTATTTGTGTTTTTCTATTTTTAAATGTTGAGCTTATCTGGATTTTGGATCGCTTTTGTTAATTTCATTGTTGTGCTCAATAAATCTTTTTGTGAAGGACCGCCCCGTCTGACCTATATAAAATTTACTGCAGTCGTCACAGGTAAGTTTATAAACACCTGTGTCTAAGGTTTGGGTTTTTTTGGTTTTCAGGTAATTTTCTATTTTATTTTTGTTTTTGTAAGCTGCAATATATCCATATTTTTTTAAAGTCTTTTGCATTATTTTGAATGTTGTTTTATTGTATGTTACGCCTACGTATTTTTTGCCTGCTAATTTTTCTTCATTCTTTAATGTTGTTAGAGTTTGCAAATTTTTCTTGTTTTTATATTTTCTATTTAATGTGTCAATTATTTGGTTTTTATATGCGTTTTTACTGGCTATGTATTTTATGTTGTTTAATTCGTCTTGATAATTTTCTGCATTCATAGGTATATTGTTCAATCTATTAATCATGTGATTGTAGGCAACTAGTTTATGTTGGTATGGATGATGTGATTTAATATTTCTTGTTAGATCCGTTTCGGTTGGTTTTCGGAATATTTTGAATGTGTGTTTTGAATCTACATTTTTGATTGATAAATCCAAAAATTTTATTGTGTTATTTTCTTCATTTTCTAAAGTGAATTTAATGGAAAGTTCTATGTTGTTTATGTATTGGTGTAATGAAATTGGCGTGGGCCCAGGGACTAATATTTTATTCTCGTGCGAAAGACAAAAAATCATTCTTACTCCTAAATCGAAATAAATATTTTTTTTACAAATACTCACTTCAAATTTCATGCTTTCCTTCATATTAAAAATAAAAATAAATTAGGTAAATTATTTTCCTGAATGTTTTAATTATGATTATTGTTATAAAAATAGTTAAAACGATGACAAAAAAATGCTAATTTTCTTCTTCTACGTGTGAACTGAGAAAAAATAGAAATATGATCGTCTCCAAAGGAGCGATATTAAAAAATCAAAAGGTTGCTCTTAGAAGAACGATATAAAAAATAATAATCGCAAGAATGATATAAAAAATACCCGTGAAAAAATACAGAGATCTGAAGAGATGTTAGCAGATCTGCGTAGATCTGCATTTTGGAACATATCTACAACGATCTGTGCAGATCTCCTTAGATCAAAACAGATCTGTATAGATATGTTCCAAAATGCAGATCTTCTTGGATCTACGCAGATCTTCTTTGATACATTTAGATCTGCTTCGATCTATCAAGATCTTATTTGATCTAACAAGATCCCATTTATTAAAAATAAACTTTCAAAAACAAATAGAACCGACTTAAAAAAAACATAAGAGGCACAAAAAAGTGGAAACTGCTAACTAGTTATGAAAATAAGTCAATTAAATATGCAAAGAGATATAATCGTCACATGCAAATAAATATACTGTTAAGTTGTTAGAAACTCACATGCAAATAAATATACTGTTGTTGTTAGAAAATTGGCAGAGATCTCTTTAGATCTGAACAATATTGTTTGATCCATTGTTTCTGGCAATGTACGACCTGTAACAATCACATCGTCAAAAAACATTGTGTACCTTTTAAATCATTGGTTATGTTTTTGTCCATAAATCTTTGCCAGATATTTGGTGCTGTTTTTACACCAAACATCAATTTTCGAACTTTGTAAAGTCCTTTGTGCGTGCTAATTGTTTGTAACAATGCACTTTCTTCATTCATTGCCATGTGTAAATAGGCTTTATGTATATCAAAAATGCAGTAAAATTCACTGTTATCGAAGTTGCGCATCATATCTTCGATTTTTGGTATTGGATACTTGTCCTTGAAAATTACTCGATTAAGTGTTACTTTGTAATCTGCACATAATCTGATTTGATTTTCTGATTTGAGAATTGGCACAATTGGTGTTCCCCAGTCCGAATGTTCTACTTTTTTTAACGTTCCAGATTTTTCCAATCTATCAATTTCATCTTCAATTAAATGACGAATAGCATATGGAACTGGACGTGGTTTGATATAGATTGGTGAAATACCTTCACGTAATTTTAATTTTCCATTAATATTTGAAATTGTGCCGATTGTATCGTTGAATAAATCTTCATATTGTGTAAAAATGTCATTTTCCAGCTTTGATATATCATTTGTATTAATGCTTTTAATCTCTACAATACAATGGTGGTGGTAACAAATGTAATGATTTTATCCACTCACGACCCAAAACTGAATCAATTATTTGTCATCAACGACATATAAATCACCTGTAGTTGTTTTATTGTCATGTGTGACTGACACTTTAGCAACACCTAATGCCGGAAAAATGTTGCCATTGTATGCCTTTAATTGTATATTCATTAGTAAAATTTTAACTGTTGGCAATGCTGTGTGTAATAACTGTCTGCTAATTGTAGATATTGCAGAACCTGTATCGAATTCCATTGTAATTGGCTTACATTCAACTGTCACTTGAATCAAAAATTTTCCACGATCATGTATGTAGTTGTAATGCTTTAATTTCGCAAAAATCATTGTTGTAATTCTCATCAATTGTAATTGCATTTGTGGATTTTATATTAGGACGTGATTTTTTTTGCCATCTTGCCTTTATACATACCTTCGTAATATGACCCTTTTCTTTACAAAATTCGCAGTACAACTTATGTATCTTTATTTTTGCAGTCATTCGCTCTGTGACCTTGTATAGCAAGCACATCGATAACATGTAATGATTTTGTTGCTGTCATCGTTACTCGAATTGTTGCTGTTGTAATGCTTTTTTATTTCGACTTGTATAGTCATTATTGTATGTATTTGTAGCATTTGTATTAATTTGAGGAACTTCTTGCATTGATCGACATTGTATTTTTGATGCCTCCATTCCCAAAGCTGTTCTTATAACATCATCAATTCTTGGTTTACTTTCTTCTAATAATCGTTAACAAATATCAGCATCACGTATATACCACGTGAGAACGCAAATGTGTTTCAGCCGTATTTGTACGGCAAGATGTACATGTAAAATTACAGAAAACACAAAGAAGTTTCAATTCAGCTATGTAAGTTGCTATTGATTCACCTTCGTGCTGCATTCGAAGTAAAAATTTATGCTGTTCTGTAACTTCGTTTGGTTTGGGGCACAAATGAGCTTCCAATAATTCGATCAATTCATCATAATTTTTTGTATTAGGTAAATCAGGTGCGGTTAAACTACTAAGCGATTGGTAAAGCTTAGTACCGACCGATACAATTAATTAATACCTGTACTTTACGTTGATCTGTTGTAACAGCACGCATTTGCAAAAAGTTTTCTAAACGTTGTTTGTATACGTAAAATGATTCATTATTTTCATTAAATGCATCGAGTTGTAAATTTAAATTATGTGACACGTTTGTTGCTGATGTATTTGTAGTTGTAGAACTTTGGCCTCCGCCATTCTATAATTGTTGTGGCAATTTCAATAGTGCCGTAACATTGATATTTTCTTCTTCTGTGTCCGACATTTTGTAAAATGCAAATTTGTAATTTAGCACAGAAAATTTATTGAATTTTTGTAGTTGCACATGTATTTTCGTTTCTCGTCGCCAATTGTGATGTATTTATGTGGTTGTAACCAATAAAACAAGGATATTATGTCGTTATAATATTAAATATTTATTATGAAGAAAAACTAATGTTACTTGTACAAAGCACGTATATGACTTATCTGTATGTAATCTGATTCCCTATGGCAGTAACTTCATATGTCACACGTAGGGTTGCCATAAGTAGTGAATTGTAAGTTCAGTACAGAGCAGATAAAGATGGTATCCTTTTACTAGAACTAATGTGCCTACCTTCATTTCTTTATTTGCCTTTAAATATTTTTGTCTTACTTGGAGTTCGAAAGTACTCCATCGACATCGAAAATGTTTTTAAACAATGCAAAATTTGAGTATGATAAAGTTGGCTATGATAGAATATTTATAGGAATGGAGTTAAGGGACATAACTTTGAGGGATCGTTTGAAATTGTAGAAATAAAAACTGTGCTTAGTTCTTGAGTACAATAGTTTCCAACAGATTTTTATAAGTGATACTTTGCACTTTTGATGGTTTCTTCCTACATTCCACCGAAAGGTAGGGACTGGGGGGACTGGGGATATATATTATGCCAATTTTTACCCTGCTCAGTAAAGTATTTGCCAATTTCGTAATTGTCGAATTATGAATTCTAATTCTCTAATTCCTTCAAAAAATGCTCAATGCGTCTTGACGTTTGTCTTAAACATGGAATAAGGGAATCCTTGAATGATTTTTCTGCACATTTATCGGCCATTCAAAATCCAATAAATTTTCCTCATGGAATTCAATAAGGCTTGCGGTCAGGCATGCAAATTTGAAAAGGGTGCACCCCAAATGGCATCAAATATTTGTAGGAAGTATGACAATACTACTAGCCTTTAAATGGGTAACTTTGGTTTGAAATGTTCAATAGAAATATAGAAATACGAAAATCATAATCTGACAACTTCCAGGGATATTGGGATAGTATTGGGATAATTTCGTAATACTGTGCTATCTATAGTTTGAATTGTTTCATTCATGATCTGAAATATATTCGAAGTCATTACTAAGTACAATAAATTCATGATCTGAATTCACATGTTTTGTCATTACTTAAAAAAAAATTAGTTTGGGGTCACCACCTAATTGACAAGACATTTTTGAATCAATGGTAGTCACATCCTATTTATAGATCCTACTTGAACTGAAATATGCAGTGTAGCCCAGTGGAACAAACAACTGTTTATTTAAAACTGCAAAAACTTTAACTTAGATGATACATGGAACATAAGCTTTTAGTGCAGTTGGCCATAGTTATGAAAACTTTTGGTCAAAAGTAAACTAAGCGGACGATTTTTCCTTTTGCGGATTTTTTTTGATTTTTTTAGGTTTTGGTTTGGTTTTAGTCAGCTTTCTTCTAATAACTTTACATTAAGCTCTTAATACAGTTCAAAGTCTTTTCACTCCTTATAAGATCTATCGAAAAGGGTAGTTTTAAAGATACCCATTTTGCTTATAGTTAATTTTTCTTACCTATGCCAAGATTGATGACTACGCGCAACAATGCGAAAAAATCACTTGTAAAAACTTATTCCCAAATGATTAAAAAATAAGAAAATATTTATAAACGTAATTTTTTTTTATTATAGTAATTCAATCATATTTTTTTTAAAATTTATTTTAAAATTTCTTTTAATTATTTATCATTTTAAATTATTTTATTTTCTTTAAAATTTTTAAATTACTATTATTATTATCATTATTACAATAATTTTTTAGTGTTACCTTAATCATTTTTTTTGTTAATGTTAAATAGTTAAATATTTTCTTCTTTTTATCAATTTTTCCAATTTAATTAGTAATATAATATAAATACTGTAAAAGGATAGTAATTTTATTTTTTTTATTATTCATTTATTTATTTTGGTTTAAACATTTACATTATACAGAAATATTTATATATATAATAATTAATTAATACAATTTATAATTTTTATTATTTCTTGGTTTATTTATTATAATAATAATAATGCATATTTTGTTTATTTATTTATTTTTTATTTGTAAAAAGGGATTTTGTTATTTTATTATAAATATTTTTTTTCTTTGTTGCAATATAGTTAAAAATATATATATTTTATTTAATTATATTTTATAATTTAATAAATATGCATAAAATAAAAATAATGAACAACTGATAATAAACTGCGGCTGGAGAGAGTAAATTATCAGTCGTCCCAATTTATATTAAAAAAAAAAATTTATAATCTAAACATATTAAAATATAATACGGGAAAAAACAATTAATGTTTAACTAAAATTATAAAAAATTAAGTAAATTATTTTAATTTTTTTATGTACACAAAAAAAAAATTAAAATTTGGAATAATTATTTTTTATCATTTCATATTTTTTTGTTTTTATATTTTTTGTTCATCTCATAATCCAGGGTACAATAGCATATTTGTTAATTGTTAGTAAAATGTTGTTTGCATGTTGATCAGGTTCAAATCGTACTTAACCCCATTTTTGGAATAATCCCATTCGTTGACATCGACAGTTTGCACCCCAAAGATTGCATCGGCATGAGCTTTGAAAACAACAATCATTTGGACGATGATCACAAATGCCGGAGCGTCGTACACAGGCACGCCTGAAAACATAAATTAAGGAAGAGCGTCTGACAAAAATTAGATAGAAATAAATTTATTATTTTTTACGAAAATAATCGTTTTTTTTAAATCGAAATTATAAAACAAAAAAAATTATACGTATATAGAAAGCGTTGGTAAATGATTAATGATGATGTGTGTTGGTTTCTTGGAATTTTCTGCGAATGAAATTAAAACATTAAGTAAAGGTGGTTTTTATATTGGATTATGTAATATATCCAGAACTTCATTTTTCGACAACCAAACTGGAATGTGTCACAATTGATTCAAAAATAAATGTTTGTTGTTTAAACTAACATGAAAATGTTATTGAAATGCAGAAGCGTAACCAAACTATTATTATCTCTAATGGAAAAATATTCTACTACACTGTTCGATAATTAAAGTATAGATGAACTGAAAGAAATGATTCCAAATGACCCTAAAACAATTACTAGAACAATTTACTATTGTAGAAGAGATAAGAAAAAGAAAAATCGTGGTGCAATATTACCGAGTGGAATAGTTAAGCTCAGCAATTGGTTATCCAGTATAACAATCATTTTACCGATAGCAATCTCAATTTGTTACTTTTCAGAAACAGTGAATTCAAGCTACCCACAGTAAACATATGCCTTGATTTTTCATATTACGATCAATCATGAAAAATTCAGACAACAGTTATTCGTAAGGTCTCCGTAATACCAGCCACAACGTAAACCTAAATCTAAAACCACATTTTGTTATCCAACCATTATAACAAACCGCAATAAAACCGGTTAAGAATAAGATTTACGTATGGAAATTATGTCGTTTTTTGGCTCAATATTGCAAATATCATTTTATCAGTGAAGACCTATAGCAATGACTTCCATTAAAAGGAACATATCCAGATAATGGGCCAGTCAAAGTAAACTTTATTGGTTTAACAAACTTAATAAAATTGATTTGATTGCTGGAATCAATTTTTCGAGTCTTTAAAATCTAAACTTATAAATCAGGATGTTTCTCATAACAAAGTATATCTAAACTCCACCCATTTGCTTAAGAATTTGACAATTTGTAACGTAAATATCTAAAAAAATAGAACCAAAGTAAAAACCATGTTTACAGTAAGAAATGTCCAAATCCTTGAAAAATGGGCGGAGTTTTAGTATATTTGTACAATTAAGAAATATTATAAATAGAAATGGCCTAAATGCTCAGGATACAGAGTTTGACTGGATTATTACCAGCCTATTTTAACACAAACATCCAGGTTTTATCAAGTCTGAACAGTTTTCATTGTGAGGTTAATGTTAGTTAATTATTACTGCATTTACAGCGACATAGCAAATTAGTAGATGTAATTAAAATCTGTGCTGTAATAGTATATTGTAACATATGTATGACTAATCTAATTAACATACATTACATATATTATTCTTCCATTAAATTAACGCAAACAATTAAATCATAACAAATAACAAATTATATAGGACAAACTAAGTATATCAAACTTAGCTCGAATTTCATAAATTCTCACAATATATTTTTATTTATCGAAATAAATATAATTTCCGCTGAATAAGGTAATTATATTTATTTCATATACGATTGAACGATATTACCTGTAGATAATAAATCGATTGTTAATCGATTTACTTATTAAAATAAATATAATATTAAGAGGGGATTATAGCGGAGAAACCCTTACCATTTAACTATAAATTAAATGTAAATTATAATGAAAAATGAATTAATAAACTTATCTGAAAGTTTAAAGTTTTAGTTTTACTTAAACCTATAACTGGAAAAAAGTCTGTCCAATAGGCCTTAGTATACGGGTTAAACATGGTATTTCCAGTTACAAAGAAACATGGTATTTCCAGTTTTCCCATCATAAATATAAAGATATAAAGTGGACATCATCATAAAGCAGTTCAACAGATACGTCCACCATAATATTATGCTACGATCATGTAATGACGGTTATTAATACACGAGCATTAACTGGGATACGAAACGAGCCGTAGGCGAGTTCGTATGGTATATGCGAGTGTATTAATAACCATTACATGAAAGTGGCATACACTATTTTTTCTACACCCGGTAAATAACGAAGAACGAAAATTACAACGATAATTTTTTTTTTGCTGTCAGAAATTTTATTTTTCATTAATACAAACTATGATATTTAAACAGTAGGCTTTGTTTTAACTGTCGGCAATTCTTCTTGTCGTCGATAATTTTGCTTTGTCGTTATGAAAATTCTATGTTGTCATTTTTTCTTCAAACAAAATGAAACTATAATTTCATCTTAGTAGGCGCATAAATGCTATAAATTTGTAATTTATTTTTCACAAATAACATACACATGCACTCATTTATGAATGAAAACGGACATTTTTATATTTGCATTTTAACATAATTTTGTATTATTGAATAATTTGTAAAAAAATTTTATTTAGAAACTAATAATTATCTTTTAAAAAAAAATTATAATTCAAAAAAAATTATCTCATTAAATACCACTCTTCATTCAAATTTTTGTCTAAAATTTTTCAATTTTACCTCATTAAATTATTTTTAAGCAACACTGCTCAATCAAACCACTACTTAAACCACTCGTCCTTCGGACTCGTGGTTTATTGTGCGCTTTAATTCGCAGTGTTGCTAAATAATTTAATTCGTAAAATCAAAAAATTTTCGAAAAAATTTCAATGACTCGTGGTATTACAACCGAAATTTCCATTTCAAAGTTCAATTTTTTTTCCATACGAAAATTTCAACAAACGTCAAATGCATACCATGTTTGATTGAAAAACTATGGGTTTCTTTCTATTGATTAAAAATCTGTATCGTAACAAAATCTGTATCGAAATGAATATCATTATAAAACGGATTTTGGTCACATAAGTGTATTTTTATAGTACGGGTGTAAAAAAACACTTTTTATTTTTATTTAAAAGCTTGCAACTAATTTGATATCTAGGCTTACTACAATTACAAACGATTCAAATACTTACGATTCAAATTACAATCTACGTTGTAAACTCATATTAAATATGACAAGATGCAGATTATAATATACTATCTACTAATTTGCTATGTCGCTGTAAATGCGGTATATATCCAGTATCCGAAAGCAAGAACGAAATTTTAATTCTAGTGCCAAACTACCAAAGATGGTTCACTCGGAATAATATTTAGAATAGTCTTGAAGGCTCTAGTTAAGTCTTTCAAATAGAACCTCAAATAGGAAATCTGCAGTTCAAAATTCATTTTTTTTTGGAAATAACAACAGAAGCGACTCCATTGAAGAGGTGGTTAAGTCAAGACCAATACGTAATCTATAGGATCTTTAGCTCAACCAATTGACACCATGACGTTTTCCAATTGGAAGGCCGATAGTGCAGATATCACAGCTTATATTCACCAACACCAATATTTTTCACCATTAAAATTCCAAAACGTTGTACTAATAGCGCAAAGTTTAAGTGTTCAAAAACCTTCCCATGGCTAGTTATTTTATTTGTAAGACTGGATAACATCAAATAAGTTTTAACTACCTAGGCAAATGATTAGACTCAGAGGAAGACTCAGAAATCAAATACCTTGTAAATGCAATCATACAGCAGTTTTTAAGAAGCTCACAAAATATTTAAATATTCTCTCTCTCTTTTTCTCTCTCTCTCTCTCTCATCTCTCTCTCATCTCTCTCTCTCTCTCTCTCTCTCTCTCTCTCTTCATCTCCTCTCTCTTCTCTCTCTCTCTCTCTCTCTCTCTCTCTCTCTCTCTCTCCTCTCTCTCTCTCTCTCTCCTCTCTCTCTCTCTCTTTCTCTCTCTCTCTCTCCTCTCTCTCTCTCTCTCTCTCTCTCTCTCTCTCTCTCTCTCTCTCTCTCTCTCTCTCTCTCTCTCTCCTCTCCCTCTCCCTCTCCCTCTCTCTCTCTCTCTAATCTCTCTCTTTCTCACTCCCTCTCACTCTTTCTCTCTCTCTCTTTCATTTTCCTTGGTATATCCTTGGTACATTCATATATGGCACAAGTAACGAAATCATGACATCGTTGTCTGGATTTACTGTTCCAAAGAAATCTAGCTGAAAGTTTTTGCTAGATATTTAACTTTACTCTAACTGGTTCATAATAAAGCCGCTTAAAATTTGCATGCACTATTAAACTGTTCTTGTTATTAATTGGTCTAACTTCAAAGAAGCAAAATATCATCAGCATAGTCAAAAAGCCTAGATTTATTAAATAGGTAATTTATTTTATCAATGTGACGTTTCTGTATCGTATACTAAAGCAAGTAACTGTTTTTAAACAAACAACAAAACAAGTTTCTCTGGTATACCAAAACCTACAGCGTGGGTTCATTTGTAGTGGCTGCCTTAAAAAATTTGTAGCTTTTCCGTCTTTTACTTTTATTATGTGTTTTTCATGAGATTATAAACATTTTATTGAGTTATTCACCATGATTTTCACCCTATTTGGATAATACCCAAGAAATCTGACGATAGCGGGAAACGTAAATGGCGTCTCGTAGTAGACTTTTGTAAATTATATGCATAAGCAATAGATGATCTATTGCCCAACATTACCAACAATTAGGTAAATGGATGTACTTTACAACTTTGGATTTAGACTCAAGGTGCCACAAAATTCCACCAAATTGACTAATCTCTCGTCAAAATTAGTGAATTTTATTGTTTTCCAACGATCTATTATCACCATTGCAAGGAAAATGTCTTCATCATTTAAGTTGCCACAGATTCATTGCGCCTACAGGGCTTTAACGCCGACTTATCTGTGCTTACTCATCGACGTGGTATTTAGTTCTCCCCAGAACCTCTCTGAAAGAATTTCATTGTTGATTTGAAGATACTTCATAAAAGATTCAACTGACCCAAACATTATTAAAACGGTATCCAGAATAACAATAACGAATAATTGAATGATAACGTGGATACTTTATTAGTCATCCTTACGATTTTTAAGACATTGACTTGTTAACATAAAATAATTTTTTTAACTTTAAAATGTCAGACAAATGCGAATAAAATTTGCTCGTCAAGGGTTCGGTGAATGTAAAGAACACAATATCAAAACAATTGACATAAAGTTGTGTTGTAAAGTGTTTATATTTCTAGACCATAAACACATAAAAAATAATTGTTTCATCGTAAATATCAATGTCAATCTCATCTAAATTGATCGAAATGCTATAAAAAATATTACATTAGGTTAAATGTTATCCATATCTGTTTATGGTAGCTAAAAAACGACAAAATTTAGGGGGTGGAAGGTGTTAACACGAAAAATAGGACTTTTTGACAATAATTAGAAAACTGTGCATCGCAAAATCCTAAAAAAATTGTAAGGTTTCATAATCTTGGTGCTCTTTCAAATGAAACCCCACTCATGTTAGTCAAAAAACTTTTTTTTCAGCCTTCCCCACTCCCATCCCCTAAACACACAGAAATAAAATCATTTGAGACTTCGCTATATTTTTCGTTAAGGGTTTATCAAATTTCCTATCTATGAATTCTTTTAAATTTTTCTGTCAATCAACGAAGAAACGTAGGGGAGACTAACTTTTTGGTGCACTTTTGTGATAATAATTCAATAACGGTACATCACAAAATTCAAAAAAAAATTGTAATGTTTCTTAATTTCGGTGCTCTTTCAAATGACCCCACTCATGCGGGTCAAAAAACCTTTTTTTCACCCTTCCCCACCCCCATCCCCTAAACACACACAAATAAAATCATTTTAGACTTCGCTATATTTTTCGTTCAGGGTTTATCAAATTTCCTATCGCTACGAATTTTTTTAAATTTCTCTGTCAATCAACGAAGAAATTTAGGGGGTGGGGACAAACTTTTCGTTGCATTTTTTAGACTTCAAAATTTGTGCATCGCAAAATTCTAAAAAAAATTGTAATGTTTCTTAATTTTGGTGCTCTTTCAAATGACATCCCACTTGAACGGGGTTTAAATGGTGTTTTTACCCCTTCTCATTTCCACCCTCTTAATAAATATAATTATTAGTATTTGGTACTTTACTATATTTTCCATTAATAACTTACTAATTTTTCTACCATTTAAAGTAATTTTTAGGATTTTCGATTACTTAGGCTCGCAGCTAGTCAAGGAAAGGAAACATACACAAAACGCCATTATTTAAAATTACGCAAAAAATGGTGGGGTGTAAAATTTCAAAATATATTTTTTAGAAATACTGAAGTGAAGCCCTTTCATATGATACCCTACTTGACTCGATAAAAAAATGTATTTTCTCAAAGGCCTCACCTCGTAACCCTGTTATCCAAACGAAAACCATTTTATTTATTTTTCAACCCCTCATGTGTGGATAGGTTAGTTTTATACGCATGCCAAATTTCAGGTTCATTGGATTTATAGTATTCGAGATAATCGAAATAATGTGAAAAACACGTTTTACTCGCACCAATAGTGTTCCGTATAAAAAACGGAACCCTTAAAACTGAACCACAAAATATCATCTTTATACTGAACAAAAATTATTAAATTTTAACCCAAAACAAAAATCCTTATGAACTTCAAACTTTTATCAGCGAACAGACGTATTAAAAAAAAGTTTACGTAAAACCGTTTACTTCTGCCATAAAATAAAAGTTTTTATATTAAAACTCTTTGAGAGATTTAAAAAAGGAAATTTATTTTTTTCTATTTGTTAACTTTTGGTTATAAAATTAAAGTTAATGGAATCAAATTTTATGAGATTTATGATCAAACAGATACCTTCATCATTAAAGTAATATAATTTAAAGAAAAAACAAGATTACCTAAGATATTTAAATGAATATTAAAAACAATAATGGTAGAAGAAAATGAAATTGCTAAATCCAAATTTTGTTTAAATATAGGAATTTAATAGGGTGATGATTTCGTTTGATAATGAAAATGCAAAATTTGGACTAATTAGTTATGCTAAAAATAAATCGAAAGCTTATTTGATATACTCACTTCTCAGGATTTGTAAATTCTTCTAAATAATTTCGATTTATATCATCACCAAAATCGCTATCTGTAAGTAAAAAGAATTAAAAAATTGTTAGTTAAGAATGAATAGACATTTTAAAATATTTTTTTCATAGCACATTTACAACAACTATTCAATTTTGCGCTAAAATAAAATAACCAAAATATGTATATTTTTTAGTTGTATGTGTAACATAACATACACCTAAAAAATAAATTGTTTTATGACGGTAATGGTACGTTATGACGGTAATGGTACTAAAAAACAACATGTGATAATCAAAATTATGATGTTTTCATCAGTTGTATAGTATTAATCGCACTCGTGGAAAACTCTGATGGGGCATTTTTTAAGCCGAAAGGAATTTTTGCATACTCAAAATATCCTTAATCTACAGTAAAAGTAGTTTTAGAAATAATAAAAAAAGAAAAGAAATAATAAATAGAAGTTAGTCCCAAAGATGGAGACTACTGTTTACATCTTTGGGACTAACTTCTATTTGGAGGAACCCAAAGTCTAAAAGCTCTAAATTCGACGGTGACGTTGGGTAATGGATAATGATCATCTATTGTTTGTTCATATATGTAATTTAAGTTAGTCTACTACTAGACTCCATTTACGTTTGTTTACTAGAGTCGTATTTCTTGGGTACTATTTAAATTGGTGCATACCATGGGGATGAACTTGGTAACATAGTTACCTGTTTTAACATTTTGTTAATCTTTTCTTTAAATTCTTATTTGTGAAGGTAAAAATGTCTATAACTTTTGGTTTTTGATTGGTTTTTCGGTCTTCAAGTCTATGCTTTGTTATTTATTTATTTAATTTATTTATTTTTTTATTTTTTTTATTTTTCTTTGTTTTTTTGTTTTTTCCATGCTTTTTCAGTTTCGTTGTTAAAATTTTATTTATATTATATGTCAATGACAAAAACTAAAAATATTTATAAAACATGTTTTAATATTCTTCCATCTTTTATATATATTGAAATGTTTAGAATTTAATTAAGGACAGTTTTGAAAAATAACATATGCTTTCATTAAAATAAAGGATCCAACTAGAAAATTTACTTCTCAATTTTGAGTTATACTAGCTGCTTCAATAAAGCTTAGCTAAAGTTTCTAAGTGGGAGCTAGTTAAATTTTACTTATATATAAAGTTTCGATAGAACTTGCATAGAGAAGCTCTTCCCACCACTGGAAAGAAAGCTTCTAAAATACTTCTATATTTAATATAAGAAGCTTTACCGAAACTTATCTGCAACAACTTTAGATAAAGCTTCCAAAAAAAGGTTGTAGAAGTTATAACTGTCATATGGATGAAAGTAGTTTAGGTTGTAACTGTTTAAAGATTTTATAGAAGCACAGCTGTCTTAGTCTAAAACTTGCTTTAATATCAAGACTTTAGAAATTTTACCGAAACTGTTTTGCGATGAAAACTATTGCTTCGATTATTTGAACTAGAGGAGCTTATTCAAAATTGAATATGCCACGGCCATTTCGTTTTTGTCAGAAAACCATTGTGCACCAGGCCGCTTTTGTTTTTTTAATGTGTTATTTAGATATTTTTTGTACAATTTCAAATTTTCTTTATTTAGAGCCTTGAAATAACCAAAAAAATCAAGTCTACTAGGATCAACTAGAGTGTAATGGAGAAAATTTAAAGATTATTTGGCCAAGTTTTATAAATAATAATATACGAATTTTCTTTACATTTTTTAGGGCCAAACTCATCATGAACAACTTAGAGGGTACATAGTTTCACAATTTAGTCATTCTATTAAAATAATTTACAGCAAATTAATCTCTTTTCTGGACTCTGTTCAAAAGCGTGCTATACGAATTATTTGTGATCGAAATTTAACATCAAATCTTGATTGCCTACAACATCGTCGCACAGTTGCTGATCATGATGTTTTTTTATAAATATCGTCACCAGCAGTGTTCGGACGAAATCAGATCCATCATGCCTCAAACGTAATCTTTTCCCCGTCTTACTCGTCAATCGGTTTGTGTAAACAGTCAAACTGTTGAGATCACTCACTGTCATAGTGACAAAATGCAAAGGGACTTCTTTAACCGTGCATGGTACAGATAAAACGATTTGCCCGAATCAATAGTCTCGAGTGCCTCCAATCCACAAACATTTAAAAAAAAGTGTCCACCTCAAAACTCATGTTGTTGTGGGACCTATGTCTTAAAAGGTACCTTTGTGTTGTTGAGACACATATTGTAATCCATATTACACAACACTTTTTATTAAAAAAGAAAATGGATGGTGTGATACATTTTTGCTTGTATTGTTGTTGTTTTATATTTATATAGATTTCGTAAAAAATAATTGCGTTCATCAGCATTGGAAATTCAATTACAACACATTTTAATTTTAAAAAAATAAATGAAAAAAATTTAAAAAACACACTTTTCGGAAAACGGACTAAAAAGTAAAAAATAAATTTTGCATTGACACAATGTCATGTTGCAAATAAACAAACGATAAGGTTGTACAAACGTTATGTCTTTTATAATTATATTTTTGTTGAAATTGTAAGAAAAAAAATATTTAAATGGTATTTAACACATCTTAGCACGGATGCAAACATTAGATTTTTGACTATTAGTATCTTTGATAGATAAACAGTTTTCTGTTCCCATTTTTTACATAAAATAAAAGTGGGAGCGCATTCAATATAGTGTAGCTGTAAGTAAGTACGCTAAAACTTAATGATTTAAAAAATATAACCCCTTAATGTTACTATACCTAAAACCTTTGAATCAATAAAAGAAATAGAACAAATATTTGTCAATATTCTTTTAAAAGATTGTCTATTAAAAAGATACAAAATCTTTTAAGAACGAACATCTCGGATTATGTTTTTATCGTCAAAAACCCATTGAACTTACATGCCACATACCTTTTTATATTAAAAGTTAGCCCCTGAATTATACTATCTTTTCCACATCTAAATCAACAAGCTAAATGTTATAGAAGTTTTATGGAAGACTTATAGCAGCCATTGTTACTGTAACTACTATCAAACTTATCTAGTTTCTTCTTAACATTTAAATTAACCGATTGAATAGCGTGCAAGGCAAACGATCGCAGGACTAGAGTTCGAATCTTGATGCAACCGTCAGCAAAAATTTATATTAAAACACTTTATAATAAATAACATAGCAATAACCATAATATGTTAAGAAAAGTGTGGAAATATAAAAAATATTCCAATATTTTTATCTCATTTTTTAACAGCTTCTATATTCTATAAAACTTCAAAGCAATGCTTAAAACGATCTATTAGAAGCACTTTACCGAAGCTATAGCTTTTGAAAAACAGGACTTCTATTCAGCTTCTAAAACTGCTTACAAAAGACCATACTGAAGTTATTTCCGAAGTCTTAGCTATAGCTACAAATCATAGTTTCGTTAAAGCCGGCGAAATTTCTCCAAATGGCCTTTATCGAAACCACTTAGAAATTTTAATGAAACTATGAAGGTGGGAAAATTAGTTTCGGTAAAACTTTTTAGTGTTTTAAAAGAAGTTAGAATACTATAGTTGGGTGGTTACTATACCTTGTAAATGTGGATTTAGATATGCGACTTTTTTTTGTCACAAAAATTTTTAGCCGATCAGTATTAAGGATTCTTTGATGAATAAAGAATTCATAATTTTGATTGTCTAAAAAGTCGCGTGACCTTAAAAAAGTTGCATGTCGGTCGTCTTGGTTAATTAAAAAAATAACAAGAAAAAGACAAGTGTATGATTATCATAAAAGATTCAATGAAATGTCAAAGATCAAAGTTTTACGGAATTTTGAAATAAAATAAAGTTTGTAACATCTACTAAAGTGGTATTATTTATTGTGTATTGTGTGTTGCAACCCCGTGAAGATTCCAGTACTTTTAAATAGGTGTCGCCTGAATCGTTGAATTTTTTACATCTGACATCCCTTTCAGTCACATATTCTAAATTTCAAGTAGATCTGTCAAATAGTATTGCTGTAAACAGTCAAAAGAAGTCAACTTCTCAGTTTATTGTAATACTGAAAAAAACACTAATTTCGCAAAAAAAATCTTTAAAGAAACTGATATTACAAATGAATTACGGAAGCTGATCTCGTTCACATAAAATGGTTCAGACGTGGTTTGACAAGTTTGGTTGTGGTGATTTGAGTGCAAATGTTACGGAACACCCTGGACTAAAGAGGTCCAAACCGAGTAAATGATCAACAGTGATCAACGCTGACTAATCGCTGAATGATCGGCACCATCGAATTGTTGCCCCACCTACCGTATTCTCCAGACCTGGAAAGTGTTTCTAAACATGAAAAATGGCTGGCAGAAAAAAGTTAAAGACAAATGATCGATGAAACAGAGGCCTATTTTCCAGACATCGAAAAATCGCATTTTTTGGATGGGTTAAAATGCTTGGAATATCATTGAGCTAAGAGTATCCCTAAAAAAAGATTATGTTGAAAAAAAAGAATTATTTTTCATTATCAATTTACCCGCGTAGAAAGAAAAATTTTAATAGTTGAAATATTTATTTTAAAAATTCAGGATTAGGTGATTGCCATCAAGGGCTAAATACACATAGTTGATGACATGCCGATAACTGAAATATTTTTCAGGTTGAATGTTGAGAGCGTAATTCCAATTGGGTTGGGCTTGCGATTAACAACCTCGCCGGCTCCTATCCTCGCTTTTACGCTCTATTACTACAAAGTAATGCTCCTACATTAAGCATAAACGTTATATAAAAATGAGTATTGCAATTAAACTATATAAACAGAAATACTTTGTTAAACACAGAAATTTTTCACTATGCAGCACTTTTGGTCATTTCATCATAACATACATCAGTTAAGGATTACAGTAAAAAGGATGGTGCTCGGAAGAGCATTATTAACACCTTTAGGCTTACCTTTCCCTCTACAAAACGGATTACTCACTGTTTTTCTGAATAATTTGATAAAAATCAAACGGTTTTATCAATTCAACCGCATAAACAAAACATCAATTTAATTTTTATTTATTGCTTCTTGATACCAAATAAATTTTGTTTTTTCATAATTATTTATCTAATCAATCAAAATATACTGAAATGAATTTCTATTTTCTCCTAATAAATTTTCTGGTTGATTAACTTTTATATTATAATTTACAAGAATAATAAATGTATGTATATTACAACAAATGGAAATTTTATTATTAGAAAACGAAATTGGTTTTGTTAGATAAAGTTTATTTTGGTACAGTAAGATTATAATTGTTAGGCCTCGGGTCGAAACGTTTTAAAGTAAACGTGTTGGTTAAGAGATAATAAATAAATCTATTTAAAGAATTCGTTGTGATGTGGTTAGGGTTTAGACAGTCTAGGTATACGGTGTTAGGTATCAATCTTGTGATTGACTCGTAAAAGTTAAAATATTCAAAAAACATGATGAGTATTTTATATGCAGTGTTCAGTATCAAGCATAAGATAGTTTTAACAATTGTTATAGAATTAAATAGTCCAGGAAAATTGGTCAAATAAGGGCAAGTATCTCGGAATGAGAGATAGTCAGCTATAAACTTGTATAAACCTTTATTTTGGCACCCTAAATCTTGTCTGAAAACCTACTTGTCGTAGGGTGTCCGCGACTACAGAAATTCCCAGGTCAAAGGTCAAAAAATCGATTTTTTACACATTTATTGCAATTATCTCGTTTCCTATGGGCTTTATGCTATTTGTATGTTGTGTAATTATTGTAGAGGATTAAATTCTCTACAACTTTTGTTTTAGCATTTTGTTATATATTGAACCATTTTCGAGATAGAGGGCAGAGTGCGCGCAGTGTTTAACTATTTAGAGTTATTAAGATTATTGATTTTTGAAACAGCTATTGATGAATCTAAACGTCAAAAAACTGCTGTTATAATAAGAGAAAATATAGATTTACTTGTCATTTTAATTGAGCGTACCATATCTCATCAACAAGAAATTTTCTTTAAAAAAGTTGGCAAAGGAAATGTAAAAACCGAAATATACTCTTCCAAAATTTTGATAAATATCCTCGTTCTAAAAAACACATTTTGTTTCTGCACACAATAAGTGGTTGTGACACGACTTCTGCGCTCTTTAGAAAAGGAAAAAAAACTTTTGTAAAAACACTCGAGAAACTTCCGAATTTGGGTCAAATTGCTGCAGCATTTGAAGAAGAAAACTGCCCGGTTCAATCATTATTTAAGAATGGAGTGCGAACCTTGCTGGCAATCTATAATCGGAGTGGATGTAGGAAAGCAGGGTTGCAGAGCTCTTTAGCTTGCGGCCAGTGTAATGTGCAAGCTTGTCTTAATGCTTCACCATATTAGAGTGATATCAATGAAGACGGTATACTTTTGATTCCAAAATCAGACAAATGATGTTGAAGACGAGAACACAGAGGAATTGGAAATTTTACAGTGACTGGAAGACAACGATGAAGAAGAAGAAGAAAATTGAAATTAGAATTTGTAGTTCTTATTATTATTATTCACTTTTTTAAATTTCAAGGTTCATCAATGTATGGAATGGTATTTTTCAATAAAAACATTAATTAAAAATTTAATTCTTTTCATTTAGTTAGGAAGTAATTAGTTTATACTAAGAATTAAGAATTAACTATTAGAATTAAAAAATAATTAAAGTATTTCCCTTAGTAACTTTATAATTACACGAGTAGTTAAGTGTTCATAAATGAATAGATACTGAGTTATTGAAAAAAAAATATTAATTATAACGTAATAGTTAATAAAAAAATGCAAATTATTTAGAATTATATATTTATCAATAATTTATATACTTTATATAGCACGTTTTGAATCGGGACTTCAGGTTGAGCTCGAATGATATTCTAAATAGTTAAACACTGCGCGCTCTCTGCTCTGCCTTCTATCTCAAAAATGGTTCAATATATAACAAAATGTTTAAACAAAAGTTGGAGAGAATTTAGTCCTCTACAATATTTATATAACATACAAATAGCATAAAGCCCATAGGAAACGAGATAATTGCAATAAATGTGTAAAAAATCGATTTTTTGACCTTTGACCTTGGAATTTCTGTAGTCGCGGACACCCCACGATAAGTAGGTTTTGAGACAAGATTTAGGGTGCCAAAACAAAGGTTTATACAAGTTTATAGCTGATTATCTCTTATTCCGAGGTGAAACCCCTAATATTCCTGGACTATAAAACCAAAATACCATTACCTGTCTTTATTTTCAGTCAATAGCCCTTAAATACTGTTTGAATTTATTTAAAATTTGAAATTTGATTTCAAATCCAATCTTATAAAATTAATTCAGAAACAAAAATAAGTTTATTCATAAAACCCCTAGCAATAAATAAAAATATTAGTATATTGCATACCGAGGTGAAAAGTGTTTCATTTTTTCTTGTTTCTTTAACTTAGGCAATTTAAAAATAAGTTTAAACATAAATTTAAAATTTATGTTTGGGGAAACGAAATGAAACTCTAAATATTTATGGTCTCTAGATGGCTCAAATTGGACTAACTCAAATCTTAATCAGTTCCTCATTTTTTATTTCCAACTGGTCGGTAAGTAATCATTTTTCACCCTTGGGAAGAAAACAGCCATACCTCGTGCTCAAACTTTGAAAAAGTTAGAAATAGCCGTATTACATATGAATAAAAAATATTTACAATTTCCTCAAAATACAATTAATTTTATGTAAATTTGTATTATTTTTCGTCCATTATAATAATATTTTATTATTATTCTTTAACAAGAGAAAAATAACGAATGGTTAACGTAATGAGAGAAGCAAATGAAAATTTATGTCCATTAATTTTTCAAAAAATATTTTTTCTCTTATCAACAACATCAAATCTTATTTGATTTTCATCTTACAATTTTTATGTTGTCATATTTATTTCTTGTAAAACAAATCCGGGTAATATTTCGTATACAAAATTCAGATTTTCCTTTTTCAGTTGAATTTAATTTATCTTTTGTTTTGTGGTAATTAGTTTTTCTTTAGATCGTTGAAGTTAATTAGAAGATAAATTAAGATTTTGGTGAACAGTTAGAGATGAGTATTTTAATTTTCTTGTTGATTAAGATGTTATCTTTAACAATTTTAAGGAAACTGCTTTTATTTTTTTTAGAGATAAGAGACGAAAACAATTGTTTATTTTTAGTTAATTGAATTTACACTTCATTGTGGAGTTAAAAACATGTTTTCTATTATAGCAGATGAAAAATTATTTTCAAGCAGGCTTAATCCTCTGTGAAAATGGATTTTTCCTCTAGTGTGAAATCAATTTCGCTAAATTACACATTGTACCATGAAAACAACTACAAATGAATTAGCTTGCTTTGATGTTTTATTTATATGTTTGAAAATTCGCACTCTAGTTTTGAGAATAACAGATGTTTGTGCATTCGATGCAAAAACTATTGTGTGCTAGTGTGATAATTGCACCCGCTGTCTCTCATACTTCACACGCATTTGAAAAACCCATACGCACTAGGATTGCGAAATGCTATTGTGCCTGTAGGTAAAAATAAATTTATAATTTCGTAAATATTGGTTTGAATACCGATTCAATTTAAGATTTAATAATTTATATGGCAATCGCATTATAAAAGATAGTTTAAGTCAAAAGTAAGTCGAATTGAATTTAAATCCATTCAATCTTGCTGTCTTCCATCGTGCACTAGAATTTTTTGAGTTTGATGTTAAACATAAATTTAAATATCAGTAGACTGACATGAAACAAGGCAAACAAAAACTATTAAACCTAAATTAATTATTCAAAGTGCCCATTTGTTTTTTCTGTTTGATTTCATTACCTTCATAAACAAATTTCTTTTGCACATAATTTTAGATGTTAATAAGATAAAGTTTATCAACTTAATATTACAAAACTCATATTATCTCATAAAAAGGAAAATGCAATCAGCCATTTAATAAAATGTAAAAATACTTTTTTATTTTTCGTTCTCGTTGCCATTCTTCAACATTTTGACTCTTGTTCTTGTTTCAACATCTGTTCATTTTATTATTACATATTTAGTATGTATTATCGTTATCGTTAAATAAATTTCGTGTTTTTACTATTCGCAAAATATGCGTCTGAAATCTTACGACATGTGTACGGTATGGTACACATCTTGTCCATACATGTGTTATGCACAATTTTGTGTACGGGAATTTCGTTCCATGCACAATTAATGCAAATTTCATGTATTTTTTTTCAGAACTGTTTTATGAGTCGTAAGACAAGTATCATCTTTCAATGAGCTTAAGTATATTTATTGGTCAGCCCGTAAATATTTTTAAAATTTATTGTAAAAAAATTTTGGTGCTTAGAAACTTAAAATTTTTTTATAAATAATGAACTATTCCTATAAATCATAAACTATTTTACGCTGCCTTATGTTTGCGTAGATATACCGATTTTGGCCGTTTTCTTTACGGCCTCTATTTTCTATTTAATTAAATACAAGTCAACATGCATTGTTGCATATTTTACTTCGGTCTGAAAGACCTAAGTATTACATCCATGTGCCAAAAGTGAAATTACCCCCACTTTTTTCCGCATTTCCTACTGATTCTAAAAAAGCAAAAAAAAAATGTATGTCTCTGCCGGCCGGCTGGCCGTTATTACCTACGCTGCAGGGAAAACCGCTGGAGGATTTCAAAATTTTTTTTTCTAAAAATAGGTATACTCAAGGGACAGGTCTGAAAGGACACTGTATTCGATAACTGTACCGGAAGGGTGTCAATAAAATCATTAAGCGTGTCAAAAACAGCAAATTTTCATATTTTTGGCTTAAAAACCGTTCATTTTAAGTGATTACGAGTAGGAACCTTGAATTTGGAGAAATCTTGATGGTAGGGATTGGTATGTGAGATCAAAAACTAGATAACTGAATTATAAGTTTGTCAAAAAAATGTTGTCAAGTGTGTCAAAGGAAAGATTTTTATTTTTTTTATCCAATTTTTTGGAAAGAATAAAATTAATTATTTGTTTGAATGAAATTTATTATTATTTTTGAGGATTATGGCATTATAAGTTTGTTAAAAAATGTTGTCAACTGTGTCAAAATAAAGACTTTTTATTTATTTTTTTTCCCAATTTTTTGGAAAAAAAAATAAAATTAATTATTTGTTTGAATGAAATTTTATTATTATTATTCAGAATTATGGCATTATAAGTTTGTCAAAAAAATGTTGTCAAGTGTGTCAAAATAAAGATTTTTATTTATTTTTTACCCAATTTTTTGGAAAAAAATACAATTAATAATTTGTATGACATGAAATTTTATTATTATTATAGAGAATTATGGCATTATAAGTTTGTCAAAAAATAATGTCAAGTTTGTCAAAAAACGATTTCATTTATGTTTTTAGCCAGTTTTTTGGAAAAAAAAATGGAGCTGATTTTATGACGTAAATGTAATTGAACGTGAATGAGTTTTTGGAATATATTTAGAATCTTGAAAAATTTTGAATTTTTGATTTTATCATATTTTTGGAAAAAGTTTCAATTCTTGATATTGTTATAATTTTTGCAATATTTTTAGAATTTTGGAAAAAGAAGTTTAAATTTTTAAGAATTTTTGCAATATTATTAAAATTTAGAAAAAGTTTAAATTTTTGATTTTATTCTAATTTTTGGAATATTTTTAGAATTTTGAAAAATTTTTAATTTTTGATTATATTATAATTTTTATAACTTTGGAAAAGTTTCAATTTTTGATTTTGTTATAATTTATGCAATATTTTTAGAGTTTTTGAAAAAGTTTTAATCTTTGATTTTGTAATAATTTTTGAAATATTTTTAGAATCTTGTTTGAAAAAAGTTTGAATTTTTGATTTTATTTAATTTTTACAATATTTTTGGAATTTTGAAAGAAATATGAATTTGTCGTATTGAAATATTTTCTCGAAACGCTAAATGGAGAGGTTTTGAGTAGTTTGCTGATTGTATAATCTTTTCACTAAATTATGTTGATATATGATCTGTTATAATTTTCGGACAACGTATTGATGTTTCGTGTTTGTTTTGTTATACATATCTAAACAGAGATAAAAAATATACGTACTTTAACAAAAAGTTATGTTTGATATATATCGCTGCCCAAAACTAAAAACCATGTCCTCATAAAAGTTTTTTGCCGAAAACTATATAAAAATTCTTAACCAAGACCGAGGTCTTGATATCTCAGAGCTCTGAGATTTCAGCCCCTCCATATTTTTCTATTTAAAAAATAAATATAAAGAATATGTGAACGAACTTAGTTTCTTGACTTGTCAATTTTTTATATTGGGAAATCCTCATTTCTAAATTAGGTCAATTGTTTTAAATGGTTTTTATTAATTTTATTATTTGTTGTTTTTTTATATAACGGGAAATTAACGGTTTACAACATTTCCCACCATTGAAATGGCTTGAGCCTAAAGTTGAAATTGTTGTATACGTTTTTGTTAAACGGGAGATGAAAACACTATCTTTGGTAAAATAATACTAGAATATTATATCTTAATTCTTTATTTGAATAAACTTTATTTTTTATTTAATTATTTTGTTTGATGTTATTGTTACAAAAGTTGATTAACAAGAGACAGAAAAGAGCGCAAAGTTTTTCCAGTTTTACAATTTTTTTGACAATTTTTTTATATAAAAAAAATTATAAATAACATTTTATAGGACTTTACTTAATTACTAACACATCATATATTTAATCTAGTACAAATAAATTAATTACAAGCAAAATAAAAAATACTGGGAACAAAATTTAAACATTTATATTAACAGTTGGTATATGAAATTGATATTGGATGCTAATGCATTTGTTGTATTAATAAATAATGATTGTTACAATTTATGATGGACTCGTCGTTTATGTCTTGACCATCCCGGACGCCTTGACATCTCTAATTCAATCATGTTTGTTAGGCAAGACACAAACCTTATGAATTGGTCTTTTGAAAATACCACAAGAAGTTTTAATAGAAATAACGCGTACTAATTTGTCTTCTCCTGGATGCAATTCAAGGACTCGCCCTAAGAGCCATTTGTTCGGTGGTAAATTTTTCTCTTTGATTATAACGAGATCATTTATTTTGATATTTTCTTCGCTTTGTTGCCATTTGTAGCGCTGTTGCAAAGACGTCAAATATTCAGTATGCCAACGTGCCCAGAAATGTTGTGCCATTTGCTGGACCATTTGCCATCGTGAAAGTTTATTTATCTTAATGTGACTTAAATCAGGCTCAGGTATTAAGGTATTCGGATGCCCAATTAAAAAATGTGATGGTGTTAATGCATCTATGTCGTCATTTGAAATCGAACACAACGGCCGTGAGTTCAATATAGCTTCAATTTGAGTCAAAAGGGTGTTCATCTCTTCAAATGTAAGTATTTGACTGCCTAGAACTCTTTTTAGATGATGTTTAGTTGCTTTAACTGCAGATTCCCAAATACCACCGAAATGAGGTGCAGTTGGTGGTATGAAATGCCAGTTGATATTATCTCTTAAAAGAAAATTAGATATATCATTAGAATTATTTTTTAAAAAATTAAAAATCTCCCTAAGAGATGATTTAGCCCCAGTGAAGTTTGCTCCGTTGTCACTGTATATATCTGAACACAGCCCACGCCTTGCCAAAAATCTACGAAGTGCTCCCATAAATGAATCTGTGGTCATATCGCTGACCAATTCTAAATGCACCGCTTTTGTACTTAAGCATACAAAAATTGATATGTAGCCCTTCATTGTTTTCTGCCCTCTTCCTCGTTGAAGTTTCAATGTTATTGGTCCTGCATAATCGACTCCCGATTTCAGAAATGGTCTGGTATATGTAACTCGGCATTCCGGCAAATTTCCCATTAATTGTTTTGCTGAATCTTCTCGATGACGTATACATACAACACAATTATGAAGGACGGACCGTACCAAATTTCTCAAGCCAGTAATCCAGAATTTTTGCTTAATTATGGTGATCAACAATGTAGGTCCAGCATGCATATATTTAATGTGGTAGTCCTCTACAATTCTTTTTGCTATTATATGTTTACCACAAATTATAACAGGATGTTTTACTTCAAACGCAGCTATTGACTTTTGAATTCTTCCACCGACTCTCAAAATACCATCATTATCACAAAACGGGCTTAACGCTAATAGCTTGCTACCACTTGATAAATTTTTCTTAGCCAAAACAGATTTTATCTCATCATCAAAATCTTGGCGTTGCGTCCAACGCAATAAACAAATTGTTGCCGACTTTAGATCTTGTGCTGTTAGATTTGTTGTTTTAGCAATGTTATGTTTTTTTGTACGAAGAAATCGAATCGCCCATGCTGCTACTCGTATGAGCTTGAAAAAGCTCGATACTCTGGATAACAAATTATCCCAAATTCTATCTGTTACCAAGCTATTGGTTTGAAATGCTGTAACAGCTTGTTGCTTCTCTTCGTTATGAACATCTTCCAAATTATTTTCCAGTAGAATTTGCGGAGACCAATTATTCTTATTCTGCCCAAGCCAAGCCGGTCCATGCCACCACAATGAATGATTTATTAACTCACGAGACAACACACCACGCGATGCACAATCCGCCGGATTATCTTTAGAACGCACATGAAACCACATATTTCTCGACATATATTGCTGTATCTCAGACGTTCGATTCGCAACAAATGTTTTCCAACGCCGTGGAGGAGATGACAGCCATGAGAGTACTATTGTTGAATCGGTCCATGCATAAATTTGTTGATTTTTAAAATTCAACGAATCTCGCGTAGCTACTAACAACTTACTCAGAAGTTGAGCAGCACAAAGTTCCAAACGTGGTATGGATATCTGTTTAGTTGGAGCCACTTTTGTTTTTGCTGCAACTAAGTTCACTGCAATTGTACCGTCTGATTTCACCGATCTACAAAATACAACAGCAGCATATGCTTTCTCGGAAGCATCGGCAAATCCGTGTAGCTCTGAGCTGCCATGTTCTATGTGTAACCATCTTGGAATTTCCAACAATTCAAGTGAAATTAAGTCTTCCCTGATTTGTAGCCACTGATTTGCTGTTACATCGTCCAACTTGTCATCCCAATTTAGCTTTAGAAACCAAAGCTGTTGAAAGAAAATCTTAATTAAAACTATGGACGGTGATAGCCAGCCTAAAGGATCGAAAATTTTTGATGCTTCAGATAATATTGCTCTTTTTGTTAGTACTGGTAAATCTTTCAGGCAAATTTTGAATTTAAAGCAGTCGTTCTCTGGGTGCCACTCTAATCCTAAAACCTTCAAATAGTCATCCTTTGTCAGATCTAAATGCTTAATTTCACGATCTTGTTTATCAATAAATTCTAGAAATTTAGAATTATTAGAGGCCCATTTTCTCAAACAAAATCCAGCTTCAGATAAGATTGTTCTAATTTCATGCTGTAGTTGAATGGCTTCTTCTAGAGAGTTTGACCCAGACATCAAATCATCCACATAGAAATCCTGTTTTATAATATTTGATGCAATTGGGTATCTGTCCTTTGATGCTTCACCAAGCTCACTTAATACTCGAGTAGCTAGATACGGAGCGCATGCTGTTCCATAGGTTACAGTTCGTAGCCGATAATGTTTCAGTGGTTGAGATGGACTTTCTTGCCACAAGATTCTTTGAAAATCAATATCTCTTTCATCCACTAACACTTGCCGGTACATTTTTTCCACATCCGCTGTGAACACTATCTTATGCAATCGAAATCTTTGCAAAATTGCAGTCAGCGGTTGTTGAATTGTTGAACCTACCAAAAGGAAACTATTCAATGAGTTTCCAGTAGCTGATTTTGCCGATGCATCGAACACAACTCTCAGTTTTGTAGTTGTACTCGATTCTTTCAGTACCCCGTGATGTGGTAAATAAAACGTTTTATTAACATCACCATAAATTTCACTATCCGGAATAATTTCCATATGATGTAAGGATTCAAATTCTTTCATGAACGAAACATAGGCATCTTTGAATTTTTCATCTTTGGCGAACCTATTCATAGTCGCCTTTAATCTTTTGACTGCCAACCACCTTGTATCGCCCAATTCAACTACACCCTTTTTAAATGGTAATCGAACAATGAATCTGCCGTTGCTATCACGGGAGACATTTTCCTTAAAATGTTTTTCGCATTCCTTTTCGTCTTCACTATATTCTTTAACCCTAGGCATTTCTTCTAGTTCCCAAAACCGTCTTAAGGACCTATCAATATCGACTTCAGTGTCCATCTCATGACCCATATGGTTTTTGACATTGATCTGATCAGGAACGTCCCCTGCTATTACCCAACCAAAAATGGTTTGTTGTGCAATGGGATCCTTATCCTTATTTAGAATTTGGCCTGGTGCTATACTTTTCAGAAATTCAGTAACTCCAAGTAAGACATCTATTTCGCCTGGGACGTTAAACAAAGGATCAGCTAGTTGCAATCCATTCAAATTATATTCATCTGGGATGTGAAACTCGGCGGGCGGCAATTGGGATGTTACTTTAGATAATATCAAAGCTTTTGAGGTGATACTCTTTGTTGCATCATAGGTAGACAATATCTCTAACTTAGTCAGTCCTCTAGTAACTGCTGCTGCTACCGATGCTACTCCATTAATAAACACTCTAGCATGCACCCTGCGTAACTTTAGTCTTTGTACACATGCTTCAGAAATAAATGTATGCTGTGAACCTGAATCCAAAAGAGCTCGACAGTTTTGAAAACCACCAAAATTATCTTTTATCTTGACAACAGCTGTTAAAAGTAACCCTGTTTTCAATGATTTGTTCGATTGGAGTGATACGATTGATATGGACGGGCTTTTATCTTCTTCAGGATTGTCAGCCTTGTCCGAAAGCGATGATAAATTAGCAACTACAGAGCTCGTATCAGTAGGAGTGACTGTTGTTTTTTGTGGCTCTGGTAAATGTAGTAAGCTGTGGTGTCTACGACTACAGGTTTTACACTTCCGTCTAACCTTACATTTATAGACAGGGTGAGATTCACTAAGGCAATTGTAGCACCTATTTGAAATTTTTATTAAGTTTCTACGCTCTAGGACACTCATATCACAAAACTTTTCACATTCATACATTTTATGAGATTCGGAACATACAGGACATTTTTCACTTGTAGTAACATTCATAGAATTTACTGATGTCCTTGGCTTCGGTTGTAATACTACTTTAGGTATTGGTTTAACATCTTCCAGAGTGGTTGAACGCCGATGTAAAAATGATTGTAGATTTGCGATTGTAGAAAAATCAACATTGGCAAATTCCTTTGACCACTGTTGACTAGTGTCTCCATCGAACTTTGATTTCACAATATGAATTATCCACGGATCACGATTGCCTGATTCAGCCTGATTTCCGAGAGCCTTCAGCCCTCTAAGCACTTCGTCAGTGGTGTCCGATAAGTTACGAAAATTAACTGCATTTGCTTTCTTTATGGAAGTGTGCTCCAACATCAACTCAATAAATGAGGTAACGATAGGTTTCTTACGATCGTACCTTTTACATAGCATTTGATAGGCTTCGTTATAGTTGGCTTCTGTAATAGGTAAATGTCTTACTATTTTAGCTGCATCACCCTTCAGTAGACTTTTCAGATACTGAAATTTTTGTGATGGCGTCATTGTGACAGATTCGTGCACCCCTTAATTAAATAAATCAAAAAATGATTGCCATTCACAAATGTTACCGTCAAAGGAGGGTATATTGCAACGTGGCAATTTAAAATCCGAGCAAACACTTTTCATTGATGTATTTGCATCGCCCAAAGAAACTGCCGTTGCATTTCCAGTATTTACCGTAGCATGCCGCAACCATGTGTTAAACTGAGAGACCACCTTATAATAGTCCTCTTCAAAAGACGCGAGTTCAGATTCTTCTTCGCAATTTAAACCGAATATTTTATCCTCTACCCCATTAAATTCCTTGAGATAATCCGCAGACCGAGATAAACGTTCGAATACTCTCAACAGACGAATCGTCATCGATATTATCCGCAAAAGTCACTAACCTTGTCATTTGACCTTTAATTATCGATCGCCTTTTCTTAAGCACATTCATATTAATTAACTTTAAACAAAATCACTTTATTTTCTATATAAATTTGAATGAATTGTCTCAGTTCAACTAACACACAATTTCTAATGTACCAAACCCAAACTTAACAAGAAAATGTTCACCAATATCACATATACATAAATTCACAAATTATATTTAAATAGTTCTTTATAATTCTTTATTTAATAATTATTTAATTGAATCGCTTTATAAAAATAATACTATTGATACTTATCGAATGGCATGGAATGTGGGTATTGACTTGGCTTGGCATCGGCTTCCCGCTTAACTGATACTCCAATTTTCCAATTCTTCTCAAAATTGCTGGATTAATTGAAATCCGACTGCGAAGGACCATGAAATGGCTTGAGCCTAAAGTTGAAATTGTTGTATACGTTTTTGTTAAACGGGAGATGAAAACACTATCTTTGGTAAAATAATACTAGAATATTATATCTTAATTCTTTATTTGAATAAACTTTATTTTTTATTTAATTATTTTGTTTGATGTTATTGTTACAAAAGTTGATTAACAAGAGACAGAAAAGAGCGCAAAGTTTTTCCAGTTTTACAATTTTTTTGACAATTTTTTTATATAAAAAAAATTATAAATAACATTTTATAGGACTTTACTTAATTACTAACACATCATATATTTAATCTAGTACAAATAAATTAATTACAAGCAAAATAAAAAATACTGGGAACAAAATTTAAACATTTATATTAACAGTTGGTATATGAAATTGATATTGGATGCTAATGCATTTGTTGTATTAATAAATAATGATTGTTACAATTTATGATGGACTCGTCGTTTATGTCTTGACCAACCATTTCCAAACTATTATTTATTGTAACAAAAGGGAACACAAATTAATTAAAGATTTAAAAATAACAGTGTTGTTGTTCTTATTTATAAATCCTAGACAAAAGGGTTTTAACAGTAGCATCATCAAGGAATGCTCCATAGTTAAGATTAAGTGTGCTACCGTTGACTGAATAGAGTTCATCCGCCAGCACCTCTAAGATATCACCTTGGCTAGTGATACTGCTATTGTCAATGCTATTGGTATGTGATATCCCACATTAGCTCGTATGTCAATTTATCAAGGATTGTAGAACGTGGGATTGTCACTCCCGTAGATAAAAAATTTGCAAATAAAAAAATTGATCCCTCCATGCGGGAAACAAAAAGTTTATGATGTTAATTGCACGGATCACTTCAGTGACCGATGACCGATCGTTCAGTTAGAAATAGAAACATCGTTCATCGGTCACCAATCTATGATGTATTAATAAAATAATACTGAAAAGCTGTTTTGCTTTAAACGAACGATACGCTAAAAAAAATGACCGATTTAAAATGAACGAACCATCCAAAATAAAAAGCTTATTCCTAAAAATAAATCGAATAAAAACGATGTGAACGACGGATTCAAAATCTGCAAAACAAACTGATTCGTTCTTGAAAAAAATCATTTGTTATGAAATAAAGAACGAAGTATTTAGAATTTTTCAGATTATCATTGATTGATAAGATGATTTGTTGTAGAATGAAAAAGTTGGTTGTAGAATAAAAATTTAGTTTTTGAACATATCTGAACTAAGCCTAAACGATGAACTAAGCCTAAACCTAAACGATGGTCGTAACAGGTTGTAAATTAATCTCTGTTAAGCATTGATAGTAGAAAGTAACTTATACAGGGAGGGGTTAAAATGGAGTAGTGTGGTGCTCACGAATTCTGCCAGGTGACATTTGTGGAATCGAGGTTTGTTGTCGGGAAGTCGGGACTTGACAGGTCAGACAGTTAAACCGACTGCGTTACCAGCAAAGGCCGGCAACCTGATAACTCACCCGATATTCCTCATTCTCCAACTATAATATTACCTGCTTTGCGTTAGATAAATTCTACTTAACATGTACCTAAATCCACCTAAATCTAGGCCCTAGCGCATATGTGCAGAAGAGTTGTCGGCTTACCGGGGGATAAAACTATAGTTCAAACATCATTTGGTTTTGGTCCAGTTGTTACTGCCCTTGATTGGAGCCTATTGTTAACTTGGACCTTTGTAACACAAATAAAATTGCTGCGGGATAGCGTTATCCCCAGACGAACACAAGGATTTGGGAATCCCTTAAATTTTTATAACATTAGCCGGACATTCCAAAGGAAAGAAAAACAAAAATTAATATCTATAATTTAAAATACCTTGAATTAAAAACTGTTGATTGGTGAACACTTCCAGTGTGATGTCCTATTTCCCAAAATTTAATTTCAATGTTTAATTTCCAAAAAGAACTCAGCAGCATGAAATAGATCCTTTCGAGCGAGGTTTCTGGCACATAAAACTATTATTCGTATTTTTTTTTGTGCCCCATTGCGGCGTGAATATTCCAATTTGTTCGTAATTCAAATAAAAATTATAAGCTGCTTTACGAACCAACATTTATTATATTAAAATTTCTGGTTTATATAAATTTATAATATGGAGTATGAAAAATTAGATGAAATTAGTAGCTAAAATCCACTGCGTATGAAACTTAATTTGATACGTTTAAAATATATATAGTAACTTTAAATACATTTTGATGTTACATTAATTGATATGTTACGAGTTATTTTATGTATATCTTGAAATTAACTCTTTCATTTTCTTATTTTTTTTAATTAAAACTCTATGGATATCAACATCGCACAATTATGATCCACTGCATAATGTTAACCATTAAAAACACAATATCAAAAAAACTGTATTGTTTTTTTCCTTTAACCCGAATCAGAAAATGAAATTACATTCAAAAATGTTTTTGATTTTAAAGTTAAAAACTGAATGACCTGAATCAAAAATGTGATTTTCCTTTTTACATCTGCCGATGTCAAAATAAATCGGGTAACATCGAAAATTCAGTAAAGATTAATAACGACAACGACATCTGTTCACTAGAATTGGAAATAAAATTGAGTACGTTCGTTTGCTTTTTATAGTATATTCAAAATTTAACTAGCAGTTAAGTTTTAGAAAATTTTAAAATTATTATTAATGTAAAAATGAACGGAAACTAATGAAATACATTTCTATTGAATTGAAAACAAAGAGGAATTTGGTTTTATTATTGTTTTGCGATTATTGCGATCGTTACACCATGAATTCAAGGTAAAAATCAAGATTTCTACTCTTGAAATCACAAAAACGTCGCCATCCCCTCCATGACAGAAACCACCAAAGCACTATTAAACTTAAACTAATAATAGAAATTCTAATAACTAATAAAAAAAAATTATAATAACTAAGTAATATTAAATATAACACCTATTTAAATTCTAAAAACCGAGAATTAAATTTTTAACTATAATAACTAATGATTAAGAATAGATGTTTAATTTATGACAACTAATAATTCTAACACTAAATTTAATTTTATAAAAAAAATATATTGAAAAACTTAGGCTTGGTATATAGGAAACAGACGCTAGAGATTTCGATGGTAAAACCCGCAAAATCATGACTCGCAATCACCAACAATAGTAAAACCAATTCTCAACAAAAAAAATGGAGTTAGTACGACGGAAATGTAAAAAGGATGAAAGCACAAAAACGAAAAAAAAACAACGAACGCCCAATTCGAAAACATACAAGATTTTTTGTAAAAACAACCTTTGTAAAGGAACAAAAAGGACCACCGTCGTAGCCAATCTTTGCTGAATCTTTCACAAAAATTCCTAAAATATTATATATGGAAAAGTATAATTTATTTATTTAATTTCAGATATACTGAAATAATTATATATACCTAAAATTAGTTATTGACGATAGCACCCCTAAAATATATTTATTTATTTTTAAAAAAATTGAAAAAATGAAAATTATTCAGAAAGGATGTTTATTTATTGGATGCACCGTCCTAGCTCAAAATATTGATTTATTTTTAGAAAAAAATAAAAAATATTTATTTATATCTTGATGTCTTGCTTATTAAGAAAATTTATTTATTTAGTTACCTAAAACTATTTAGATTCTAAAAAAAATTATTTATTTACCTAAAATTATTTTAATTAACGAAAATTTAATTTATTTAATAAAAATTTTATTTATTTAATTTTTGAAAAATTTGTTTGATTTATTTTATTTTTATTTAATATCATAAGAGATTCCCAAAATCAAGATTCGTCTGGAGACAATTTAAAAAGTAAGTATGGTTACAATATCCATTTCATTTAAATTTGAAATATCGCGTTCGCGAGCCCACTCCAACAATGCATGTGAGAACTGACTAGAAAAGCCCCTAACGACCAGATTCTACAGAACAGTTTCTCCCCAACCTAATAAAACAATCACAACTGTCACGATTAGACACTAGGTCCATTTCTACTGACCCAGTTGTGCTTGTTTAACCTAAAAATAAATTACAACTAAACCTAATGCGAAAGTTGTAGAACGCTCCCGAGCACCAGACTTCAAATCTTAAACTCTATGAAAAATTGTTCTATTGTAAAAGCTAAGTGGAAAAATGGAAAGTTTTTGAATTTGTATGAGGTGAAGCCTCTGATCCTGAAAGCAAAAGTACAATTGGTTCTTCTCTTCATTACACCGAAGAAGCCTCTGAGCAAAGAATGGTACTACTGGTTTGCACCTAAGTACAAACACAGCAACACCACTCCTCGTCCCTGAGAACTCCCTCGCCGAATGAAGAGGAGAAACCAATGTTCTTCGATCGCATAACCCCGATGGCCATAGGCGATCTAAGAACGACATCAATGTTAAAGAGTGAAGCTCTATGGATGGCTTTTTAGGCCTACCGCTGTCGAAAGTGAATCAATAAACCTAAATACTACATAATTTATCCCTAATCCTTAAGTTACCAATTCCAATATATTTGTTCAGGTTAAATCTTTCGCTTTATTTATTGTATTCAAAACAAAAACAAATGTTAGCTAAGAATAATTGTTTCCACATTTATACCATTTTTTAAAATTAATCGCAATAAAAAATAATTTAAAAAAAATGGTGGTAGCTAAAATGGACTCATACGAGATATGTATACGTACATCCGCGGATCATTATGATGACAAATGTAGAGATATTGATTTGGATCCGGCTCACTCTATAAAGTTGATGGGAATCAATTATTTTCAATTGTACTTCCATAAACTCAGACCAATAATACTTTGAAAGTAGTGACGAAAGATTTAAGCTTATACAAAACCGTTGAAAACTGTTTGGTCAATGTTAACTTTTACCACGTTAACAACATCCCAAAACTCATAAAAACATGACTTAACCACAATCAAAAAAAACATACGATTAATTTCATATATAAACCAATTGCATCATCCAAGAATATGTACAATATATAACCAAGTATAAATATACATTATGTACAAAAAATTGTACTATGTATATAAAAAAAACTATGTACAGGATATACAAAAGATATGTACAATAGTATACCAAAAATATGTACACGATTATATACAAAAGAAAATTATTTACAAAAATATGTACAATATGTACAAAAACAAATTCCAATGACAGCACAAAAAAACAATCTCCAAAAAAAAATTGCTGTCCCAAAACGGTTTTTTTTTCAAACAAACAAAAACAATGCATAAGCTTAGCTTATCCAACAACCAGGAACAGGAGCCTCCTGTGGTCCAATCCACTCCTCTACCTGTCGCGTGGTCGGTGAGATGGAGACCTCCTCGGCCACCTCAACCACTTGAGTATCCTTGGTCGAGGAAGACCCCATCTCCACGACCAAGCGACTCTCTTCCTTCCTCTTCTTATTCCTTTCCCTCTTCTTCAGGGTCGATTTCCTATTCCTGGAGATCCTCCTCCTTTCACGCCAGCCCACATTCGGCTCTGACAGAGGGAGATCCTGGATCAGCTGTTCCAGGAGGTCTCCAACTATCTGTTCCGAATGTGGATCTGGCTCACCTCGATCCCCAGGTCTCGTTCTCTGTAGAACAGGTCTGTAGACCCGTCCTACCTCTTCCTCCCTATTTCCCCTTCTTATAATTTGGACCCCGTTGAAGAGGGACCGAACCGCTACCACGTCTTCACCATTGAAGCTCCTCTGCCCCTGTTGTCTTTTACAATACATATTCTTATTTCTCAAGAATTCAAAAAAAAATTAAAACAACCCAAATATTTTTATTAGAATATCAAGACCAATAACTGGTTTCAAAAAAAAACCAAACAATTCGGACACTCCAAATACACAAGAAAAAAATTAAAAAAACCAATATCTGGTTTATCCCCAAAAAAGTTTTAAATATTATATATATTTAATATATGTATTTATAAGAAAAAATATAAAACAAACCAACAAACAAATTCAAACACTTTCCAAAAAGAACGATCTCTAATAACTGGTTTATCCAAAAATAGTTTTAAATATTATATATATTTAACATATGTATTTATAAGAAAAAATATAAAACAAACCAAACTGGTTATTACCGAAAAGAAAAAAAAAATTATTTTGCCCCAAAATAACCAGTTGGAAACGCCCTAGTACAAATCTTTAATATATCAATATATTTAATATTTATATAAAAATTATATAAAAAAACCCCACTGGTTTATCAAACAATTCACCCAAAAAACCAACCCGGTTCTATAAAAGAATTACGCCAAAAAAATATGATTTATGCAAATTTTGCGCCAGGAATAACTTTATATTAATTATTTAGAACCGTTATTACACTTTTTAAGGTCCGGTTTTGGTTCGGCGTCACGTTTTGTTACTGCCCTTGATTGGAGCCTATTGTTAACTTGGACCTTTGTAACACAAATAAAATTGCTGCGGGATAGCGTTATCCCCAGACGAACACAAGGATTTGGGAATCCCTTAAATTTTTATAACATTAGCCGGACATTCCAAAGGAAAGAAAAACAAAAATTAATATCTATAATTTAAAATACCTTGAATTAAAAACTGTTGATTGGTGAACACTTCCAGTGTGATGTCCTATTTCCCAAAATTTAATTTCAATGTTTAATTTCCAAAAAGAACTCAGCAGCATGAAATAGATCCTTTCGAGCGAGGTTTCTGGCACATAAAACTATTATTCGTATTTTTTTTGTGCCCCATTGCGGCGTGAATATTCCAATTTGTTCGTAATTCAAATAAAAATTATAAGCTGCTTTACGAACCAACATTTATTATATTAAAATTTCTGGTTTATATAAATTTATAATATGGAGTATGAAAAATTAGATGAAATTAGTAGCTAAAATCCACTGCGTATGAAACTTAATTTGATACGTTTAAAATATATATAGTAACTTTAAATACATTTTGATGTTACATTAATTGATATGTTACGAGTTATTTTATGTATATCTTGAAATTAACTCTTTCATTTTCTTATTTTTTTTAATTAAAACTCTATGGATATCAACATCGCACAATTATGATCCACTGCATAATGTTAACCATTAAAA
The DNA here is from genome assembly GCA_963693315.1 of Diogma glabrata. Lineage (NCBI taxonomy): Eukaryota > Metazoa > Arthropoda > Insecta > Diptera > Cylindrotomidae > Diogma > Diogma glabrata. Next base: position 122,929,846 of record OY856187.1, read on the forward strand.
ACACAATATCAAAAAAACTGTATTGTTTTTTTCCTTTAACCCGAATCAGAAAATGAAATTACATTCAAAAATGTTTTTGATTTTAAAGTTAAAAACTGAATGACCTGAATCAAAAATGTGATTTTCCTTTTTACATCTGCCGATGTCAAAATAAATCGGGTAACATCGAAAATTCAGTAAAGATTAATAACGACAACGACATCTGTTCACTAGAATTGGAAATAAAATTGAGTACGTTCGTTTGCTTTTTATAGTATATTCAAAATTTAACTAGCAGTTAAGTTTTAGAAAATTTTAAAATTATTATTAATGTAAAAATGAACGGAAACTAATGAAATACATTTCTATTGAATTGAAAACAAAGAGGAATTTGGTTTTATTATTGTTTTGCGATTATTGCGATCGTTACACAGTTTCAAATAGTATAAACATAATTCAAAGGTTGGATACAAATTACGAAAACGATGGAAGCAGTTTAGACAAATTCAAAAGTCCAGACAATTTTGGGAAATATAAATTAGGAATTAGAAGGAAAACAAGCCTGCTTGCTTGCAACATTGAAGACATCAATAAAAAAATCAGATTGAGGTTAGATTTAGTTTTTTTATTTTTTATTTTATAAACATTTTTTCAACTTTTTATTGATATCATAGGACCATCATGGTCTTATAGACCAGTAAATTTAATATAGAGATTTTTTTTTCTGGACAGGGGCCGTAGTGGTTTTTTTTTACATATAAACATATATCCTTGGCATAACGTTTTCACATAACAACGTTATAGTAGAGTTGTGGTTTTTAAAACAAATCTCAATAGTGAAAAATTATTTTTGTTTAATTTTAAAAATTAAATATCACATCTTGCCAGTTGTGTTCTTTTTATTTCGAATATTCATGCTATTTCCAAAATGTTTTAAATAGCCTATCGAAATATTCTTTGGTCAATGGTCTCGATTTAAGGGGAATTGTTGTTTTTTTATTACAGCAGATTAATTATAGGAGACGTTTTTCAATTGGTCAGTGCAAATAAACGATCCGTTCAGAACGTACAGTTACAATCAATGTCGTTTTTTTATTATTGAAAAGAGAAGTTTTTACTAAAAGGAAGAGTTTTCTGGTAAGTTTTCTCGACTTATGGGAGCAGTTGAGTTGAAAAATATCAGCTCATCTCAAGTGTATTTATTCAAAAGAAGCGTTTAGAAATGAAAGGAATTTCTCAGAAATTTTCTGGACTAACAGAAAAAATTAGTTATTGGTATATAATATCTCGGTTTTTATAGAAAACTTGAAACTGAATAAAGCTAAATAGAGATGATTTTTTGCTAAATATATGATTTTTTTGATTTATTTATAATTTTCTAGCGTAATTCTCGCATTAAAATTGGAGAAATACTAAGGAAATGAATGGAAATCAAAGAATTTTCATACACGTACATACATAACGCCCGATTTAGTTTCGTCTTATTGTGTCAGAAAAACTCTTTTATGATATTCTTGCTAAGATTTACATGAGATAATGAATGGAACTCCCTATATTTCTGTTTTCTGAAAAAAATTACCAATCTTCGAAAATTTATTGAGTAACTATAACAAATTAAGTAAAACGGATCCACTTAGTTTAACCAGTCAATGTCTCAATATTTATTTAGATATATATATCCATCAAGAGAGTCTATTTATTTGCTATATTGCTCATATATTGAAATCAGTTTCTTTAACAAACCATTTTAATATGTTTGTATAGAATCAGTTGGTGATTTATTGCTGACCCTTATTAATACGATTTCATTCTACCGTTCTATTTTATGAAACAAAATCAATCAACCATTCTAATAAAACCAACCATAAAATCTAACCAATTTCGTCAACCTTTACCCATATAGTGAAAATTGATCAGGTTGAGGTTAATGTTAATGATGATGGGAATATCATTAAATTGATTACAAGAAATCGAAATTTTACGTTTGTAAAAATAGAACGAAATCAATATGATGATGGCAAATCAGTTTTTATTTATTTATTTTATTGAATGAAAGCGATATAATACTTTAGGGAAATTAGATATGATAATAATTTTGCCTAAAAAATATATTGAATACGATAGCTTTTAAAATTTTTTTGTGTGATTTGAAGGAACATTTTTATCAAAGTATCAAATCACCAATGGTAATAACATGTTAATGGAGATAATGAGGTAGATACTGTGTCATTTTAGTACCATGTAGTATTTGATTGTGGTTGTAGACTTTATCATGAAATCAGTTTTATGTACCATTAGTGTTGGTAGAAATGTATACTGATCATTATTATATTCCAAAACATTATTGATTTGTTTGTCTGCCTTTTCAATTAAACTTCATTTTTATGTTGCTTCTTAATTTTTGTTGCCTCATTACGACTTAAAACAAATTTTTTTTTCTAGAGATAAAAAAAAAATGTAAACCATAGAATTTAATATGAGCTTTAAGTTTAGTTCAAGTGTGCTAACAAAAAAAAAAGAAATTCACACAAAAAATCTCAGGATTATATTAACTTTTTTATGTGCTACGTGATTATTGGTTTACGTAATTATTTTGTTTAATGAAAAAATAGTGTTTAACACGTACGAGAGTTTTCAATTCACAAAACATAAACTCTCAATTAAAACAGAAACGTAAAATTTAATCTGTTGTTTGCTACTGTAGTGTAGCACAAATTTGATCCATAAATGTTTAATGTTGCTGCTTTCATTAATTTTAATTTATATTGGACTGTTATATTTCATTACAATTGTAATATATTTGGTTGATTAAAACCCATAAAGCTTTGAAAATAAAGGACAGGTTTCTTAGGTGGAAAAAGTTTTATAGAGAAAAACGTTTGTTGGAATTAGACGATCAGTTTTTTTGATTCGTCTATTTCTATTTTTTTAAAAACAACTAAAAAATAAACAAAAAATTTAAGAACATCAACACCATAGATAGAACGCATGTTGTTGTGGGACATAGATCTTAACCAATACAGAGATTCTACCTTCAGCAAGATCTATAAACTCTTTTATGATTGGCTCACTTTTGAATGTAAATCCCGAAGCTGACCTGTAGTTAGAATTAAATAACGTCATAATTAGGGAGAACTTTCCTCTTAGACGGTTCATCCAGCGGTTTTGTTTACTATATAAATGAATGCACGAACGAAATTCTTCACTTGCATCTGCAAGAAAAAGTGATTTTCATCTGCAAAGATAGTCAACCAACTATTAAATTACTGGTTAGTCTGGGTACAACATCCAAACCCTACCTTTTACAATGATTGCAAGAAATAACTTTGTTGGACAGCACAGTTCAATAACAACACACTTCGGGTTCTAGGTCAAAGTGGAATGCTGGGTTACTGTTCTGTTGAGGATACACAATTACTCGAAACTTGGTTTGATTTTTGAGGTGGAGGCTAGTTATGGATGAATTTGGCTAATTCAAATCTATAGCAAGAAAACCAAGGGTCGTTTCCATATGTTTCAGAAAATTTGTGGTACACCAGACATTATGATTACCATTTGTCTTATTACAATGATTATTATCGATTAAAACTTTATGTATATTCGCACTGAAAAAAAACATGTTCTATTTCCAATCGAATGTAGTTGTCCCAACCAGCAACCGAATAGAACTACGAAATTGTTGCAACAACGATATAATTATAGAACGATGTAGTTGCTACAATGAACAATCACACATTTATGTGAAAATAAATTATAGTTTAAATATATAAATTAATCTCAAATATTTCAATTATAAAATGAAAAGTTCATGATATAAGGCCAAAGAAAATTTTGTTCATGGAAATAGTTATTAACTACTGTTATATTGGATATAAAATTTTATATTTTAAATAAACGTCATGCCGTTGTCAGGAAATGTTTTTATGTAATTGTCCCAATAACGGTGAAATTTTTTGCAAATATGTTTTCTTTATTTGAATAATAAGCTGATAACTTCGAGATGAGGTTGTCATTACTTTTATTTTTTTTTTGTGCATACTATAAATGTATGATAACTTAAATATCCGATATTGATATTCATTTGCTAAATTTGTTAAGGACATAAATTAATAAAATCTTAACTACGATTGATAATTTCTGTTGGTTGAAAAAACTACTACCGAATTATACAGATATTGGTTACTTGGTTTTGGTTTTAAAAAATGTCACGGCATGCACCGTCTTGATTTACCGATGTTGAATGCTCTAGTTGCAGCTTCAGTCAATAAACCAGTATAGGTATCGACTTTTTTATGTATTTTATATTCGGTATTATTGTCAATCTGGCGTAATAGCTTTCTTTATGAAAAACATCACTTTATAGAAAGAATTGAACGAAATAACCAAAGGATTTGATTTTTTGTTAATTTCCATATACGATATTAAAACGTTTTTATTTCAGAATGTCAAAAACATTTATGAATTCTTTTTGAAAAACTTACTGATTTTGTTTTAAATCAAGCTGTCAAAATGCAACTGTCAAGGTTTTGTTGTTCCTACCGAAAATGTTCTAAGACATGAGATTTTAACATATTAATATCTAATCAAGTCTTGACTATAAAAAAAATGTTGAGGATTCAAATTACCAGTAGTAATTTCCCAAGGACAGTACAAATTTGGAACTAGTGGGATGGAGGAGTGGCCATAGGGCCACGCCTAGAACTTCCCGTAAGATTAAAAACAAAACAGTTACTGGATAAGGTATACTAAAATACCAAACTTAAAAAAAATTATTCAATATAATTTAACTGCATTGTCCAAAAATATGTTTTATAGAACATAAATACAAACAAAAACGAAAAATTATGAGGATTTTTGTCTATTCTCTGTTTTATCTGCTGTTTTTCTTGTATAGAAAAATGGATAACACAATTTGGTTTTTTTCTTGACATGCGGACAGCAGGATAATTTTGTTTTGGATTTGTGATTATTTTTGAATTGAAAGTAGTTAAAATTTCTAAAATTTGTTTTTTGATATAGCAAAATAAAAAATAATTTTAATATAATTAATTAAAGTTTTCTAATAATTTTTTTTAATTTATTTAATAGAAAAGTATTGTTACTTATTAAAATACTGCTATAAAAATGCAATAAAAACAAAAATACAAAAACTTCCATTCATTTCCATTCATTTCCCATTCATAAAATTCTGAGATAGAAATATAAATTTTTTTCTATCCATCGTTGTTTATGCAATCGGCCCTGACCTGATATACAATTAAACGAGGGTCCGGCCTGCAAAATTTTCTATTTATGTCCAAAAAGTTTATAACAAAAAAATCAATGTGGAATACTACAAAAAAAAAATTAAATAATTTAAACAAAAAGTAACCTGCAAAAAAGTTCTATAAAATCAAATAAACAGAATAGGGCTTACATTAATGTTATGTATGTTGATCCACTGTAAATTGATAGTTCACCAATATCCCAATCTTTGATTATTACATTTCTCGTTGTAATTCTCATAAGTCATATTGAAACTAACACTTGGTATTGCATCCTCACAAACTTGTCCAGATATCATAACATCAATCAACGCCAATTCTAATCCTTTTCCCAAAACAAATTCCTAGTCCAGTCCCAAAATTATAATTATCACAGCTAACATTTTGAATATGAGTATTTGTACACCTTCCGAACCAATTAATGTGTCACCCTTTGTGGTTCATAAATAAAATCAGTAGTTTTCACTCAATTGCATACTATCGACCAATTACAAATTTAGTAGCGCATACCATCTATAGGCTATCATCAATCATATCTAAATTTGACTTTTTTGTAAATTTATAAAACAAAACATATCTTACTAGTTTGTTACCGCATTTACAGCGACATAGCAAATTAGTAGATAGTATATTAATTTGCATCAATTATCGTATTTATTTTTAGTTTACAACGTAGGTTGTAATTTAAATCGTAAGTATTTGAATCGTTTGTAATTGTAGTAAGCCTAGATATCAAATTAGTTGCAGGCTTTAAAAATAAAAAGTGTTTACAGCACAGATTTTAATTACATCTATTAATTTGCTATGTCGCTGTAAATGCGGTATGTATGAATTTAAATTTATTTTTTTTCTCCAATTGAATTTATTAAATTAAACATCAATTTACATTTGTGGCACTAATACTACTCATCTTGTTGCTTTGATTAAAATTTTCAATAATAATCTGCCGATCAAACCATTGATCAATGTTGTATAGAAAAATTGTTCGTCTCTTGATTTCTTTTATTATCTCTTTCGTCGTACAAAGATTTATAATTTTCCCATATCTCTCAATACAATGCAAGTCAACCACTTCCACACATCATCTCACCAAACAACTTCTCTCCAACTACGTATTACATCTACATGTAATACTATGACTAAGATTTACAAAAAAAATGGTCATCATTCATGTAAACAGAAATTTGTATTATTAATTGATATTGTGTGATGACGCAACGATATTGTGTGATGACGCAACCCCACGAACTGATAAAATGTGAAAATAATATTGACTGACTTTATCTTATTTTATTTTAAAGGCCGGAACTGATACAAATTAGCAAATTATTAGCGAATTTCTGTAAATATGAATATTCTTATTTTTAGAATAACATTCGAAATAGTCCGTCGTTACTCGAAATAGTTGCATAAAACTGCGTTATACTTGAATTGTTTTTATTTATTCTGGTCTTCTATAAACCAATCGAGCCGTAAAACAAAATTAGTTTATTCGAAAATTGAAAATAAACGAACAGTTAGAAAAATATTTTAACGGAGATAACTTTACTATGAAAATTATTTTGTAGGAAAAAATTGTAATCGTTAAGAAATATTATTTTAATACTTTAATTGATTTATAATTCTATTAATTCAAATTTCTGTAAACAAAATTCATATAAAAATAAATCAAAAAAAAAAATAGAGAGTGTGCTTAAGAGCACACGGCAGAAACGAAAACTTCATTGGTAATCGCAATCAATTCATATCGTATTAGTAGTATTTGGATCGTATTAGTAGAATAAATGACAAACAAGTCAGAACGATAAACCGCTAACTGCACACACTAACTTCACAATGTAAACCAAATAATTGTCAAAATAGCACTCATATGCCAATAGCAGGGACTAAAGTACGCGTGATTGTCACACCCATAGATCAACAAGTTTAAATTTTACAAATATTAATGCGAAAAACTAAGCAAATTCATTTTTATTAATGCGCATTGTTGCCGTTTGCAAATCACTATCAGCTAATTGCTACCATTTTTAATTATTTTATTTATCATGATTGCCATCCATGTTTAATCATACATAAACTATGCTTCTTTGTATAGAATTTGTGCGATTTCCGTCTCGTAATTGTGAGCTTTAAATCGATATAATCGATTTTATCAAGTTACAAGTATTAAGTCTTCACTTAATTTTAGAAACATGTATTATATACAATTGCAAACCGACAACATATTTAGTGAAGATGATAAAATTCCAATACATATAATTTTGATATGCAAATGTAATTGTTTCAGGTTATACTACCTTTCTTACCTTATTTTTAATTTCATGAAGATTATGTTCAATAAAAAAAACATTGATCAAAGCAAACTACCGCTTAAAACGATAGTTTGATTAATGATTATTAATGTATTAATGCATAAAGGATAAACAACCGTACATACTTTCAATTTTATGTATATTCAATATTTATTTAGCTTGATGACTCGAATGCAAATTGCAAAAAACAGTAGCAATATAACTTTAAAAAACTGCGTTATAGATAAATTTTTTAAAACTAGTATAAAGAAATTTTTAATATTTTTATGAATTCATAAATAAAAAAATAATTTTAATGGTATTTAATAAAAATTGAAAAAAAAAACAAACAAAAAATATGTACTACACCAGGGATTGAACACACTACCTACTGCACATCAGTCGAGCACGATATCGACAACGCAATTTGAATCGTTAAAATATGATAGATAGATTAATATTTATTATTATTTTTAGCATTTCACTTTAAAGCATGACGGATCAAACTAGCTTACTACCTACGGAAAAATCTATGTGTGGTGCGCCTAAAAAAGTTTTCACTTCAAAAATTTTCAAGGCAAACACACGCAGGCAAGGGAATTGCCACAGATGCGTGACTTTGCTAAAAATCACGCTGAAATGCTACAGTTCTACGTACGCTACACAATGCTACAGTTCTTTTATATCGTACAGCTATTTTTTTTGCTTAAGAAACCACTGTTGTTATATAAAGTTTCTGGTATTTCCACAACACAACATTTCGTATACTGCATTGAATCATTTTTGATATGTCATCGAGGGTGGAAAGATGCAAGATTATGTGCACTGACCACAATTATTTGTGAATAAACCAATTTTATTCAGGAATGAACGCATTTCCAGAGAGACTCGTCATATGGACTACACTAAAAACCAATTCATAACAATTGTTCTTTGTATTAAAAAACAGCGATTATTGAACTACTTTCGCTGTCTCAATGAACAACATAGTTGGTTCAATGAACAATTTACTAAATAATATTACGAATATTTTCATAAAATTAGTTTCGCAAAAATGATGAAATGCATTGAGCCAACAAAACGTATTTGATTAATTGTTTTGTATTTCATTGGATTTTTTTTTTCAGTATATTTGGTGCAGTTTACGACTGATATTAAAAATAGAAAACGTTGGCGCGAGCACACACTGAAAATTAACCGTAATTTGAGAACAACGTCAATTTAACTACTGTAGGCTCGTCATTTCAACCATTTTTCAATAATTTTAGGTTTCTTTAATTATATTAAAATCAGCTAGAATGTCGATTCCTAATAATTCCTAACAATTAGTTTCAAATTATATGGAATAGTTACTTTTTTGTGTAGTATAGTATTAGAGATATGATTAATGATGAGGTAATTGCTAATTTGTGTGTTAAAGTTCGTAGACGTTCGTTCATATTGTAATGGTCATAACACGTGAAATAAATTCTGAACCACCCAAGAAGAGGAGTTGATTCTCCAAACTTAATTGAGAGTTACTTCTTTAAAGCAAAATATTTTTAACAAACTCCATAACTTGTTTGATTTACGTGTGTGTGCTGAATTGACGTTAGATTATGGCCTAAAAAATACATACTTGGACAAAATTTGCCACCCCCATATAAAGTAATAAGATTTTTCCGAAAATATCTAAATCACTTTGAACCAACTAAAGAGAGCACGTGTGTGACTGACGCGCTAAATATTGTTGTGTTCATATATTTTTAATATTAGCGGCAATAAAGCTTTTGTATAAAATCCCAGATTTGTAATTAATTTGGTTAGAGTAGGTACAAGTTCTTTTTAAAATATTTTTTAAAAAATTCAAAACTGTTATGTTTGAAAAAGGGTTGCCCCGAACCCAGTTTAACCAATTGAAAAAAAATTGAAAGTGTTTTTAATTATTGTCCATTATTGTCACACTTTGGTAATTTTCCATTATTTTTGATAATTATTGTAATTTAAATTATTATCATTAAAATTTTCGAAACACATTACAATTCTACTCTCGTTATTTGAGCCAAATTTCAGTAAACTAGGATAAGTTATTTTTGAAGCTTCGGAATAAATTTCAAGATATGGTGAATCACTGATTATTTTCCGCGAATTTTTTCCCATCAGTATTAACATAATACAATTCAAAAATTATATAATTCGAATTCTACTGTTTTCAAGGTTTTGTTACGACCAGACCTTGTCAGTGTAGAGTAATGCTTAAATAATCGATGCAATACTTTGATTTCGTCGTTACATTTTTTCTTATATTCAACCAAGTTTTATACGGTATCATTTGTGCTCTAAATATTATTTAAAACCAAAAAAATAAAATTTTAAACATTTTTGTTGTTTTAACCGGATATTTTGAAATCATGTGGTGGGAAACAATTTTTAAGGGAAAATGAAAACCGTTTTTTTTTTAAATAAAATGTTTTAAAAATTATATGTTTAAAAGATTATTATTATACTTTTGTATATCAATCCAATTGGATTAGTTTTTTTTTACTTTGAATCAATAGATTGTTAAAATTGAAAGTTGTATTTTGAAATATTAATTTTTGGACATTAAGTCATATAGATTTTTTAATTAAATGATATTGTTATTTTCTTAAGATAAAAAAAATTACTGGTAATTGTATACAAGTAGGCTTTGAAGTTAACTGGAATTTAAAAAGTATTGTTAACCATGGCCATCAAAAATCATAAAATAACAGCTTGTTCTAATTTTTAAATTTTTTTTCAGTTTTTGAGATTTGAAAATAGTTTTATTATATTTATTTTTGAATTACAAGCTTTTGTGTATTCAAACAAAAACTGTTATGTGCTAAAAGGTTTATTCAAACTTTAGTGATGGCACTAGTAGCACAATATACTTTTGTATCGAATTCACAAACATGTCACTCTGTGTTAAGGTCACACTATCCCTAGGCCCCTAAAACTCAAAAATTCACTGGATTTAAGTAATTTCTATTCTACGTTGGAAAAATTTGATTTTTCAATGTAATTTAGACTTTTACGTACTCACGGGAGCAACTCAGTAAACTTAATTTCAATGGAAAAAAATCGGTTTTGTATGAACTATAGTCCTAAAATATTCACTGTGTACACTCATTTTTGTCTGTCCTATAGCCGATCTAAACAAGTATTAGTAATCAATTTTGCAACGACTTTTCACTGAGCAACGTCTTTATTTTAATAAATATTTATAATAATTTTTTAATTAATTATTATTATAATATTTTATTGAATACAAGTGTAATGTAATTCTAAAATCAGCGATGTTTGCCATCAACTTTTTATATAACCAAACTAGAAATTGGCACTGATTTGATAGTATTTAGTAATTTAATAAAGGGCGATTCAATAATAAAATCTTTTAATAATAAAATCACCTAGGTAACATCCAAGTGCGTAATGAAATAATAAACAGATTGTTGATATTGTTATGAAAACCAAACACAAGCAAATGCAAATAAAATCAAAAATGAAAAACGTGATACACAGGTGAAAAAGTCGAAATTTGAGCTTGACCATTTTTCATTTTTCTGAAACTTGGCATATAATTAATATGGACAAAATAAAAAATACGACTTATTTTACAATTTTTTTAAAGTGCATAGTTTGTGCATAGAGGGCACCCCAACATACATGAAAAATAAAAATTCTGCTAATCGGATGTAACCTTGAAATTAACTTGCTCAAGAACGGCTCTACCGTTTTCATCAAATTGTTTTTTGTTTGAAAAGTGATTAGTTAATCGTTTGAAAGAAAAATTAAATAATTGTTTTTGTAATTAATTTTAAAATTTTAATATAAAAAAAAAAGTTGAAGATCAATTGGAATTTAATTTATTTTTTTTTTGTAAAACAGTTCTATCCTTACTCTAAAATGTTCCAAATTTACAAAGGGGCGTTAATTTGTGTTCTTGAGATATGTAATTTTAAAGATTTTAGTCCGACTAAAAATTCTAATTTTTCATAACTCATGAAGATATACTATCCCAGTCATTTTAGCGATCAACCTCCGAATGAGAGATAATAAGCTGAATTTTCATATATACCTTCATTTTGGCGTTCTAAAAGTTGCCTCAAAAGTCTCATAAAATCTCGTGTCTGCGTCGTAACTTATTCAAGGTCAAAGGTAACAAAAAACAGTTTTTCGCGATTATCTCGGTTTCTATTGCTCCAATCACGTTAACATGTTTGATAAAAATTGTAGAACATAAAATTTGCAACAAATTTTATTTGAAACAATTTCTCTTGCGCTCAGCCGTTTTTGCGATAGAGGGCGGTGAAGTAGTTTTTTTTTTCTTGACTCTGCAGCTGCATCAGCTGTTTGCCCACAAAATAAACACAGTTTTAGAAATCAAACACTTCATTCCTTTTTTTACGAGGTACACTGGGGTTACTGTTAATAAAGGTTAATCTTTTTCTAAGCATTGTTTCGATGCCGCTGTGGAATTTTTACTGATGTACAATTTTCGACACACAAATGCACATTTACAGAAGTTAAAATATTTAAAAAGTCTATGTGACCATCATTTCAATCGATACTTCTAGTTTTTTAAGTTTTCAAGACACGCATCATATTATCAAAATCACCTTCTGCAAGTGGTTTCTCACAAATAAAACACTAATCAGCCATAATTTTTAAAATTACGACTCCGTCGTTGCCGAGATCGGAAACGAGAATAAACGACAATTATTCAAAGTTCTAGGTAATATTCGAGATTGACCTTGGATTACAGTACGTATGGCTGAGCGCTCACCGCCTCCTATCGCAAAAACATTTGAGCGCATGGACAAATGTTCCTATTAAAATTGGCCGCAAATTTTATGCTCTACAATTTCTGTGATAGATGTTAACACCATTGGAGCAATACAAATCGAGATAATCGCGACAAACTATTTTTTTTACATTTGACTTTGAATGAGACTTTTGAGACAACTTTTAGAACGCTAAAATGAAGGTATATACGAAAATTCAGCTTATTATCTCTCATTCCGAAGTTGACCCCTTTTTTATGCTAAAATTACTGGACTATATGTATTTGTTGTGCGTGAGATACGATAAAGATAGCATTTATCTGATTCTACATTCTGATACTAATATTTTCTAGGTAAGACGAAAATAACAACAAAAAACTTAACTTCAGTCAGTTTGACTGTCTAACTTAATAAATATTTATATGGATACCTATGTTTACGTCTGTTTGCCATTAATTCTAAAATCAAAAAAATGTTTTCAATTTTTGTTGTTTGTGTTTCAATTGTGGGTGAAAGTTGCGTCTATATTAAATTTTTATGAGTTATGGAAAGTATTAAGTAACTTCCATTTTTTACGAATAATTTTCAATTTTATGATTTTGATATAACGTGATTTCCTAATTTAGATCAGTAATGAAGTGGAATAATGCTTGTTGAAGAAGGATTATTTTCAAATTATTTCTTCGTACGTAATTGATATTGTCAATAATGTGAAACAAATTTTTTTATAAAACCAGTATTTCATAAATTTAAGGTTTTCCGATTATTTGTTTGTATTTTGCTTCTTATGTAATTTAATCATGTTTGTTCTCTTGTGATAGCAACAATGCTATGTTTCTTTGAGCAGATAATAATTTTGTAGCGAAACGAAACCGTTTCTTTTTTGTGTTTTATTTGTAATGAACAATGTGCGTTCCTGATAATGGAACCAGAATTAAGAACATCCGAGGAGTTCAGTGCCTTGAAACGGACGACCTCAAAAGTCGTTTGACGACCCCAAACTCTTTGCAACTCGGACGACCCCAAAAGTCGGAGGAACCAAGACCATCACCTATACCACATCAAATATAAATATTACATTATTACAAGTTTAAACAAATGTTTCACTTCTCCAATTATTTGTAATTGATCCAAACCTCCATACTTCTTCAACATTAGCCAACCGTATTGACTAGAATCTAATTTTATGAAATGTATAAGAAAAAATCTTGGTACCCGAAGCGTTACACTCTGACAGAATATTGAATCAAAATATTAATAACGTAGTAAAGATATCTTTGCGCCACAGCTACAAACCATTGTTGTACAATGATAATAAAACTAGACAACTAGAAATAAATAGCTAGAACGTATGGACAAGATTTTCGATGGAAGAGTGGTTTGCCAATGTGCGGAATCTGACAAAAGATTTCCACTCAAGATCTAAAGCAATACAAAATGGAAATAATGAACTTACAACAAATGAACGTGATGTGCTGGCAGTATAGCGATTCCACTTTTAAGACTTACTGAAGAGGACGAACGAAATTCATCTAATTCGAGCAATTGCTCCATCCAGTGAGGAGATTTTTGTTCCTTAACCAGCAAAAAGTGAAGTGGAAGCTGCCATTAAAAAACTGAAAAATGGCAAAGCACCTGGCTTCGATGGAATCTTCGAAGAACTGTTAAAAAATCGAGGGGCAGCTTTCACGTATATATGATCTGATTCTTACAATCTGGGACTAAGAAAAACGACCTGCTGAATGGAAATTAACTCTCATTGTTCCGCTACATAAGAAGATGACCGTATAAAGAGTGCGAATAATTGTGGCATAACACTGCATTAAAAATACTAGCTATATGTCGTACTTGTTCAATTCATCCCGTTCACCGAATCTATCATCGGTGACTATAATCAGTGTGGTTTTCGTGCCAACCGTTCAACCACAGATCAATATTTTACCTTAAGGATGATTCTGGCAAATACAACACCATCATTCACCAGCTTTACGTTGATTTAAAGCAAGCATATGATAGTATCATCCGCGAAAACCTTTGGTCCGTCCTCATATGCCTTGGTATTCTAGAAAAAAATTGTTTCTCTATGTAAACTCACAACATTGAGATCAAATTGTAGAATAGCAATCAAAGGGTCAGTTTCTGATCCTTACGATATAACATCAGGTGTTCGACAAGGCGATGCATTTGCACCCGTACTATTTATTTTGGCGCTTTAGTACACGATAAGAAAAAGCCGAATCGAAATTGGCTACGCAGATGAAATTGTGCTTCTTGGACGCAGAACAAGTGATATTAAGCACAGTCTCTCGCTTGAAAGAAATGCTAGAAAGCTTGGATTATGCATCAACACCGACCAAACTGAAGTTTTAGCAACATATGGGAACACACTTCCCGCAAATCCGGATACTGGTGACTATGAAGTGGAAGCGTGGAAAACTTCAATTACCTCGGATCTTTTAACCATACTCAAAACTTCTGCGATCAAAACACGTTTTCGGTCTTGTAATATCACGCTTTACAAAGCACTATTTCGACCTGTACTTACCTTCAGAAGTGAAAACTGGACACTAAATACCACTCACTGTAGAATTAATTCCATCATCATTCGAGAAGAGGATCATACGAAAAATTTATGGTCCCCGTCCATGTAAAGTTGGTGAAAATCAGTATAGAATCCGAATGAATCACAAAATCAGACAGCTTCTTGTCGAAGCTGCGATGTAATCGGATTCGTTAAATCCAGCCGGATTAGATAGTTTTGTCATGTAAACATGGCTCCATTAGCTTGAATGATCAAAAAAGCGTTCCAACAATAGCCAGCTGGTGTATGTTGGAGAGGAAACTCCACACATCACCCAAGACCTTAATGATATAGGATGTCGAAATTGAGGTCACTTAGTCATGCAAAAAGATGAATGGAATTTGATTGCACAGACGGCAAAATCCCTTCATGGGATGTGAAAACCAGAGAAAGATGTGATAACTTAAATCGAAACAAAATTGAACCAATTGCAAACCGAAACTAAATTAAATTCCAGCAGCAAACCCCAACCTTAACCGGAACGAAAATTAAAGCTATTGGATACAGTCGTGCCATTCTTATTTACTATTCATATATACATTTTCATTCAACAGCTAACTTTCATTTTTTTATTATTATAATTGCTTCTCTTTTGCGTGACGAGACATTCCAAGTTTGAAATGGTATATTCTTTAGCCAAAGAAATATTCCTGGTAACCAGAATGCAAAAGTACTCTATATTACTACAAGTTTACATTCCAAAAGATTTCAGCATAACAGTCATGCTGGCGACAATCTGTTTAGCTAAGATATCCAGAACCCAGAAGTTAGCTACAAAAAGATATCTAGTACTGAGGGGTGGGTGGGTACTTCTTAAAGTTATTATCCCATTTGAAAAACCTACAAACATATACAAGTTCTCTACATTGTATTTTTGATAATATATTAAATAATGCATCAAGACAATACTTAAAAATGGTATATAGCTTACTGCTCACACCGAGGGATAGCTTGCCTAAAAATTCCGATAAAGTCTAATGAAAACCTTGTGACCAAAAACAACTACGAACATATTCTTCAAATCCTTAAAATTCTAATTTATTCAAAACCTTATAGAAACTTTTATCCTCAAGATATTTATTATCATTTCATCATTTAATAAAATATTTCTATAGACTAACCCTAACAAGAAAATATATTATTCTCATGATATATTCATGAGCTTTGCATTATTCTTATACCACACCAAACTTTTTAAATTAAAATTTGTTTGGATATTATAAATCATATATTATTATGAGATTTGATTTATTTTACATAAAAAGTTAAAAATATTATTTCAATTCATGCAGTAGAAAAATAATTCAGCAGATTGAATGAGCAAATCACTTATTTCTTGAAACCACTTTTAAATAATTCTTTCCTTCATAAGACAAAAAAAAATTGTCGTAGGCTTCAAAAACAGCATCGACCACTTATAAATCAATTTTCGTTTACCATTATGAAGTTCGTTTAAATAAATTACGGTTAACTTAAAAAATATTCCATTAACATTTAACTTAACCAAAACAAAATTATTGCATGAACATGAAAACCATTAACTGGTCGTGAAAACCAATAAAAACCATAACTACAAATCAATATCCAAAGCCAAAATAGACAATTTTTATGAAACATGAAAATGTTGGGGTAGAAAAACCAAATGCTATTGTAATTAAATTACTATGTTGTTAGAAGCAACATACCGAAAATATTAAACGATTGTTCAACGAAAATGGGAATTGAGTTATGATGTTTTAAGAAATGGTAAAAAACAAACAATCAAGTCCAAGAAGTTCTCGCTCACTGAGAGTTCTACTTACAGTATCAAGTATACCCTACTATATGGGTCATCGCTCAAATATTTTAGAAAAAAATCTAATTAGCTCCGCCCACAGGATTTCAAGCATCTTGTAACACTAGGACTGACATGAAATTTTTCAGATTTCAAAAATTTTATTTAACAATAAGATTTGTAAGACATTATATATAAAATCTAGATAAACGTTAAAGTAACTCTATAGATTTTCTTATTTTTTTATATTCATAGAATCATTTTCATCATCATCAGGGATATACAGCTTGGTTCTTTTTTTTTTTAAAATTTAATATTATCAGTTTTTCATAAATTTTCTTTCCGTCGCCGTGTAAAGTGACTACATCTGTATATAAAAAAAGTTGTCGTTATCAGTATGTCGTTCTATATGTTAGATATATTCGCATTAAAAGTTATACGTATATACAAACATATATTTTATGATTTATCTTGTTATACTTTTTATATGTTAGCGATATATCGCCTCATGTAATTTTTTAGAAATATTTTTTTTTGTATATAAAAAGTAAAATAAAATCCACGCTTTCAAAATATAATTTTTGGTATAAAAGTTTTGATCTGTTAAAATTACTAAATAGATTTATGGTTCATACTTGAAAGCCTTGATGTAATTATATTTGTATGTGTTTTCCTATTTTACATTCTTTAAGCAATTTTAATGAGATTTATAAAACATATTAGAAGTGGGTTGTTTATGCCTTCATTAAATTAAGCAATATAATATACGACAGTGACAATATTAGGTTAAGAGCTTATTATATTACTGTTTGAATGGAAATCATGGAGAATATAATATCCGTATCATTCCGCTAAAATTGAATTACTCTTTTTGGACGGAGCATTTGATTTTAGTTTACTTTTACAACTTTTCAAACAAAAACTAAATAAGTTAAAAAAAAGTAAACAAATTATATAAAAAAACTTTTTTGAAAAACGAACTAAAAAATGAAAAATAAATTTTGCATTAACACAATGTTATGTTGCAAAGAAAATTTTTATCGTATACGATTATTATAATACTAACGTTATGTCTTTTATAATTATATTTGCTTTGAAATTGTAAGAAAAACAAAATATTTAAATGGTAGTTAAGAGTATTTTTTTTAAAGTTGGACACTTTTGATATTTGCTTTCGATTTTACTACAATTTTCAAGATATATTAGAAATGGGACAAAGTTTAAGATCATGGGTAAATCGTATAAATTATATGACATTCACCAATGACATTTGTTTTAATATGTATTCTATTTGACACTAGGTAGATGTTAGTATAAATAATTCGGTGGCTCGCTCATGGCTTTAAGGCCAAGGTCATTCGAAAAGGTTGTTTTCGTTTCTTTTTTGTCTGGATATCTAGTTAAATATCGGCTAAGCCCATAAGTCACTCACAACAATAGCTATTGGATTAATTGCATAACATATAAAAAAATGTAACGACGAACTATTTTCAAATGTTACTCTAGAATAATAGTATTCATATTCAAAGAAATTCGCTAGTAATTTATTATTTTATGCACTTCAATTTTAATAAGCGTAGGGACATTTGTTTGTACTACTGTGCAAAAACATTTTTTTGTTGACGATTTATTTACGTCACTTTGTCAATTGATAATACATATTTTGCATAAATGATTGTTTAATTTGTAAAAATTAGAATTGTGGAGAGGGGAACAGGAAACCTAATATGTGTATGTAAGCGATCAAATTGTTTTGATCGGAGGTTAGTAATTAATTAAAAATAAAACAAAGAAGATTAGTATTTAATTAAAAATTAAACAAATATGTCATTATATCATTATGTAAATTTAATGATAGAAAAAAAATGTAATTTTTTTTACTATAGAAAATTAAATTGTTTGTTTAAATTGTGATATCGAAGTTTTTTGTATTTATTTATTTGAATGTAATGAGTTTTAGTGAAAATTGTTTGATAAATCATTTAGTAAATAAAATGAAAATGAAAAAATATGGAGGGGCTGAAATCTCACAGCTCTGAGATATCAAGACTTCGGTCTGGGTTAAGGATTTGTATATAGTTTTCGGCAAAATACTTTTATGAGGACATGGTTTTTAGTTTTGGGCAGCGATGTATATCAAACATAGCTCTTTGTTAAAGTACAAGTATTTTTTATCTCTGTTTAAAAATTTATTACAAAACTAACACGAAACATCAATACGTTGCCGGAAATTTATAATCAAAATTCCAAAAATATTGTTAAATTAAATAAAATCAAACTTCTTCATAATTCCAAAAATATTCCAAAAATTAGAATAAAATCAAATATTTAAATTTTTTCTAAATTCCAATAATATTTCAAAAATTCTTAAAAATTCAAACTTTTTCCAAAATTCTAAAAATATTGCAAAAATTATTATAAAATCAAAAATTGAAAATTTTTTCAAAATTCCAAAAATTATGATAAAATCTAAAATTAAAAATTTTTCAAAATTTTAAAAATATTCAAAAAATTCTTACAAAATCAAAAATTAAAACTTTTGCCGGAATTCGAAAAATATTGCAAAAATTATTCCAAATTCAAATATACAAACTTTTTCAAAATTCCAAAAATATTTCAAAAACTATAACAAATTCAAAAATTTCCATGTCTAATTTCATTCTAAATTACATTTACGTCATAAAAACAGCTACATTTCCAAAAAATTGGCTAAAAAAATAAATAAAATCATTTTTTGACACACTTGACATTATTTTTTGACAAACTTATAATGCCATAATTCTCTATAATAATAATAAAATATCATGTCATACAAACTATTGATTTTATTTTACTATTGGAACTATTGGAAAATTTTAGAAAACGAGGCTAACTTTGTCCGACAAAAATGTGCCTGCTTTTGTCGAGTCCGACAATTGGCATTTTAGCATGTTTGGGTTGTGGGACTCGACAATAGGAGACAAATCTTTGTCGAATAAGGTTACCCTCGTGTTCTTAAACAAATTTTCACCCCCCATAGTTAAAAGTTAAAAAAAATAGTGGTAGCAAATTTAGAATATTGTTGGTGTCGGCCGAGTAAAATCGAGTAAAATGGCAGAACAAAAGCTTTCGGACTTACGAAGTATAAAATATGGGGAAAGCATAAAATGAAATCGGCGTGGACCCAGCGACTATTTTTTATCGTCTAATATGCGTTTTACATGATATACCAATATGCACATTTTACCTATTTTTTAGGCTATTTTGATTTTTAATGGTCATAAATCAATTTTTATTTAGTAAATAAGATTTGATTTAGTAAATAATTACAAATCCTCAATTCCACAGTACAGGGACAGTAAACGAAGTGACGTTGAACGTCAAAAAAAAAATTAATTTATCATCCAAATTGAAGAGAGGTTTATAGAGCTTCTTACGCTGTCCAGCAGTTTCTTAAAATTTAAAATGGTGGCTGCAACCAATCACTTCATCGTGAAAGAATATTTTTTCCGATGTTTTGCTTGTAAAACTCATTAGATCATGTAACTGAAACAATTTTATGATGTATCCTTACTTGCTTAATACGAATATAATATTTTTCTGAGCTAGAATCCTCCAATTTATCCCTAACCTTAAAAACTTTCAGAAAAGTTGTGTATTAGAATAACGATCACACAACTTATAGTAAAAATATACAAAATCGCACTGCGATGTATATATTTTTATTTTTTAAACACGTGTATAACCATAAGAAATGAATCTAAAAAATTATGGATATATATTTAATAGATTCAGGTTTAGTCAATGAAATAGGGGGTAGTGAAATCCGAAATTCTACGTCCACGCCGTGCTACCTGGGTAATGCTAACAGAATTAGGTTGGTGTAGTTGAGAGGGGCAGAGTGAATACTGCTTATACTCAATGATTCTGCACCATGGTGAGTCATTGGTGCCACAAAACCAATGCAACTCAAGCGTCTGTTCTCCATGTTAGGGGCGGCTTGGAGCGGGCGTCTGTCTTGGATCAAGCGGTTCGATATATAAACATGTAAAAAGGTTGTTTCTGGTGACCTTAAGATGCAGAACGAACCCATACACGAAAATCTGGGATGGGCGAAGGGCTAACACCCCATTTCCGTAAACAATTACTTGTCATGAATTCTGTACACAGGCCTCGGATTATCTCGGATTCATTATTAGAACGACCTCGGAAACTGTACCCAGACTACGATTTAAAAATTTGAACCTGGAACGTGCTAAGCCTCAGAAGACCAGGAGATCTACTAAAACTTACAAACCAAATCGATAACTATACACTAGATATAGTGGCGTTACAAGAACTAAGATGGCCAGGGAGTGGAATCCACGAAACAACCAAGGGATACACTCTCTACTATTGTGGTCATGAAAACGGAGGAGAATTTGGAGTTGGCTTTCTCATACATCGTCGCGTGAATCAACATGTTATCGACTTTCGCCCAGTTAATATGCGGATATGCACGCTGAGAATCCGTACGCAAAAATTTAATGTAACGATCATCAATGTTCATGCACCTACTGAAGACAAAGCAGATGACATTAAAGACCTGTTCTTTCTAGAACTCGAAGAAGTCATCAATAACATCCCGCGGCACGATATAAAAATCGTGGTAGGTGACTTCAATGCGCAAATTGGTAGAAGTGCAGAACTTAAAACACATGTCGGCCCTAACAGCTTGCATCATACTAGTAACAATAACGGCTTTCGTGCAGCTGCACTGGCTATGATGTATGATCTAGTAATTTCTAGCACTTTCTTTCCTCATAAGAGAATCCACAAAGCAACGTGGAAATCAAACGATGGAAGAACTGAAAATCAAATCGATCACGTCATGATTTCTAAGAGACACTCTACAAGTGTAACTGACGTTCGATCATACAGAGGTGCTGATATGGACACCGATCATATGCTTGTCATCTTTAGTACAAGTGCAAATTATCATCTACATTTAACAGACAAGCAAAAAAGACCGTGCGCTGGAAAGTCGAAGCATTTAAACACCTGGAAACACTGAATAGATATCAGGAAATTGTAACGCAAACATAGAAGAGCATGACATCCCATCTGAGATGCCATTAAACATACAAGAAGAATGGCAAACGCTTCAATCAACCATCATATCCGCAGCACAAACTACAATCGGAAAACGACCACCGAAATCACGTAACGAATGGTTTGATGACGAGTGCCGCGAAAGCATTGAGCACAAACAAAAACTGCGAGAAAAATGGTCAACAAGAAACACCCGAAGCTCCAAAACTGATTATCTATGCGCCAGAAAAGCCTCAGCAAAACTCCTACGGAGAAAAAAACGCGAACACATGAAGAGCTGTATCGAAAACATCAACCAACATGCGGCTAATGGAAATTCGAAAGAGTGCTTTGCCAATGCGCGGAATCTGACCAAAGATTTCCACCCAAGATCTACAGCCATCAAAAATGGAAACAACGAGCTTACAACAAGTGAACGTGATGTGCTGGAAGTATGGCGATCCAACTTTCAAGACCTACTGAATAGAATGAATGAAGTTCATCCTATTCGAGCAATTGCTCCGTCAAGTGAGGAGATTTTTGTCCCTTACCCAACAATAGAAGAAGTGGAAGCTGCCATTAAAAAATTAAAAAATGGCAAATCACCAGGTATCGATGGCATCCCTGCAGAACTATTTAAGAATGGAGGAGCAGCTCTGGTCTCACGTATATATGATCTGATTCTTGCAATCTGGGACCAAGAAGAACTACCTGCTGAATGGAAAACAGCTCTCATTGTTCCGCTACATAAAAAGGTGACCGTCTAAAGTGTGCGAATTATCGTGGAATCGCACTGTTGAACACTGCATATAAAATACTAGCTAATGTCGTACTCGCTCGGCTCATCCCGTTCGCCGAATCTATCATCGGCGACTATCAGTGTGGTTTTCGTCCCAACCGTTCAACCACAGATCAATGTTTTACCTTAAGGATGATTCTGGAAAAATGTTGGGAGTACAACATCAGCATACACCAGCTCTACGTTGATTTCAAGCAAGCATATGATAGCATCATCCGCGACAAACTCTGGTCTGCACTCATATGCCTTGGTATTCCAGCGAAACTTGTTTCTCTGTGCAAACTCACAACATCGGGATCAAACAGTAGAATAGTAATCGAAGGGTCAGTTTCTGACTCTTTTGATATAACATCAGGTGTTCGACAAGGTGATGCACTCGCGTCCGTACTATTTAATTTGGCGCTTGAGTACGCGATAAGAAAAAGCCGCATTGAGACACAAAACTGTATATTTAACAAATCTAGTCAAATTCTTGGCTATGCAGATGATATTGTGCTTCTCAGGCGTAGAACCAGCGATATCAAGGATAGTCTCTCTCAGCTTGAAAGAAAGGCTAAACGACTTGGATTATGCATTAACACCGGCAAGACTAAACTTTTAACAACATCCAGGAATATACCTCCCGGCAATCTGAATACTGGCGACTATGAAGTGGAACGTGTAGAAAACTTCAAATACCTCGGGTCTGTAATAACATCGTCAAATGACATGCAGGTAGATATTAAAACCCGTGTCTCAGCCGCATACAGAGTTTTCTACGCATACTCAAAACTTTTGCGATCCAAACATCTTTCGCAGTCGTGCAAACTCACACTTTACAAAGCATTAATTCGACCTGTGCTTACCTTTGGAAGCGAAAGTTGGACACTGACTTCCTCCGATTGTAGAATTCTATCAACATTCGAGAGGAAAGTCATACGAACAATTTATGGTCCATGTAAAGTTGCTGAAAATCAGTATAGAATCAGAATGAATCATGAAATCAGACAGCTTCTTGGAGGCTGCGATGTAATCGGATTCATTAAATGTAACCGGATTAGATGGTTTGGTCATGTAGAAAGGGCACCATTAGATTAAATGATTAAAACAGCGTCTCAACAACAACCAGCTGGTGTTCGTCGAAGAGGAAGACCAAGACAACGCTGGGGTGATGACATCATTCAAGACCTTCGTGATATAGGATGTCGAAACTGGGGTCAACTGGTCACGGAACGAGACGATTGGAAGCTGATTGCACAGACGGAAAAATCCCTCCATGGGAAGTAAACGCCAGAGAGAGAGAGAGAGAGGTTTAGTCAATTAGTTTCTCTAGTGATCCCTGTTGTTGTTGTACTCTAGCTATGCTAGTACTGAATAACAAACTTGTATCGGCGAGAAAAAGATGACTAGTCTTCACGTGTGTCTATTGACACATAATCAACAACTAATTCAGTAAATTAGTTGTGATATAACATCACTCCGATGGAAAATCTCCCATCATGAATATAAGAACTGAATCTAAAAAATTATAGCCATAATTTTTTCGATTCAGTTCTTATATTTATGATGGGATATTTTCTATCGGAGTGATGTTATATCACAACTAATTTACTGAATTACGTGTATAACCTGTCAAACTAATAGTTTCACACATCGTCCCTAGCCTATTTACAAAAACTCCCAAAAATTATTTCTATTTTTAGAACGGCAAACTAAATTTACCGAAGAAGTGTAAAAAAATATATTTCGAAATAGTTTGATTTGCTGAGCACGAATCTAACCATAACTAGTACTAAAAATTCAACTTTTCACTCGTGCCCCTCAAAAATCTATTAAAAACTGTATTTTGAGCTCTACAATCACTCAGGTTATTGCAAAGTTTGAAATTGTTTGCATCTGATTGACTCCAACAGTAAGGTTATATTCATTTATGGCGCAAATTTAAGCGTAGTTTATAGAGTTTGTTATGCTGTTTGGTATTTACCGAAAATTCAAAATGGTGGACCACCTCAACATTCAACCACCTCAACATGAAAGAATAGTTTTTTTGATGTTTTACTGGTAAAATTCATCAAACCATATACATAATTGATACAATTATTTGATGTATCTTTGCTGGCTGAACTCGGATATTACCTTACTGTTTGAGTCATATTTTTCCGCCATTTTGAATTTTAGGAACGCCATACAGCATAAAAACTCTATAAAGTAAGTTTCCATTTGCGCCATAAATGAATATAACCTTATTGTTTGAGTCAATCAGATGCAAATTTTGCAATTTCAAATTTCGCAATAGCTTGGGTGATCGTAGAGCTCAAAAGTGTTTTTAATAGATTTTTGCGTATCACGAACGTAAAGTTGAATTTTTTGTACAAAGTTTGGTTAGGTTCATGCTCAGCAAACCAAGCTACATCGAAATAAGATTTTTCTATGCTTCTGCCATAAATGAGGTGTCCGTTCTAAAAAAACAAATACTTTTTGGGAGTTTTTGTATAGGTTAGGGACAACGAGTGAAACTGTTAGTTTGACAGGTTATACACGTGCTCAGAAAATAAAAATATATAGACCGCAGCGCGATTTTTTACATTTTTACTATAAGTTGTGTGATCGTTATTCCAAAACACAACCTTTCTGAAAGTTTTTAAGATTAGGGACAAAAAGGAGGCTTCAACTCAGAAAAAAGATTATATACGTATTCAACAAGGAAATATGCATCACAAAATGGTTTCAATTACATGATCTAATGAATTTTACAAGTGAAACATCGGAAAAATATTCTTTCACAATGAGATGATTGTTTGCAGCCACTATATTTGTCTGCCATTTAGAAGTTGGTAACGACGGACTATTTTCAATTTTTACTCTAAAATAATAGTATTCATATTCAAAGAAATTTCGTTAATAATTTGTTAATTTATTCTCTTCAATTGTCATAGGCGTAGGGACATATGTTTGTACTACTGTGAACATTTTTTTTTGTTGACGGTTTAGCTACGTCACTCAATTAATCAATTAATAGTACATGTTTTGCATGAATAAATTTGTAAAAAGTAGAATTGTTGTTTGTATTAGTGAAAAATGCTTGTTACAATAATGGAGAGGGAAACAAGAAACCTATAATATGTGTATATAAGCGATCAAATTGTTTGGATCGAAGAGTAGTATATAAATTTAAATCAAAATATTAAGTAAATTGGAAATCAATGGTGAACATTGTTATCAGAGCGTTGTGACACAAAAAGAAAAAAGTGTAAATTAAATGTAAATTTAAATCAAATAATAATGATATTTTTTAGATCAAAGTTTTTGTTAATTTGGTGTTTCATTTTTCAACCCAATATTCAAAAAAAATTGTATTAACTTTAAACTAAATTATAATAAAGTTTTTCAGATTATCAGCAAGTTGAAATGATATAAATTGAAATGATATAAACAAACCATTTCGACGTTTGGCTGAAGAATTACATCCGGATAAAAACATATATGATCCACATGCATCGACTAAACTTCAAGATTTGGGTACAGTTTATGAAGTGTTATCTAAAACACGTAATGTTTACGATCGATGGGAGGAGGATGCTTTAATGCTTGTCGTTGGTGATTTTGGTTTGCATTGTGAATATGAACAGCAACAGCATGATACAAAAATTATTAAAATGATGCGAAACTTATTATGTATTTATTTGTTTCTGTGAAAGAATCGTACAGTGGATCAAAATTGTAAGCTTTGAATTTAATTTGTATATTTTTTGTTAATTTATTTTTGTGCGGTTAATTTTTTTCTCTGTTAGCTAATTAATAGTTTCATTACATTATTCTGTGATAAGAGATTTGCAAGTGTAATTCGTTTTGTCATAGATTCAGTTTTCCGGTTTAATATTATATTTTTGTTATTAAAAGTCCGAAATCCTTATACATGGGCCGAAACGAAGACACCCGTTAAGTTTTTAATAAATTTTCCTTATAAGTTTAGGTAAATTCCTGACAGCATAAGAAACTCTACAAACAGCAAAAGAGAGCATAAGAAACTCTTTTTACGACTGATAGAATTTTGGACACAGCCTTGATTCGTTTGATGCGGAACGTAACTCCGTATACTTACCATGTACTGTGGAATTGAGAATTTGTAAATAATAACTAAATAAATTATGGCCCTAGCTAAAAACTGATTTATGACCTTTAAAAAAGCCTGAGAAATAGGTAAAATGTGCATAATGGTACATTATGTAAAACGCATATTAGACAATAAAGAAAAGCTTGTATAAAAAAACAAATACTGGGACTGGGGTTTAAGCCTGAACTTCAAACTAAACTGTATATTATTAGAGCTCTGTTTTATTCACTCGTCGTCTCTAGAGTAATAGACCTTGAACTTTGAACTTTTTTTAAAAAAATTATCAATTTTGAGACCATTTAACTACTAAAACCAAGTGGAAGCCATTCTGTTTTAAATTTTTTTAAGTACTTTCATAAGTTGTGTAATTAATCCAATAGTTATTGCTGTGGGTCACTTAGGGGCTTAGCAGATATTTAGCTACATAACAAGACAAAAAAAATCAACGAAAACAACTTTGTCGAATGACCTTGGTCCTCAAAGCCATAAGTGAGTCACCAAATTAGTTATGCTAACATCATAACAACTAGTATCAAGTTGAGTCCACATTAAAAAAATATCATGGGTGACTCATGGTTTTATGAAGTAGAATGGTCATATAATTTATACGTTTTACCCGTGATCTTAAATTTTACCTCTATTCAAGGTCAAACGCGCCAGATTTATGAGGTGGGGTTATCTTCATAATCTTCACTTTTCTTATCACAGTACAATTAATATATCCTGAAAATTTTAGAGAAAACAAGGGTATCAACTATCACACCCTAATGGATAGATTAACAGTTTTCCGTTCCCATTTGATGCATATAATAAAAGTATGCGCATTCAATATAGAAAAGGAACAAATATGTGCTAATAATTATCTCTAACAAGAGACTAGTAGACGACCAACGTTTGTTCCCTTTCTAATGTTTGCATCTGTGCAAAGATGTGTTAAATACTATTTAAATATTTTTTATTTTCTTACAATTTCAAAGAAAATATAATCATTAAAGACGTAACGTTTGTACGAAGATATCATTTCGCAAAATTTATTTTTAACTTTTTAGTTCGTTTTTCAAAAAGGGTGTTTTTTAATTATTTTATTTATTTTTTATTTTATAGATTTTAGTTATATAAATTACCTAAAAATAAGTTAACAACTCTATTCCACTGAAAATACATCATAAATAAAACCAGACATTAAAACACTTACCGAAAATTTAATACCCTTTTGAAATTTATAGTAATTTTAATAAGGAATATTTTATTCAGTGTTTCAGTGTTTTACTGCTATAATATATAACAATGACTGGTAGTAAATGGTAGGAACTATAACAATTGTAGTTATTTTATTTAAACATCCAGTATAAAATTTTAGTACGTTTTACGTCTTGTTTTAATTTTAAGTTCTATTAATAAATATTAAATCTATTATTAAATTTGGTAAATTTTTTGTATTTTGATCAATATTTTAAATTCTGAACTTCGATTATGCAAATAATTAAATATTTTAGATTACAAAGGCGAACAAAAAATTGTCTAAAATTTGTATGGAAATATCACAATATTTATTTATGTGCTTACAATACAAATTTTCTTTTGACTAGCTACCAGCGCATCTATTAACTGATGGATAAATAATAGAATAGCATGAATATAAGACGGAAGCTTTGAACAAAAAAATGTATAAATAATTTTACATAATAATCATTATGTACAATTTAGGGTCATTTTTTCGTATAAAATGACAATAATGTGTAACATGTCCTCGATTATAATGATATACTCAGTATGAGCAAAATTCCAAAGTGAGAATTTGGTCATTCAGATCTCATAAATTTTCATATAAACGCTGAAACTTTTATAGATGGATAGGAAGGAATATTTTTTGGAATATTTTTTTTCAGTTTAATTTAGTTTTTTGGTTTAAACATTTTTTTACTTTTTTTTTTTAAATTTGAGACTGAGACTATAATTCTGAAAAATTGATGACAAAATTCAAGCCAACACAACTGTCAAATCTCAAGTTAAATAAAATTGTGCAAAAACGTGTAAAATAATGTTTAGCTGAATAAATTTTTTGCTTTATTTTTATTTTAATTTAACCCAACGAAAATTTCTAAAATGTAATGACATCATTCAATTTGCCCAATCACATTTTATTTATACTAATAATAGTGAGATTATTAAAAAATCAACCTATACCCCAGTTGATTATCACGAATATTTTATTTTTTTTTACATAAATATGAATTAATAGAATTATAAATTAATAAAACTCTTCAAACAATATTTTCTTGATTACTCCAATTTTTTCCTGTAAAATAATTGTTATAGTAAAGATATTGTATCTGCATTAATAATATTTTTCTGGTTGTTTGTTTATTTTCATCTTTCGATAAAATTCATTTTGTTTAACGTCTCGATAGATTTATAGTAGGCAAGAATAAATAAAAACGATTCACATATAATGCATAATACAAAGAAATTAAAAATGACAAAAAATATTATATACGAATTCCACACGATCGGTGATAAATTCTCATAATTTTTTATAAAATTCCTCAAGCATGTGACATCGATAGTAGATAATTATCAATCAACTTGCTTTCGAAATTTTCGCAAAAAATTATCTTTCATTATCACCGCCCTTGGAAAATTACTACTGAAAATTTTTTGCCTTAGTTTTATTTTAATTTAACCCAATGAAATTCTCTAAAATGTAATGATATAATTCAATTTCACCAATAACATTTGAATTATACTAATAACAAATATTTGTACGTCTGGCCTACTGGGATATTAAAAATTATCAGTCTAATTTTGAAATAATTAACTAATATCACAGTAGGCCAACGCTTTCGAAATTTTTAGCAACAAATTATTTCGAATTATCACCGCCCTTGGGAAATTACAACTTATAATCAAAAAAAATTAAAGTGCATGTTTATCAAATGTCCTGGTTAAATATCAGTAACTAACGTTTAGTTTCGAATTTACTAAAATAAAAAACCTTTATACAAACATAAATGATGTTCACCAGTACAATGAAATAAATAAGCCTGATATATTTGTTCCTACCGAACCAATTGTCGGTGGTAACTAATCGAAGCTGGATTTCGATTTCTATCTACGTATTAACACATTGTTTTTATATGCATGCTGTTGTGAGACCTAGGCCTTAAAAGGTGTCTATGTATTGTTGTGATACATTTTGTTACTCCTATAACACAACACATTTTATTAAAAAAAAAATTTCAAACATGGTGCTATGTGGTTAGCCATTGACTCTGATCAGATTCGATTCCCGATGTGGAATTGAAATAATACTTTGATAATACTACTTACGGCTCTTTCACTTTTAAAGCAGTTTTTCATTCAAACCAATTAAATAAATGCAGTTCTTGTAGCTTAAATATTGTTTTTCGGCAAACAGCTTTAGAGTTCAACATTACGGCCGCTGGGGAGTTAGTTAAAGTCTTACTTTTTTGACTTATAATCAAAGCAGCTGTAAAGTAACGCCATTTTTATTTTATTTTACGGCGGCAATAAAGTAGCATTTGTTATTTTTTTATTTTTTCAAATAAATTGTATAACAAAAATAATATAGTATATAAACAACAAAAATAAGAAATTGATTCTGATTGGGTTATGAAATTTTAAATTATTGTATGTAACTATGACAACAAAATATAACAAACAGTTTGATTGGATAATGAAATGTTGAATTGGAGCTTGCTTTGATAAAAAATTTTATTTATACAAATTCAAATGTTTTTTACTTTTTGGGCGTAATTATAACGGTAATAATTTAGCTCCAAATTAAATAATATACTATTATCCTTCCGACAGTAAATATAGGTTTATTTATGTTTGTTTACAACCATAATTGTATATTATGATATTAATGTCTTAACGATATTAGTGTGTTAACAGAATAAATGCTGTTATTTTCATTCTGTTGCGCGAATCAGCGCAACACAATATAGCAATTTATTTGATTGCATTAAACTCGGAAATAAATTTTGTTTGATTCTAGTTTATAAATAATATGATTTTATTTTAGTGAAGAAAAAAAATCTTTGTTTCTCATTTGAAGTTATATAAAACAATAAATTCAAAATTATGCGCATTTTTCTCTCTCAAATAATAATAAGCAAAAAACTACAATGATTTCATTTAAATAAATTGTCTCATGTGTACAAATTTAGTTTATTATACAATTGTTTTCTCATTAGTTAGTATAAAATACGATATCTTTCATTGTAGGTCATTTAATTGTTAAATCAACTAAACAATAAAATAGGTATTGAAATTGATTAAAATTTATTTAATTGTTTGGAATTATTAGTACAAAATAATAAAATAAAATTCATTGTTTTTTTTCTATGCATTTTATTTCTTTTATCAATGAATATTTAAATAATTTGATTTAAATTATAATTATAATTATAATTATTATAATTTAAAGCTCTATCGCTCAATAATGTAAATTTTATAATAGTTTTTTCATAAGAGATTCTCAAGCTGGGATTTAACCGTTGATATCCGGTTTGCATATATGTAGAACGGTATTTCTTTCAGATTATTTTTTTTATAAACCACAGTTTTCTTTACTTGGATGCTTTTCAAAAATTATGATTTTGCTTCTTCTTCAGAGGTTGACGATAGAGCTAACAATTGAGAAGTCTAGTTTCAATGTGTACAATCTCCATTTTTCATGAAATATGAGATAGATGTCGTTTCATATAAAAATGTTATCGAATTCGAAAAAAAACGGAGATTGTACATTTTGAAACTAGACCCTTTTAAACAAACACTTCAGATTACCTTCAAAATATCAATAATAATGAGATCCAAATTTAAAATTAAATTAACAAAATTAACAATGAAAATAACTCAGAGGCTATAGCCAGAAGACAAACATCTTTTCCGAATATTCCTACGAACTGTAATTTGATAATCTTGGAAATGAAAAAAAATTAAAAAGATGAATAAACAACCCAAAATTAAATCTATTACAATGATTTATACATCAAATTGATGAAATATTGCTACCCTACAGCTTTTAAAGACTAAACAAAATTCGGCAAATTTATCGTATTTTCTCTTTTATTTATTGAATCAAATTCAATCAATCAAAAACAATATACAAGGTGGGGTGGATTAATGATTGCACAGACATTACTTGGGTGTTAGATTGGAAAGTTGATAGACAAATTATATCTCCTGGAAGGAAACATTAAAAGGAGACAAAAAATTGTTAATGCCGTCTACATAGATATAATTTATTACGGAAATAAGAAATAATTGTTGTGGATAGTAGAATTTTATAATAAATTTCATTATAAATCTTAATTTTAAACCTTTTTTATTTTATGTTTATTTGAAGTTTACTGTACTTACAAGATTTTTGATGAAATTGAACACTTTTCTAACGGTTTTAATATAAAGTTGCCTTACTTATAATCAGTGGCGGACTGAGCCACCGGGACACCGGGAAAGTTCTCAGTAGGCCGGTCGCCTTTGAACCTGGTGAAGCTGGTAAATAATATTTAAATACCAAAATAAAATAACGCATAAACATTTTATTTCATTCTCATACTAAACACAAGCATAAATCTTACTTATTAAACGATCAATAATTGTATATTTGTAAATTTTTTCTCGAAAACGGCACTATAGTTTTTTCTGAAAATTGGCATACAACCATTTTCCGGTGTGAAAAAACGATCTAGATAGTGCACGACTTTGGGAAAAGTCGTTTAGGTGCTTAATTTTGGAAAAAAATATTTCATGTGAATGACGTCGCAAATACTTATAATAAATTTTATTACATATAAATATATTAAATTTTCCTGAAAAATTAATAAATAATAAATTTTCCTATATAATAAATATAATTATAATATATATATATAATTATAATATAAATATAATAAATTTTCCTGAAGATGAATGTCTGTGCTAAATATTTAAAAAAGCACATTACAATTTAATTTGATTGTCGATAGTATAGATAGACTATAGAATAATTTGTTGGTATAAATAAATATGCAATTAATGCATTATAAGTTTGCCAAAAAAATATTGTCAAAGATTTTCATTTTTTTTTACCCAATTTTTTTGGCTAAAAATAAAATTAATTATTTGTATGACAGGAAATGTAATTGAACGTAAAAATATTTTTAGAATTTTGAAAAAAAGTTTAAATTTTTGATGTTATTATAATTTTTAGAATATTTTTGGGATTTTGAAACAAATTTGAATTTTTGATTTTGTAATATTTTCTCGAAACGCTAAATAGAGAGGATTTTGAGTAGTTTGGAAAGTGTATCATCTTTTCAATAAATTATATTAATTTATGATCTGTTATAATTTTCCGGCTGCTATAATTTACCTATTGATGTTTCTTGTTAGTTTTGTAATAAATTTCTAAACAGAGATAAACAAGTATAGATAAACAAGAGTTTTGTACAATTATTTACTTTTCTTAAATTTTTTTGTTTGATAAACATCGCTGTCCAAAACTAAAAGCAATGTCCTAATAAAGTTTTCGGCCGAAAACTATATCAAAATCCTTAATCCAGACCAAAGTCTTGAAATTTCAGAGCCTTTACATTTTAGCCGTCCATGTTTTGAAAAACTAAATTTTCATCGAAAATTATTGTATCAAGAACCAAAAATAACAACTTTGTGAAATAAAAATAAATAATAATTTGCCAAGTAATAAAAAATATTAATTTAATTTATAAAGTTGTGAAATGCTGATAATTATTCTTATTATATTTTAAGGCTGATTCAGTGTTTTTTTACAAAACTACTTAAAATATAATAAAAAATATTAAATTTAAGTTGTTTTGCGAAAGATATTAAATAAACTGTTTTTCTTTTCGGTCTCCTGGTACTCTATTATAATACACACAAATACAAATGGCTCAATGTTATAGGTGAGACTAAATGGACTGCCACGGAATCAGCGCTTAAACAAATATTTGGTTACTTTGACGACAAAGACATCGTATAAGTAGATTTGCTTCTCAGTTAACATACTATGGCCTCTAATCATCGTTTCAATTCCCAAATCAGGCAAACTGCCTCCAACCTTCTCGAATCATCACTAAACTTTAAAATAATTCTAACTGTTTATTTATTGTTTTATTTAATTTAATTTGATGTTTTATTTAATTTAATTTATTGTTTTGTTGACTTTAATTCAATGTTTTATTTAATTTAATTTATTGTTTTATTGAATTTAAATTATTGTTTTATTTAATTTAATTTATTGTTCTATTCAATTTAATTTAATGTTTTATGAAATTTAATTTATTGTATTCTTTATTGTATTCTTTATTGTTTTATTTATTTAATTTAATTTATTGTTTTCTTGAATTTTATTTAATGTTTTATTTTAATTTAATTTAATGTTTTACTTAATAATTATTGTTTTATTTAATTTATTGTTTTATTAATTTTAACTTAATGTTTTATTTGATTTAATTTAATGTTTTATTTAATTTAATTAAATGTTTTAGTGAATTTCATTTATTGTTTTATTGAATTTGAAGTATAGTTTTATTCAATTTAATTTATTTTTTTAATGAATTTTATTTAATGTTTTAATAAATTTAATTTATTTTTGTATTGAATTCAATTTATTGTCTTATTTAATTTAATTTTTTGTTTTATTTAATTTAATTTATTGTTTTATTGAATTTTATATAATGTTTTATTTAATTTAATTTATTGTTTTATTGAATTTAATTTAATGTTTTATTGAATCTAATTTATTGTTTTATTGAATTTTATTTAATATTTTATTTAATTTAATTTTTTGTTTTGTTTAATTTAATTTGTTGTTTTATTGAATTTAATTTAATCTTTTAGTTTTTTTTTTTTTTTTTAATTTGTTGATTTAATTTAATGTTTAATTTAATTTAATTTATTGTTGTATTGAATTTAATTTAGTTTATTGTTTTATTGAATTTAATTTATTGCTTTATTTAATTAAATTTAATGTTTTATTTAATTTAATTAATTTTTTTATTGAATTAAATTTATTATTATATTGAATTTAATTTAATGTTTAATTTAATTTATTGTTTTATTGAATTCAATTTAATGTTTTATTGAATTTAATTTAATGTTTTCTTTAATTTAATTTATTGTTTTATTGAATTTAATTTCATATTTCATTGACTTTAAGTTAATGTTTAATTTAATTTAATTTAAGTTTTTATTTTATTTTTTTTAATGTTTAATTTAATTTAATTTTTTGTGTTAAAATAATGCAAGTAATCAAGTAAAGTATATTAAATTTAATTTTATTTAATTTAATTCAATAAAACAGGACAATAAATTAAATAAAACAATAAATTAAATTCAATAAAACAATAAATTAAATTCAATAAAACATTTAATTAAATTAAATAAAACTAAATTAAATTTAATAAAACATTAAAACAATTAAATAAAACATTAATTAAATAAAACGTTGTTTTATTTAATTTAATTTATTGTTTTATTGAATTTAAATTATTGTTTTATTTAATTTAATTTATTGTTCTATTCAATTTAATTTAATGTTTTATGAAATTTAATTTATTGTATTCTTTATTGTATTCTTTATTGTTTTATTTATTTAATTTAGTTTATTGTTTTCTTGAATTTTATTTAATGTTTTATTTTAATTTAATTTAATGTTTTACTTAATTTAATTTATTGTTTTATTTAATTTATTGTTTTATTAATTTTAACGTTTTATTTAATTTAATTAAATGTTTTATTGAATTTCATTTATTGTTTTATTGAATTTGAAGTATAGTTTTATTCAATTTAATTTATTGTTTTAATGAATTTTATTTAATGTTTTAATAAATTTAATTTATTTTTGTATTGAATTCAATTTATTGTTTTATTTAATTTAATTTTTTGTTTTATTTAA
The DNA here is from genome assembly GCA_963693315.1 of Diogma glabrata. Lineage (NCBI taxonomy): Eukaryota > Metazoa > Arthropoda > Insecta > Diptera > Cylindrotomidae > Diogma > Diogma glabrata. Next base: position 122,965,386 of record OY856187.1, read on the forward strand.
TTTAATTTATTGTTTTATTGAATTTTATATAATGTTTTATTTAATTTAATTTATTGTTTTATTGAATTTAATTTAATGTTTTATTGAATCTAATTTATTGTTTTATTGAATTTTATTTAATATTTTATTTAATTTAATTTTTTGTTTTGTTTAATTTAATTTGTTGTTTTATTGAATTTAATTTAATCTTTTAGTTTTTTTTTTTTTTTTTAATTTGTTGATTTAATTTAATGTTTAATTTAATTTAATTTATTGTTGTATTGAATTTAATTTAGTTTATTGTTTTATTGAATTTAATTTATTGCTTTATTTAATTAAATTTAATGTTTTATTTAATTTAATTAATTTTTTTATTGAATTAAATTTATTATTATATTGAATTTAATTTAATGTTTAATTTAATTTATTGTTTTATTGAATTCAATTTAATGTTTTATTGAATTTAATTTAATGTTTTCTTTAATTTAATTTATTGTTTTATTGAATTTAATTTCATATTTCATTGACTTTAAGTTAATGTTTAATTTAATTTAATTTAAGTTTTTATTTTATTTTTTTTAATGTTTAATTTAATTTAATTTTTTGTGTTAAAATAATGCAAGTAATCAAGTAAAGTATATTAAATTTAATTTTATTTAATTTAATTCAATAAAACAGGACAATAAATTAAATAAAACAATAAATTAAATTCAATAAAACAATAAATTAAATTCAATAAAACATTTAATTAAATTAAATAAAACTAAATTAAATTTAATAAAACATTAAAACAATTAAATAAAACATTAATTAAATAAAACGTTGTTTTATTTAATTTAATTTATTGTTTTATTGAATTTAAATTATTGTTTTATTTAATTTAATTTATTGTTCTATTCAATTTAATTTAATGTTTTATGAAATTTAATTTATTGTATTCTTTATTGTATTCTTTATTGTTTTATTTATTTAATTTAGTTTATTGTTTTCTTGAATTTTATTTAATGTTTTATTTTAATTTAATTTAATGTTTTACTTAATTTAATTTATTGTTTTATTTAATTTATTGTTTTATTAATTTTAACGTTTTATTTAATTTAATTAAATGTTTTATTGAATTTCATTTATTGTTTTATTGAATTTGAAGTATAGTTTTATTCAATTTAATTTATTGTTTTAATGAATTTTATTTAATGTTTTAATAAATTTAATTTATTTTTGTATTGAATTCAATTTATTGTTTTATTTAATTTAATTTTTTGTTTTATTTAATTTAATTTATTGTTTTATTGAATTTTATATAATGTTTTATTTAATTTAATTTATTGTTTTATTGAATTTAATTTAATGTTTTATTGAATCTAATTTATTGTTTTATTGAATTTTATTTAATATTTTATTTAATTTAATTTTTTGTTTTGTTTAATTTAATTTGTTGTTTTATTGAATTTAATTTAATCTCTTAGTTTTTTTTTTTTTTTTTTAATTTGTTGATTTAATTTAATGTTTAATTTAATTTAATTTATTGTTGTATTGAATTTAATTTAGTTTATTGTTTTATTGAATTTAATTTATTGCTTTATTTAATTAAATTTAATGTTTTATTTAATTTAATTAATTTTTTATTGAATTAAATTTATTATTATATTGAATTTAATTTAATGTTTAATTTAATTTATTGTTTTATTGAATTCAATTTAATGTTTTATTGAATTTAATTTAATGTTTTCTTTAATTTAATTTATTGTTTTATTGAATTTAATTTCATATTTCATTGACTTTAAGTTAATGTTTAATTTAATTTAATTTAAGTTTTTATTTTATTTTTTTTAATGTTTAATTTAATTTAATTTTTTGTGTTAAAATAATGCAAGTAATCAAGTAAAGTATATTAAATTTAATTTTATTTAATTTAATTCAATAAAACAGGACAATAAATTAAATAAAACAATAAATTAAATTCAATAAAACAATAAATTAAATTCAATAAAACATTTAATTAAATTAAATAAAACTAAATTAAATTTAATAAAACATTAAAACAATTAAATAAAACATTAATTAAATAAAACGTTGTTTTATTTAATTTAATTTATTGTTTTATTGAATTTAAATTATTGTTTTATTTAATTTAATTTATTGTTCTATTCAATTTAATTTAATGTTTTATGAAATTTAATTTATTGTATTCTTTATTGTATTCTTTATTGTTTTATTTATTTAATTTAGTTTATTGTTTTCTTGAATTTTATTTAATGTTTTATTTTAATTTAATTTAATGTTTTACTTAATTTAATTTATTGTTTTATTTAATTTATTGTTTTATTAATTTTAACGTTTTATTTAATTTAATTAAATGTTTTATTGAATTTCATTTATTGTTTTATTGAATTTGAAGTATAGTTTTATTCAATTTAATTTATTGTTTTAATGAATTTTATTTAATGTTTTAATAAATTTAATTTATTTTTGTATTGAATTCAATTTATTGTTTTATTTAATTTAATTTTTTGTTTTATTTAATTTAATTTATTGTTTTATTGAATTTTATATAATGTTTTATTTAATTTAATTTATTGTTTTATTGAATTTAATTTAATGTTTTATTGGATCTAATTTATTGTTTTATTGAATTTTATTTAATATTTTATTTAATTTAATTTTTTGTTTTGTTTAATTTAATTTGTTGTTTTATTGAATTTAATTTAATCTTTTAGTTTTTTTTTTTTTTTTTAATTTGTTGATTTAATTTAATGTTTAATTTAATTTAATTTATTGTTGTATTGAATTTAATTTAGTTTATTGTTTTATTGAATTTAATTTATTGCTTTATTTAATTAAATTTAATGTTTTATTTAATTTAATTAATTTTTTTATTGAATTAAATTTATCATTATATTGAATTTAATTTAATGTTTAATTTAATTTATTGTGTTATTGAATTCAATTTAATGTTTTATTGAATTTAATTTAATGTTTTCTTTAATTTAATTTATTGTTTTATTGAATTTAATTTCATATTTCATTGACTTTAAGTTAATGTTTAATTTAATTTAATTTAAGTTTTTATTTTATTTTTTTTAATGTTTAATTTAATTTAATTTTTTGTGTTAAAATAATGCAAGTAATCAAGTAAAGTATATTAAATTTAATTTTATTTAATTTAATTCAATAAAACAGGACAATAAATTAAATAAAACAATAAATTAAATTCAATAAAACAATAAATTAAATTCAATAAAACATTTAATTAAATTAAATAAAACTAAATTAAATTTAATAAAACATTAAAACAATTAAATAAAACATTAATTAAATAAAACGTTGTTTTATTTAATTTAATTTATTGTTTTATTGAATTTAAATTATTGTTTTATTTAATTTAATTTATTGTTCTATTCAATTTAATTTAATGTTTTATGAAATTTAATTTATTGTATTCTTTATTGTATTCTTTATTGTTTTATTTATTTAATTTAATTTATTGTTTTCTTGAATTTTATTTAATGTTTTATTTTAATTTAATTTAATGTTTTACTTAATTTAATTTATTGTTTTATTTAATTTATTGTTTTATTAATTTTAACGTTTTATTTAATTTAATTAAATGTTTTATTGAATTTCATTTATTGTTTTATTGAATTTGAAGTATAGTTTTATTCAATTTAATTTATTGTTTTAATGAATTTTATTTAATGTTTTAATAAATTTAATTTATTTTTGTATTGAATTCAATTTATTGTTTTATTTAATTTAATTTTTTGTTTTATTTAATTTAATTTATTGTTTTATTGAATTTTATATAATGTTTTATTTAATTTAATTTATTGTTTTATTGAATTTAATTTAATGTTTTATTGAATCTAATTTATTGTTTTATTGAATTTTATTTAATATTTTATTTAATTTAATTTTTTGTTTTGTTTAATTTAATTTGTTGTTTTATTGAATTTAATTTAATCTCTTAGTTTTTTTTTTTTTTTTTAATTTGTTGATTTAATTTAATGTTTAATTTAATTTAATTTATTGTTGTATTGAATTTAATTTAGTTTATTGTTTTATTGAATTTAATTTATTGCTTTATTTAATTAAATTTAATGTTTTATTTAATTTAATTAAATTTTTATTGAATTAAATTTATTATTATATTGAATTTAATTTAATGTTTAATTTAATTTATTGTTTTATTGAATTCAATTTAATGTTTTATTGAATTTAATTTAATGTTTTCTTTAATTTAATTTATTGTTTTATTGAATTTAATTTCATATTTCATTGACTTTAAGTTAATGTTTAATTTAATTTAATTTAAGTTTTTATTTTATTTTTTTTAATGTTTAATTTAATTTAATTTTTTGTGTTAAAATAATGCAAGTAATCAAGTAAAGTATATTAAATTTAATTTTATTTAATTTAATTCAATAAAACAGGACAATAAATTAAATAAAACAATAAATTAAATTCAATAAAACAATAAATTAAATTCAATAAAACATTTAATTAAATTAAATAAAACTAAATTAAATTTAATAAAACATTAAAACAATTAAATAAAACGTTGTTTTATTTAATTTAATTTATTGTTTTATTGAATTTTATTTAATGTTTTATTGAATTTAATTTATTGTTTTATTGAATTTAATTTATTGTTTTATTTAATTTATTGTCCTATTTCATTGAATTAAATTAAATAAAATTAAATTAAATATACTTTACTTGATTACTTGCGTTAAGACTACATATAGATAAGTATTAGAATTTTTTTTAAAACATTTACAAGAATTTAACATTTCGTAATGTATGTAATAGTAAATTCCCTATTTTAAATGATCCTGTCATGGTCCGATTCAAGTAGGGCTAATCTGGTGTGGATAGTTTTAGCCGTAACATTACTAATCAGGGCCTGTTTAGAGAGCCTGAACCGATGGGAAAACCGCTTCGGATTTTGATCTGAGCCCTTATAGAATGCTACTCGGGATTCTCAAGTACTAAATTAAATAATAAAGCTGCAGATGCATCAGTCAAACACCTTGTCAAACACCAGATGTTATCTCAAAAGGGTCAGAAACTAACCCTTCGATTACTATTTTATAATTTGAGCTCAATTGTTATGAGTTAATACAGAAAAACCAGTTTCTCTAGAAATACCAAAGCATTTGAACGCGTACCAAGGTTGTGATAATATCTTATCCTTTCTTGAAATCAATGTAATCTATAATCCTGGTAATGATGTTGTACTTACAACATTTTTCCAGAATTATCCTTAAGGTAAACCATTGAACTGTGTTGAACGGTTGGGACGAAAACCACACTAATATCGATGAATTGTAATAAAAATAAAAAACTTTATTTGAATCTTAATCGATTGCATAAATCATTGAAATCATAAAGGTATTTTGTAAATTGCTCAAAAACCTTTTTTATCCATAACAAAATTTGGTAAAATCATCTACAAATCAAATAAAATTGGTATACATTTAAAAAATTTTTTGGAGTAAAACATCTTTAAAAACTCTTCGTAATACAAAAGAAATGAATAAAGACATAACAAATAAATAAAAAAATTTAATTAACACACTTTAAGAAAAACACAAAAATTAATTTCTTTAGGAGAAACAATTAAATTCACGCATCAGATTAATATTCTTTATTATAAAAACTATTGTATGATAGAAATTTTATTGCAATTCATATAAACAATACTTTTTATAATATAGAAAATATTAATCTGATGTACGAATTTAATATTAAATTCCGAAACAAATTTATTTTTGAGTTTTGTTAAAGTGTATTAATTTTTTTAATAAAATGTGTTTGGTAGTACGGATTAGAATATGTGTCACAACAACACATTAAAAATATTTTCATACCAAGGTCCCACAACAACATGCGGGCTAAAGGGTAGATAGACGAAAGTGGTTTGTTGTTTTTTTATGTTTATTTTGAAAGAATGAAAACTCAAAAAATCGTATCGAATTATAAAATACAGCCAATATTGTTTACTTGTTCAACGAATACGTACTTTTAGATCAAGACAATACAACCAATATTAGCTGTTAACAGAATGAGACAAGGATAAACACTTACATTCAAAGTTCCACAAACAAAAATTTATCACAATTCAAATATTTTCATGACATAAACTTTTGCAATAAAAGCGGTCGATAAAGTAAACACAAAAAGAAAATAACAAATTACAAGCATAGAAATTATGCATAAAACTTTTTTAACCACAAAAATGGTTAGACTGGTAGCAAAAAAAATATATGTAAGATTAAAGTTATAAAAAATTATATTGCTTGTTCTGGTTAGATGCCAAACTTTACTGCTAAATTGTTATATTGAAGCTATTTATGTTTTCTAAGCACTTTTAAATTGATGTTCTGTTGATTGTTGATGGGTTTTAAGTATGTTTATAGATATAAACTGTATAGCAACAGCATTTTCATTCATATATGTATAGTCTTATGCGTATTACTTAAGCAATGTTGTTGCAGGAAATTTTACCATTTGATTTTGATAATTACAATTTCGACTTCAAAAACTACAAGAAAGTTATATATGAAGGCATTTTAAGATTGAACTTCATGAAGAAAAAATTATTTTTCTTCGATTTTGAAATTGGCGGGGTGTAAAAGTCTTTAAAAATGTGCTTGTGAATGCAAAAGTGATTGATGAATGAAGACGATATTGAAAATTTATGAAGATTAAGTCATTTTAGTAGATTAAGTCACTATGAAGATTAAGTCTGCCGGGACCAAAATTATTGTTTGCTAGTGCATCAATTTAACTGTTTTCCCTATCTTCTTCAAATTCTAATTGAATAAATGCTTAAAAAACAATTCATCATGTCGTTATGTAAAAAAAATGCAGCCATATATGTACATATGTTGTTATATATTAATGTGAATATAAGAACACTCAAGTGACAAAAATCTCTTCTTAAAATCTTAAAACAAAATTTATGTTTCAATTTTCCAGATAACATTTTATTTGACAGCAATATTTGCTATTCCTTATCTAATAGTATATTTATGAAAATTGTACGGTATGATTTATTCATTAAATCTATTTATTCAGGGAAAATGATTATATTAATTTAAAAATTTTCCCATTATGCTATATTGACACATTAATAGTTTGACACATTGTTTACTAAAAATGGAATTTATTTTCCAATATTTTGCGTTCTTGTGTTTATAATATTTCATATTTCAAAATTATCAAGTGAAAAAATTATATTTGGATGATATTGACAGCATAAGTAATTGGATTTTTGTGAGTGAGATCGTTTTGTTATGTCTGTGGTAAATAGATATATAAAATAAAATTTACATTACTAAAAAAAAAAATTTAGGTGAAATAAGATACCAATTTTGAATTAAAGATGATCGTTGAATTTTAATTTATAATTAAAATAAATTTATGAAAACACTGAAAAACATAACACCAGTGACGGACGTAGGAAAGTATAGATATAAACGGAGATATGAACGTAGAAATCCTAGCTTTTTGTGAAATCTCTTAATTTATTTCATAACTCTTGTAGTGTATCAAACACGTCTACATATCTTTATCGCCCAAACAATTTTACTTGTTTCATCAAATTTTTATGTTAATTGAATAAAATTCAACTGAATGGCAAATGTGGTCTTAGTAATTAGTTTGAAATATTTTCCCATTTTCTTTAATTAATTACAAAAATAAACTACGTGAAACAGTAACAGTTTCAAGCAACATTCCAATAAAAATTCATTTCATCACCACAAATTATCATAATGTTTCTTCATTAACTTTTATTTGTGTATATATAGCAAGTTTCAAACAAACTTTATTACTTTTCTTCACAGCAAGCTTTTTTCTTCATAATGATTTCTTATACTTTAACAGATAAAAAAAGGACAAGGCTGATAATCCATGAAATAAGTTTTTCAATGATTCTTGAGACTAACGTGGGTGTGGTTGTGGAACTAAAGAAAAAATTAGATGAATTCTGTTATATAAAGATATTTGTCTAAAAACTTTCATAGTTTGTTTAACATGAATAATTCTAATACGTCCTCAAGGGCTTAGAATGTCTGACTCTTCATAATTCCTATCGTTTTTCAGTCAATGTTGTTATGTTCGTCACTGATTGACATAAAAACAGAAGATATGTTTCTTTCCAGCTAAGAATGAAACACCCACAATTTTATAATCAATTTTTTTATATGTATTTTTTTTTGTTTTGATATCCAATTTTTGACAATGAAAATTGGAAGTTGACATGAATAATTTTCAAATTGTTGAACATAAGTTTGACCTCACTCATACTATTGGCATATTAAGCTGTTTAACCTCACTCATACTATTGGCATATTAAACTTTGAACTTCTTGTGCTATAACGATTTTATTTGCGAGTTGCGTCTCATTATTTCTTTTATTTTTTCTAAGTTCGTTTTTTTGTTTTATGAAAGGATACACTCAATATGTAAATTAATCAAACATTTGCGGGAATCTACTATGCTATTACCACTAATAATAGATCTTGTGCGTTTAAGTGTTGATTTAATAATTTCACATATTTTCGTCTTTTAATGAATTATGTGATGTTCTTCAGTATGATCCTAGTCACAGCCTTTTTTTATTTTATTGCCTCCTTTTAAGTTATTTTTGAGGTCTATGATGGATGTTACAGTTTTGGATTTGTTTTTGTAATAATATAGGTAAAACATAATGTACTGGGATTACTAAATAAAAAGAAATACATTAATAGCTTACATTTATCAGTAAAATTAATGATGGTCTAAATATTTAGAAAATTGACACAAACTGTACAAACAATAAACATAATCTATACATCCTTAATTCAGCAATCAACAATTTTATATATGTCAAACTGGGCGATCATTTCAACTAAAATTTATGGAACACATAAATGATATAGCAAAAGAAAATCAAAATAACCCCAAAATGTTTATAGATATATGTTTATAGATAAATTAAAAGTAATACCCAAGTATTCAAATAAAATATATAGAGCCTCAAACCAAATTATCAAAACTTCAGTATGTGTTTTAAGTGCTAAATTACTTTTAATTATGGCAAAATTATTTTACGAAATAAGAGTGGGTCCGATACTTTGAAGGACTCGTGGACGGAAATCTGACCTGACGGGGAATCTGTAGCGTAGTTAGTTGGAAGCGATTGTTTAATAAAACTTGGCTTTAGAGTAGTCACAGAAAGATATAAAAGTTTGTGATTTGGACAGAAGCCTCAATCGATTGAAAAAATGTTCTTCACGCAGAAATATTCGACCTAAGAAGGACCCGAACTAACACCATACATTCTCAAACAAATGTTATCGGTGGTAACGCTTGCGTCTCGGATACCTTGTTGTATTTATCAATAGGAGTGTGTAAATTTTCTGTTTATTTTGATTCGTAAATCAGTTAGATATTACATTTTTGGGGGTGGAACCATGGGGTGGGGCCACCTACTGAGTACATTCAAGACGCAAAACGTAGAACTGTTGTTTGTGAAAAGCCTAATAAAGTTCGTTCCTATCCTTTTGCTAAATACAAAACTAAAAATGTTTCTTCTCACAAACTTTAGCGACCCATACACAATCGCAGCGTGGCAAGATATAATCAACGAGAACTTCTGGCTCATTTTAACTAAATTATTGAAGTAGCACAAGATTCGAGGTGAGTTTCTTCTTGACTTTATTTTTAGCACAAATTTGTCTATCGATAATATGAGGCAAATACTGCACTTTTATAACCTATCACTGACAGAATTATTTATTGTCACATTTTTTGCCGATTTTATGTCTAATAGATGCTTTTAATTAGGTTTTAAAGAGAACTGTTTCTCTGATCATCGGTTCTGAAATTTGAATTCTCTAACGAGTCCCCAAAACTCCTAGCAATAGAAACAGGAGATGAATAAACTGTAACACCTTACGAAATATTCTGGGATTTGGCTCCCAGATGAAATCCCAAATTTACGAGGAAATTGGTAGAAATGCTCTATGATTTCTTTAACGGAGCCACTGTGACGGCAAAAAAAAATGTTTTTCAGGAACTTTTTTGACGGGGATATTTAAGGAGTATGGACTTTTTCATTATTTTTCATTACAAACAGTTACATCACAGTTACATCACAGTTACATTACAGTTTTTTTTTCATTCAAAAATGGAGACCGATTGAAAGTTTTCTCATTTTTCCACAATTGCTTTTTGTATTCATGCAGTCTTAAATAATATAACAAAATAAAATTATTCAGATCGGCTACGCTTAACCTTATCTACTGCAAAGACGATTTAATTAAAAAAAAAGTTGTATATCAGTTGAGAAATGCTCAAGGAGCTTTCAACAACATTATCGCCATGGCAATCACCCACATGCTTGGAGGATTAGTAGCGAAACAATAACTGGTCAGCTGGATCACTTTTTACTTTCCACTCACAAGATTATAAGAAGAGAAAGACTTGCATCCTTTATGTCTATAAGGCGCTATTGATGGCTTAGTTTAACTTGCTTCCTAGGATTTAACGCCAAGTGGGGCAGAGTCGTCAGACATCCTCGCTAAATGCTCCGATGATTGTGAACTCAGTCTCAAGCTATGAAAACCTGAATTGGTTATTTTTTCTTGAAAACCCAAATAATCTACAGTTGACCATCCAACCCTACCTATATTTGAACCCCCGTTTGAACCCCAGTAATATCCGTTTTTTCAAAAACTATAATCAGAGGCTGGCTCCAAAACTGCTATTCCTTCCAGAAAGAAAATGATTAAATAGGATGTAACTAAAAAAACATACAGGGGTTTCTGAAACGACATAAATTTTTATGTGAAATGACAACCAGTTCCTTTACCCACCTAGTCACTGCATTTGACTTTTAGGTTGAATTTGCCGCAATAAAATAGGCCGCAGGCGTAATATCGATAAGCAATATTAGCACTCTTACCGACAATCAGTTTGCATATAAGGTTATAAAGTCGAGCCTCACCACGTTGAAAATAGTCCGGAACTGCATGGCAACTCTTAATTGGAAAACTGTTTACTTTAACATCTACCTTGTTTGCGTCCCAGAGCAGTTCCGAATATGAACAAACTGAAAACCGATGAATTCTCTACTCAAATATCTCTTCTCTACTTCTTGTCACCCTGCAGCATGGCTAGTTTGGAATACCACTTATGTCATGCAAAATGTTACTTCAAATAGAGACGATTAATACACAATGGTTGGCAGGGACCACGTGTGAAGATATGCAGTGAATTGGTCCGATTTCAATATATTTGAATATATTGGAGAAACATCAGCGTGGTTGTGGATGTCATTACACTGCACACTGACGCCGGACACTGTCTTTATTGGGAAACATGCGATTACACTCGATGATTTGTCCTATAATTACTTTTGTAGATGCAATGTCTTGCCTCAGACAAGAATTAAGTGTCTATTTTCACCCACGTTATATGATCTAAGAGCTCTATTATAGATGACCTTTAGGGATATCACTTCTTGAGCCCTATGCCTACATTCTAGATGCTTTCCGAAGGATTATTACTTGTAGTAAAAATTTAGAAAATTTTGTTAAACGGAAAAGCTAATTCAAAAGCCAAATCACGGTTTGGTCGCGCGGGGCATTAACTAATTGCGGGATCGGCTGCAGTAGTTTTCATTAATTTATTAACCTTTTATTTTACGTAATCTTACTAGGCGTCATTCAAACGAGAGTGACATTGTCATTCATGAACCCGTCGTTATAGTGTTTGAACATATGTTCAAATCCAATGCTAGAATTAATTAAATTAAGCCTAAAAGTTAACTAAATTAAATAATATTATAAAATTGTGTAACTTTGTAGTTTCCTAATAATTAAATAAACATTAATATTTAGAAAATGCTCAAAAATTATTATATGAACTGGTTTGTTTTTTAATAACTAAGTAATTAACTAGGTAAATTAGACGAGTGAAGAAGGGGGCAAGGGGAGAGAACACTTGCTCTCTTTCCCTTTGTTTTTGCTAGTTGAACCTTACGTTCATTAATATATTATTTAATTTGGTCGTTGAATATTGACGGTTATTTCTGAAATATTATTTATTTTGTTTGATAATTTACATTAGCATTTGTTCCAATACTCAATAAATTAAGATCCTACAATCAAAATCATTTATTATAATATTCGTTAATTTTTTGTTTAACTTTGCATTGTAATGTTTTCTTAATATTTTTTAATGTAAGTTGATTTGATTTCCTAAATTTTGTAAAAATGTAAAAATAAAATTATTCAATGATTAACATTTGTAAACCAAGCACTGATGACAAAATTGAAAATTTCAAAAGCAACTGTTTGTTACAGTTTTTTGCATTAATTTTTTGTATGTTATAATGTTTAATTGAAACTTGTTTTAAAATTAATTGTCATCAATAATAATTTGATAAAAGGAAAATTTATATTAACAATAAAATCATTCTGAGTTCAAAATTTAAACTTATCTCATGTGTTCAATTAATTTATTGGCTTTGTTTTTAGCGAAATTAGTTTTGTGTGGTGATTTCTAATATTCGAATAGTGTTACAGTCCACTGAGTTTGCTAATCGAACATTTGGTCATTCGAACAGGATTTTTAAAGAACTTTTAGTGCTTTGCAAACCACATAGAACTTTTAGTGAATTTCGGGCGCGAAAAATAAAGTAATGCTAACGTGAGACATTGCAGTGAACTCAGACAAAGCATACAAATTATTGGATCTCATCATATAAAAAGATAAGTATAATTTCATTTTTATTGTTTTTGTATCTAATGAAATTATATACTTATTGTTATATTAAATTTGGAGAACTTTATTGAACTTTTATATAAACATTTTGTGAGTGAAAATCCAATATTAGAAAAAGATATTTTAAAAAGAAAGTTATAATTATTGTAAATGGTGCAGTATATATATGCATATATAAACTATAAATTGTTTAAATAATTATTTGAATTAGAAGCCACGTAAATTTACATGTGTGAGCTTTAAATATTGATTAACGGTATTGTGCTACGGGATATGATATATAGTGGTAATATCAAGTGTTGAACGATTATTTTAGAGCGGGACGATATTTATTAAACAATATAGTGTGTTTATATTTAATTAGTTAATTGAAGTTCTGGGATTTTGAGAAAACCCCTTAGAAACCATTAAAAACAGTCATTTAATTTGGTTGAAAATTTCAAATTCATTTTACCACTCAATATGGGTACTAGTCTTAAAAGTTTAAAAGCAACGCGCTCAAGCCTGAAGGGCCGTATGACTGGACTTGTGAATTATTTGGAAACTGTAAATATGACTACGGAGGTTGAAGATTTAAAGGTGCGTATGTCATCTGCTGAAAGTTATTTAAGTCAGTTTTCTAAAGTAGAAAGTCAAATTTTTGATAAGGATGAAAATGAACCCTCAGAAATAACGGATTTTGAGCAAAAGTATTTCTTGGTGTACTCAACCTTAAATCAATGGATTCGTAAACATGGACTATCGAATACTTGTTCATTTCTTGATACGTCATCGTCTACGCAGTCCGACGTCAAATTGCCGAAGATACAGATTCCTCCTTTTAGTGGAAATTATACAGAATGGCAATCGTTTTATGATCTTTTTAATAGTACCATACATTCGAATCAAAATATTACGCCAGTTCAGAAGTTCCAGTACTTAAAATCGTTTTTAAAAGGTGAAGCCGCTAGTTTATTGAATCATCTTCCGGTTAGTGACGCAAGCTACTTAGAAGCTTTTCAAAAATTATGCCAGCGATACGATCATAAAAAACATACAGTAAATGCGTTCATTAAATCATTTATTGATCAACCATCAATCAAAAGCGCTGATGCACACAATATTAGAAAATTGTTGGATACCTCTGATGAAGTAGTCCGGGGTCTAAAAGCACTAGGTACTAAGGCAGAATCACGTGATCCATGGCTAATTTTTATGCTTCTAAATAAACTAGACATTGAAAGTCAAAAAATTTGGGCACAAGCATCCACTAGCAAAGACTTTCCAGATCTTAAAGATTTTTTTAAATTCTTAAATGAACGCGCTGACGCTTTAGAATCAATACTTACCTATGCTCGTCACTCTACAAATGTAAAGACTACCCCGGTTAGAGGGATGGTAGCAACTTCTTCAAACAAGTGTGATTTATGTACAGAAGATCATTTCCTTTTCAGTTGTGCAAGGTTTCAGACCATGACAGTTGAACAAAGACGAGATTTTGTTAAAGAAAACAATCGTTGTTTTAATTTTCTAAGTCCTACTCATGGAGTATATCGATGTATATCTCGTAAGCGTTGCAATGTATGCAAACGAAAACATAATTCACTCTTACATGTATCCAATTTAGATGAACCTAAGCAATCAACAAATGTAAATACGCATATAGTTACTCAACCTGAACCAACTGATATTGAAAATACTTATACAAGTTTGCACTGCGATGACCTTAGCAATATAAATTGTATAACAGCTGAATGTCCACAAACATCTAGTGCAATTATAAAAGCAATCCTACCAACTGCAATTGTCCGCATCAAAAACAATCAGGGAGAGTATTTAGAATGTTGTGCGCTATTAGACTCTGGGTCTCAAGTGTCTTTTGCGACTGAATCTTTGATACAAAGATTAAGTTTACCTAGAAGAAATGCAAGAATTTCAATTTCTGGAATGGGGCAAGCCAATGCAGGTGTATCAAGAGGCACAACAATACTTGAGATGCAATCTATGATTAATCCTGAAAAAATGTTTAAGCTTCAGGTGTTAATAGTGGACAAAGTTACGTCGACACTTCCAGCAACAAAAGTTGAAACTCAAAATTGGCATTATTTGAATGGAATTAAACTGGCTGATCCAACGTACGGTGAACCGAAGAAAATTGACCTTTTAATTGGTTCTGATCAGTTCTTTAGGCTACTAGATTCTGGCAAGATCATGGGTGAAGAAAATCAGCCTATTGCTCAAAATACCATTTTGGGATGGATCGTATCAGGACCTCTTACTCCATCTAGTCAACTTTCTGCTAACATCTCAACAGTTTCTAATTTTTTAGTAGAGTGCGATTTGGATAGATCTCTTAGACGTTTTTGGGAACTGGAAGAGGTGTATGCGCCCAATAATTTAAAGACATCCGAAGAACACTTATGTGAAAATCATTTCATAGCAAATACTAAGCGTCTTGCAGATGGAAAATTTTGTGTTCGATTGCCATTCAAAACTGAAAATCCTCAATTAGGTAGTTCATTATACATTGCAATGCAAAGACAAAAAGCCATGGAGCGACGTTTTCTAAGAAATCCAGATTTTTGCGAAATGTACAAAAATTTTATGAAAGAATATGAAGAGCTGGGACATATGATAAAACTGTCAGCAAATGAGATTGATGAAGATGATGGGTACTATTTACCACACCATGGAGTTTTTAAAGAGTCAAGCATCACAACAAAACTCCGTGTTGTGTTTGACACCTCTGCTCAAACAACATTAAAAACTTCTCTAAATGAAAATCTTTTAATTGGTCCAGTCGTACAAGACTCTTTGTATAATATACTTATAAGATTTCGAAAGTATGAGTTTGTACTGACTGGTGACATCGAAAAGATGTATCGTCAAATTTGGATCGATTCACCAGATACACGTTACCAGAAGATTGTTTGGCGGAGTGATGTATCCAAACCAATAGAACACTACAAATTGCTTACAGTTACTTATGGTACATCAAGCGCACCATTTTTAGCTACGAGATCATTGAAACAATTATCGTTGAAAACTCCAGATCCGTCTTTGGCAAAACTTATTGAAAATGATATCTACGTAGATGATGTAATGACTGGTACCAACAAGTTGGAGGAGTTGAAGGAACTGAAGTCAGCACTTACTAAAATCTTATCAGAAGCTGGCTTCAATTTGAGAAAATTTTCTTCAAATTCAGTAGAGGTACTAAGTGATGTCATTCAAGACAACATTACTATAACGTCCAAAAATAATGAAGAGACATTCAACGAATTAAAAGTTTTAGGTTTGCAATGGAACCCAAGTAGTGATTATTTTAGATTTACCGTCAATTTAGAGCCAATAGCCATCACAACAAAAAGAAAAATTCTGTCAGAATCAAGCCGTATATTTGATCCCCTTGGATGGTTAGCTCCAACTATAGTAAAAATTAAAATTTTCTTTCAAAATTTATGGTTGCTCAAATTAGAATGGGATGAAGAATTACCGCAAGAGCATAAATTGCGTTGGCTAGAAATACGATCCGAATTAAAAAATTTAGAAACCATAAATATCCCGCGATGGCTCAATACTACCTGCAATGAAGCAGAATTGCACGGCTTTTGTGATGCAAGTCAATTTTCCTACGCAGCAGCAGTTTATTGCAGAGTTAAGAATAGAGAAGGTGTTTATATCGTAAAGCTAATAACTGCAAAAACTAAAGTAGCTCCAATAAAGCAACTATCGATTCCCAGGTTAGAGTTATGCGGAGCACTGCTGTTATCGAAGCTATTAAATGCAGTAAAATCAGCGCTAGACATGAAAATCGATTCCATAACTGCATGGACTGATTCAACTATCGTCCTGGATTGGCTTTCAGATCGTCCAAGTAAATGGAACATCTTTGTTGGAAACAGGACATCAGAAATTCTACAGAATTTTAATAGAGATTCTTGGCGACATGTTAGGTCGGGTGACAATCCTGCCGATTGTGCTTCTCGAGGAATTTCTCCTGTTGAGTTGGCTGGCAATACGTTGTGGTGGGAGGGTCCAGTATGGCTAAAATACAATAAGGAAAAATGGCCACTACAATCTTATGCGATAGGAATAACAAATGAAGAAATGCGACCAAAGAATCCTATATGTTTACTTATAGAGGCAGCCAAAAATGAGTTATTGGAAAATCTTTTATTTAAATATTCGAAATATGACAAGATTGTAAACGTTGTTGCATACGTTTTGCGTATCCTTACAAGAAAAACTGAAAGGCTTACAAAAACTAAGAATTTAGTTCCAGATGAAGTCCAAAGAGCAGAGATTTGTATAGTAAAATATCAACAAAGTTACCATTTTGCAGAAGAAATTGCTCAGCTAAAGAAAAACCAGTCAGTTGCAAAAGGTAGCTTATTGAAAACTATGAATCCTTTCATTGACAAATTTGGTGTAATAAGGATGGGAGGCAGAATAGAACATTCGCAAGCACAATACGATACCAGGCACCCCATCATACTATCTTCCAAGAGTTTAATTGCTGAAAAAATAATTCGAGATCTGCACTTAAAATACAAGCATGCAGGGATATCACTGTTAGTCAATATCAGTAGACAGCGCTTTTGGATTTTGAGGTGTCACGATATCGCTAGAAGAATTGTGAATTCTTGTTCCATCTGTTGCAGACATCGAGGAAGAACCGAAGAGCAAATCATGGCTGATTTACCCGTATCAAGGGTTGAATATGACCGTCCATTCTTAAAAGTTGGCATCGACTATGCCGGGCCTTTCTCAACCATGCTAACAAGACGTAGAGGACAACGACCACAGAAAACATACGTTTGTCTATTTGTATGTCTCAGCTCAAAAGCGGTTCATATCGAACTTGTCCACGATATGTCAACAGAAAGTTTTTTGGCTGCATTACGAAGATTTGTTTCAAGACGCGGCCTCTGTCTCGACATATATTCAGACAATGGTTCAAATTTTGTGGGAGCGAACAATAAACTTCGCGAAATTTATAGTAATCTAGAATTAAACCAAAATCTAATATTTCGTTCTCTCTTAGTAGATAAAATTAATTGGCATTTTAACCCACCAAGCGCGCCCAGCTTTGGTGGACTATGGGAAGCAGCAGTGAAGTCAATGAAATTTCATCTCAGTAGAGTTATAGGAGACCAATTACTAACAATGGATGAGATGAATACTTTATTGATTGAAGTAGAAGCAATTCTTAACTCAAGGCCAATTTGTGCTGTATCTAATAACGAAGTAGATCCGCTAACTCCAGGTCACTTTTTAATAGGATGTCAATTAACTGCAGTTCCTGAGAGGTGTCTTCAAGACGAAAAATTAAATTACAATGAACGCTGGAAACTTGTCCAGCAACTTACTCAACATTTTTGGAAAAGATGGTGCAGCGAATATTTAACCTCGCTGCAAATGAGGAACAAATGGTTAAATGTTAAAAGAAATCTAATGGAAGGCGATATAGTTTTGATAAAAAATGAGAATTTACCACCTACAAAGTGGTTACTTGGCAGAATTTCAAATGTCTTTCTTGGCACAGATAAAAGGGTTCGTGTTGTAGATGTCAAAACAGCTGATGGAAAATTGAGAAGACCAATACATAAGCTGGTTTTACTACCAATTGAATCAACTGATTCAAGGCCGCCGGAATGTTCCAATACTCAATAAATTAAGATCCTACAATCAAAATCATTTATTATAATATTCGTTAATTTTTTGTTTAACTTTGCATTGTAATGTTTTCTTAATATTTTTTAATGTAAGTTGATTTGATTTCCTAAATTTTGTAAAAATGTAAAAATAAAATTATTCAATGATTAACATTTGTAAACCAAGCACTGATGACAAAATTGAAAATTTCAAAAGCAACTGTTTGTTACAGTTTTTTGCATTAATTTTTTGTATGTTATAATGTTTAATTGAAACTTGTTTTAAAATTAATTGTCATCAATAATAATTTGATAAAAGGAAAATTTATATTAACAATAAAATCATTCTGAGTTCAAAATTTAAACTTATCTCATGTGTTCAATTAATTTATTGGCTTTGTTTTTAGCGAAATTAGTTTTGTGTGGTGATTTCTAATATTCGAATAGTGTTACAGTCCACTGAGTTTGCTAATCGAACAGCATTTCTGTTTTCAAACAGGACAGATGTCTTTTGTCTATCAAAACCAAAAAAAAAAATTAATAGAAAGTGAAGCTATAATAGTAGATTCTTGTATGAGCTTAGAATGAAGGCAATCCTTCACGAGGATGAAGTTTCCCGAAGCGAGCGTACCGAGTGGAGGGAATCATCCGAGTGAAGAATTGCCTTCATCCTAAGCGAATACAAGATGCTATTTTATCCACGACTTTAAAAATTATTTAAATTCATTTAAAACTTTATTTCGCCATATTGAAATTAATTTATCATAGAAAACAAGAAAAACAAAACGTTTGTTGTTTATTTTAGATTTATATATGTATTTTTCTTGTTTAAACTTGTTTCTATTACTATACCAACAAATCAAGTTTTTAATTTGCTAGAGGAATTTTTTATAAATAAAGTGGAATGAAATAAATAAAAGAGAATTTTACATATAAATTGGAATGAATACAATTACAATGAAAGATGTACGCATGGAAAGTATATATTCTTTTGTAGTCGTGGATAAAAATTTGTTTTATTTTATTTTGCAATTTATCTTTTTAAAGACAGAGGAAAAATAAAATAAAATCAAAAAATTAATACTGAGTAGTGAAGTGAGTGTAGTGAAAGTGAGGTGCAAATAAGAAGTTTACATATATTCACATGAGATTGTTCATTGTTTAAGGATTATTTACTATTTTATGTTTACGGTTACAATGCTGGTAGGTAGGTAGAATTTATGTTTTTAGGGTAAATTTTTTCTTTAGTCTTACTTCAACCCTCTTATTTGGAATCTTCAATTTAGTTAGTATCTTTTGTATCTCCAATTTCTTTGCTTTTTCATTTTAGAGCTAATGTTTTATGAGCCTGCTATCGTGCTTTTAT
The DNA here is from genome assembly GCA_963693315.1 of Diogma glabrata. NCBI lineage: Eukaryota > Metazoa > Arthropoda > Insecta > Diptera > Cylindrotomidae > Diogma > Diogma glabrata. Next base: position 122,985,144 of record OY856187.1, read on the forward strand.
GACCCAGATGCCCAGACTTTATTGTATTGTATAGTATTGAAATTTAGGCTGGGCTACTACAACACTACTACAACGCTCCTGAAACTGAGCCTTGGTTCACGGGCGATGTTGATGAGGCGGTGAGGAATAAACGCAAAGAATTTAAGACGTATAACTCAAATAAAACACATGAAACCTATAGTGCCTATAGAAAAGCAAGAAATATTAGTAAATACAAAATAGACTTGGACAGAGACGCTTTTTCCAGAATAAAGCAAAAAAATTTACCGAGTACCATCTGGCTCACGTTTTTCTTTCAGGCAGTTAAATCAGTCCAGAACAATTTTGTTTCATCCTCTATTCCAACTTTAGTTCTGAATGACATTCCCGTGAGCGACTCGAAAGAGAAGGCGGATCTTTTACCCGGCGGTATTCTACTCCTCATTCTTAAAAACTTTGCTAGGCAACTAGCTCCAATTCTGACAAACATTTTCTATTTATCTTACAAAATTGGAATATTTCCCGATTTTTGGAAGCATGACCAGCTTTCAACCCATCTCAAAGAAAGGCAGTAAGATAAATCCTAACAATTTAGACCAATTGCAATTCAATCGATTTCGGATAAAATATTTGAAAAATATGTTAACTATAACGTAATAGAATATTTGGAGATGTCACGAATTATTGATGATAAGCAGTATGGTTGTCGTTATAGAAGTTAGGTCATCTATTAGCCTACGTTTCCCATCTCTGGAACAAATTACTAAAAACCATGGTGAAACATTTAGTATTTCACTTGATATTTCTAAAACATTTGATAAAGTGTGGCATAGAAATCTCATAGCAAAATTTAAATTTTATGCCGTAGACTATCTAATTGTATCATGGATTCATAGTTTTCTTACAGGTCGTCAATTTCATGTTAGTTTAGATGGTATTACATCCAATATTTTCACAAACAATTCTGGTGTTCCCCAAGGCTCTGCACTCTCACCAACCTGGTTTCTTCTATATATTAATGATTGACTTATTTGCACTGTGGAACCAATCCCACAACAACCATACCAATCCATAGTTTTGCTGATGACAGCACACTTCATGCATCATATGCATCTCTTAAATTTCGATCTCATACTGCTGCACCACTGATAGACAGATACTAATTGATTCTATCAACAAAGATCTGGATCATATAATGGAACGGGGCGATTTCAATCTTGTTTCATTTAACTCAACCAAAACCAAACTATGCCGTCTTTCACAAATGCAGCGACATTAAAACTTCCCTACTAAGATAAACCATGAGGAAATGCGTGAGGTTGTATCAGTTAGACTGGTTGGAATGGATACTGAAAATAACCTGAAATGGAATAAACATGTGTTCAACCTCCTCCGCAATCTGCAATGCAAAAATTGGGACTCTTGAGTCGATGTAAAAAAATTTCAATCCCGATCAAATTTTGCTGATCTATAAATTCTTTATTCGTCCATGTCTGGAATACTGCTGTCATGTTTGAAGAGGTGCTTGTCAGTCAACAATAAAAATATGGAGGGGCTGAAATCTCACAGCTCTGAGATATCAAGACTTCGGTCTGGGTTAAGGATTTGTATATAGTTTTCGGCAAAATACTTTTATGAGGACATGGTTTTTAGTTTTGGGCAGCGATGTATATCAAACATAACTCTTTGTTAAAATACAAGCATTTTTATCTCTGTTTAAAAATTTATTGCAAAACTAACACGAAACATCAATACGTTGCCGGAAAATTATAATCAAAATGCCAAAAATATTGTTAAATTAAATAAAATCAAACTTTTTCGATATTCCAAAAATTAGAATAAAATCAAATATTTAATTTTTTTCTAAATTCCAATAATATTTCAAAAATTCTTAAAAATTCAAACTTTTTCCAAAATTCTAAAAATATTTCAAATATTATTACAAAATCAAAAATTGAAAATTTTTTTCAAAATTCCAAAAATTATAATAAAATCAAAAATTAAAAATTTTTCAAAATTCTAAAAATATTCCGAAAATTCTTACAAAATCAAAAATTAAAACTTTTGCCGAAATTCTAAAAATATTGCAAAAATTATTCCAAATTGAAAAATACAAACTTTTTCAAAATTCCAAAAATATTTCAAAAACTATAACAAATTAAAAAATGTCCATGTCCAATTTCATTCTAAATTACATTTACGTCATAAAAACAGCTACATTTTTTTTTCCAAAAAATTGGTTAAACAAATAAATGAAATCTTTTTTGACACACTTGACATTATTTTTTGACAAACTTATAATGCCATAATTCTCTATAATAATAATAAAATTTCATGTCATAAAAACTATTAATTCTATTTTTTCTAAAAAAATTGGGTAAAAAAAAAATAAAAACCTTTCTTTTGACACACTTGTAAACATTTTTTGACAAAATTATAATGCCATAATTCTACAAAAACAATTTTATTTTTTTCCAAAAAATTGGGTAAAAAAATAAATAAAAATCTTTTGACACACTTGACAACATTTTTTTGACTAACTTATAATGCAATAATCTAGTTTTTGATCTCACATACCAATCCCTACCATCAAGATTTCTCCAAATTCAATGTTCCTACTCGTAATCAGTTAAAATAAACGTTTTTTAAGCCAAAAATATGAAATTTTGCTGTTTTTGACACACTTAATGATTTTTTTGACACATTTCCGGTACAGTTATCGAGCACAGCGTCCTTTCGGACCTGTCCCTTGAGTACCTACTTTTAGAAAAAAAATTTTGAAATCCCTCCAGCGGTTTTCCCTGCAGCGTAGGTAATGACGGCGGCCGGCCGGCAGACAGACATACATTTTTTTTTGCTTTTTTAGACTCAGTAGGTCCTAAAACGTCGAGAAATTCCAAAAAAAGTGGGGGTAAGAATTTCACTTTGAGCTCATGAATGTAATACATAGGTCTTTCAGACCGAAGTAATATGAATTCAACTTAAAACATTAACAGAAAAATAAACACAAAAAATAAAGTTTTAAAGAACAAAAAAATATAAAAACTTCTAAAAACCACAAAGAGACAACTGAAATCAAAAAGCCTTTCTCGAAATACACTTGTCTTGCTTGGCAAGAAAGCTTTTTATTAAAAGCTATATTAGAAAATAATACTAACCTTGCACTCTTCCCCCTGTAAAAAAAGTTGTGCCTACGCCTATGTACCTGAGGGTGTTGTACTTTTGTTTAATTTGTTGGGGAATTCAATTAAACTTTAATTAGCTTTAGGACGAATTGGATCATGGCATTAAATATTAATTAACGGAGAAGAGCTTGCAAACTCATTTAAAAAGTAAAGGTGTCCAGTGCATTTGTTATAAAATAGAGATCTGATAGAGATTAAAACTAATTAGTAAAATTAAAATTAAAGTAAATTTTTTTCAAAATTACTTTATTAAAGTACATTTAAAATAAAGAAAAAGAAAACTTTTATTTTAAAATAAAAACTAATGTGTTTGAATGGATTAAAGTGCAAATTAGTGAATGCGAAATCATGAGAATTGCAAATATCAAAAGTAAACGTAAAATTTATTTGTTAAACAAACACAAATTTTCATTAGATGTTCCTCTCAAAATCCTCTTATTTTATATACAAATCACACCACTGTAATAAGTTTGTTATTTTTAATTCAATTTTAAGCATGCCGCTTGAGTAACAATTAGAGAATGATATTAAAAGTGTATGCACAATAAAAAATCTATTGGAACTATTTTCCTTGTTGCTTCATAAACTATGCTAAAAACAAAAATAAAACAAACGATTAACGAATTTTGAAGCAGATTTTCACTACACAGTCAAAAGTTGAATTGTGAGAACCTCCATAACAGAGTGATAGATTCATAGAACTACATTTTTGATTGAATGACCAACTAATCCTGTCCTCGCATAGTTAAGTTTTAATGTTTTTGCTACCACCTCACATTTAAAGATGATGAAACTTTATCTTTTAAACATTGTTCAGTTCTTAAACTTATTATCCTTGATAAAACGTTTTCATTTTTTTCATAAGGGAAAACATTTTTAAGTTTCTTTCTTATCGAAACTCTCTCAAGTGAACTCAGTTATTGTTCAATTTTTTATCAAAACTTTTTGATTCCTATAATATTCTTTGTCAAAGGAAAAAATCCTTATTACAATAAATACATTGTAATTCGAAAATCGTTTCGTTCTAAACTTTGAAACAAAAACATTTCCTTCTTCAATCTCAAGAAAAAAATCTTTAATTTATCTTTTTGTTGTCTAAAAAGTCTATTCGTGTTTTAAATCACTAAAACCTTTAAATCCATTAAACAATCGCAACATTAACAATAGAAAGGAAAAACACATTAAAAAAGTTTTCGTTACAACAAAAAAAATCAAAAGAAAACAGAAACGTGAATCAAATGTTTAGAGCCACCGCGAAATTCTGTTGTCTTTTGTACTTCAGGTAAGTGTAATTGAAAATCTAAATATTTTGTCACTTAATTTTCCATTTAATCACTTTTGGTTATTTTTGTCAACAAGTAAAATACGTAAAGCTATAAATTGTTGTTTGTTGAATTGTCTAACAAGTGGGTAGAACAAAAATTAAGTGACTTTTTGTTTTCCGTAATTTTTGATTGAAAGAATTTCATTCTTTTTATTGTTAAAAGATTGATGAAAAATTATTTTGTCATAAAAGTTTATACGTAGTAAAATAACAGCTAGTTGACTTAATAGTATGTTAATGTTTTTTGTGGATACCAGATAGTTTAATATAGAGACTAAGAAATTAATAATCAAACAAATGTACGGGCAAAAAAATAGTATTCCTTGAGGTGACAGCAGTGGGATTTGTATAAATTATACTTTGTTTGCGGAGTGAATGTAAAGAATCTTGAATTATCTTAAGATCAAGAAACTTTTAGTGAAAGGCTAGTGAAAAAACAAATAGATCTTCATGGAGGTTTATATGCCTTATATAACAGCAAATTTAGAGGTAACACACATATGATCCCAAAGCACGATATCAAAAACTATTTTGGAGTTTAAAGTCTATATAAAACTACTTCTTGTAATTTTTTACAACTGTTTGTATTATATTAGCTAAAGAAACAAAAACATTAATTAAAAACAAATATCGATGCTTCAATTGTTTCCGAACTATCAGTTCATTCATGTAAAATAATTACAATTATAAAACCATTTTTACAGTAGAAACATTTTTAATTTTACAAATCATTAGATTTTCCAATTTATAAAATCGAACAACATGATGATTTGTTTCAATTGGAACAACAAACATTTTTCGATTTGTTTTGATAAAGGAAAAATATGAAGTTGAGTTGAGATAGAAGAACGATTAAAAAACAATATCGTTGGTTAGATAAAAATATTTTACAAAAGTTATTATTGTAAACCATTTTACCAAACCAATATGAAAATATGGAGGGGCTGAAATCTCAAGCACTGAGATATCAAGACATCGGTCTGGGTTAAGGATTTTGATATAGTTTTCAGCCAAAAACTTTTATGAGGACACGGATTTTAGTTTAGGGCAGCGATGTATATCAAACATAACTCTTTGTTAAAGTATAAGTATTTTTTATCTCTGTTTAGAAATTTATTACAAAACTAACACAAAACATCAATACGTTGCCGGAAAACTATAACAGATCGTAAATTAACATAATATAGTGAAAAGATGATACACTTAGCAAACTACTCAAAAACCTCTCCATTTAGCGTTTCGAGAAAATATTACAAAATAACAAAGTTATAATTCGTTCAGAATTCCAAAAATATTGTAAAAATTAAATAAAATCAAACTTTTTTCAAAATTCCAAAAATATTCCAAAAATTAGAATAAAATCAAATTTTTAAACTTTTTCTAAATTCCAATAATATTCCAAAAATTCGTAAAAATTCAAACTTTTACAAAATTCTAAAAATGTTCCAAAAATCATTACAAAATCAAAAATTGAAACTTTTTTCGAAATTCCAAATATTATAATAAAATCAAAAATTTAAAATTTTTCAAAATTCTAAAAATTCTTACAAAATCAAAAATTAAAACTTTTTCCAAAATTCTAAAAATATTGCAAAAATTATTACAAAATCAAAACTACAAACTTTTTTCAAAATTCCAAAAATATTTCAAAAATTATAACAAATTCAAAAATTTCCATGTCCAATTTCATTTTAAATTACATTTACGTCGTAAAAACAGCTACATTTTTTTTCCAAAAAATTGGCTAAAAAAATAAATGAAATCATTTTTTGACACACTTGACATTATTTTTTTGACACACTTATAATGCCATAATTCTCTATAATAATAATAAAATTTCATGTCATACAAACTATTAATTTTATTTTAGATTTTTGAGATCAATTAAACTCAAGTAAGTAAAGAAGTAATTGAATTTTTTCAATTCAAAGGTATGGTTTGAAGTTTTTCAGGAAAAAACTCCAATTCACATTAATTAATTGTTCACATTAATTAATTTTATTTTTTTCCAAAACTTTGGGTAAAAAAGTAAATAAAATCTTTCTTTTGACACACTTGACAACATTTTTTTGACAAACTTATAATGCAATAATCGAGATTTTGGTCTCACATACCAATCCCGACCATCAAGATTTCTCCAAATTCAATGTTCCTAATCGTTATCACTTAAAATGAACGTTTTTTAAGCAAAAAATATTCAAATTTCCTTGTTTTGACACACTTGAAGATTTTTTTGACACACTTCCGGTACAGTTATCGAACACATCGTCCTTTCGGCTCTTCCCATTGAGTAAACCTTTTATTAGAAAAAAAATTTTTGAAAGCCGTCCAGCGGTTTTCTAGATTTCGTCGGTTGGGATGGACGGACGGACGGACAGACGGACGAACGGACGGCCGACAGACAGATATACATTTTTTTTTGCTTTTTTAGAATCAGTAGGTCCTAACACGTCGAGAAATGCCAAAAGAAGTGGGGGTAAGAATTTCACTTTGAGCTCATGAATGTAATACTTAGGTCTTTCAGACCGAAGTAAAACTTTTTCTAAATCAATTTACACCATTTTCACAAATGTACTTTAAATTATGTATTTCAATTTAAAATGTTTAAAATATGTTTTTATAAATATTTCAATTCCCAAACATACAAACATGAACCCAACTATGAAACAAAAGCTTTTTGATTTAGAAACTTTCCAATTTCTATTCTATCATATTTTTCAATTGGTTTGTCCAACTTTTGATTAACTTTTTAAATTTCGCATTTACAGCAATAAAAACAGAAAGTACAAAAAAGTTTTAAATAATTTATGTGATAAGTTATCGGGAAAATTCTTGGTATATAATTTTGTGTTGAGAAATATATAAAAATAATATCAAAAAGTTGAGCTTGCATGGTTAAATTTTGATATTTTGTGTTTGATGCTCAAAATATTTTGGTATTCCAAAATTTTTCTTTTAATTGTGTTACGCTTTCATATGTGAATTTATTTGATGAAGAATATTATGTAATATTCTTCAGTTAGACAGAATAATTTTTTACAATGAAAAACCGCTCACAATCTCACTAAATAAACATTTGGGTGTGAGAGAAACCACTCGATAAATTTATTTTCGCATAAAAATAGTTGAATAAATTTTTTTTTATGGTAAAAATGCCGGTTGCATAAATTTATTTGTTAATGAAGTGATCGTCTTATTTACAACCGAGACTTTACAATATTGCGCATTGCTGGTTTTAAGAAGAGTGTTGTTTATTGACATGCTATTTTTTTAAAACTATGTATTTCTATTTTCTACTAAACTATTTTCATATCTCATTTCTGAATGCCTAAATAAAATTGTTTCGTTATGTAAAAAGCGTGAAAATCCTTAGGGTGAGAATTTAAAAGATGATTGGCAAACTATTACTAGAGTATTATTTATAAAGTAAGATTTTTGTTGTTCTGTAAAACTAACATCAGGCTTTAGAATGCATTTAAAAGTTTAAAATACGACATTGTTCCAGCGGGCAAGAGCCACCTTTAAAATTATAATTTATTTTGTTGTAAAACAAAATTATATAAAAATACACAGACTTTAAATTTATGTTTTGCATTATATAAATTTAAATTATATAAAACACACACACTTAAACAACTTATGTTCAAATTCATGTTTTTGCATTATATAACTTCAATTATTTATTAATAATTTTTTGAGAGTTAATTTTTATAATCAGTCGTTTAAGAAATCTTGGCCTATAAGTTCGAATTATTTTATTGTAAATTAAACAATTTGAAATAAAAATTAAATAAAGATTATTTAGTAGTTTAAATCTTTAGCTTGGTTATTTTCTTAATTGGGAACTTGTGCGGGAAAGTGGTGCAGGTTGGAAGATACAGATACCTTCGGAACCTTATTGTAATGAATAATAATTGATTTTATTCATTACCCGAACATTTGGTACTTCGAGCCGGATATTTAAATCAACGCGTTGCAAGCCATGTGTTGTTTATCTATTATTGATTCAACCAAGAGATCCAGCTAAATTAAACAATTGGACGTTTTATCACACTACATTAAGTCGTATAAGATACGTATAATTTCATTCCTTTTGTATTTTATATATTGAAATTTATCTATCTTTAATTATTGGGTATATATGACAATTTTAGTGAATTTTAGAGAATAAACGTTGTTAAAACTATTTAAAAAATAATGATACTGGTGATAGATTAAACTGAAATATATTGGAAAACTATTTAAATTTATATTACTTCGGTCTTTCAAGAAGTGAAATTCTTACCCCCCCTTTTTGTGGCATTTCTCGACGTTTTAGGACCTACTGATTCTACAAAAGCAAAAAAAAAAAAATGTGTGTCTGTCTGTCGGCCGGCCGTCCGTCATTACCTACGCAGGGAAAACCGCTGGAGGGATTTCAAATTTTTGATTTTATTAAATTTTTCAATGTTTTTTGATTTTGTAATAATTTTAGCAATATTTTTAGAGTTTTGGAAAAAGTTTGAATTTTTGGTTTTGTGATAATTTTTACAATATTTTTAGAATTTTGGAAAAAACAGAATTTTTGAACTTTATATATTTTTCAGAATTTTGAAAATATGTAAGAATTTTTAAAATTTTTTACGAATTTTGAAAAAATTTTAAATTTTTGATTTTATTATAATTTTTGGAATTATGAAAAAACTTTCAATTTTTGATTTTGTAATAATTTTTGCAATATTTTTAGAATTTTGGAAAAAGTTTGAATTTTTAAGAATTTTTGGAATATCGGAATTTGAAAAAAATTTAAATATTTGATTTTTTCTAATTTTTGGAATATTTTTGGAATTTTGAAAACAGTTTTAATTTTTGATTTTGTTATAATTTTTGCAATATTTTTAGAATTTTGTAAAAAAGAGAATTTTTGGATTTTTTAAAATATTAGAATATTTTAGAACTTATAAAAATTTTAAATTTTTGGATGTTTTTAGAATTTTGGAAAAAGTTTGAATTAAACTTTTTCTAAATTCTAATAATATTCCAAAAATTCTTATAAATTCAAAAAATTGAGACTTTTTCCAAAATTATTATAAACTCAAAAATTTAAAATTTTTAAAAATTTTTAAAAATATTTGCATGACATACACTGATAAACTCCATGTGACTTATTTAGACAATTAAAGCATCGATTATTTGTTTCAATTGACATTTCACTAAATTTTGAACAGTTCAAAAAACTATTTTCAGTTTCACAAACAGGGCACGTTTCAATCGATGTTGCTACCATACCCTTGATTGTTGTACTTCTATTATTATTTGAGTGATGAATGAAACATTGTAATGATTGCAGAGAGTCTGCACGTGCAACTAAAAATTTAAAGAAATCCATAATAGTTGGAAAATCTTTACTCGTGGAAGCTTGTGACCAAAGCCTTTGGCTTTCAGGATCTATTTTGTTCAATAGCATAAATATAAGCGACGCATCACGTGATTCCGCTTGTGAGCCTATCGCTTTTAGTCCACGAATTACTTCATCAGATTTATCTAATAATCTTCTTATGTTCGTCGCATCAGCTATCTTTAAAGAGGGTTGATCAGTAAATGTTTTAATGAATGAATTAACTATATGGTTTTTGTCATCATAATTTTGACATAGCTTTTGAAATGCTTCAAGATAGCCAGCATCAGTTACAGGAAGGTGTGTTAACAGACTTAGCGCGTCAGCTCTCAAAAAGGTTTTTAGATACTGAAACTTCTCAACCGGTTTTATTGTTGCATTTGAATGTATAGTGGCATGAAATAAATCATAAAATGATTGATTCGGTAAAGTCACCACAAAAAGGTAGAATTTGTATTTTTGGTAATTTAACTTCGGACTGTAAGCTTGTTGAGTTATTGATGGAGAAGGAAAAATCATTGGATATAGCAAGCTTACGAGTCCAATTGTTTAATGTTGAAACCACTAAATAATAGCTTTCTTCAAAATCTCCAATTTCGGATACTATGACTTCTTCTTTATCAAAAATAAGCGCTTCTGTTTTAGAGAACTCATTTAGAAATTTTTCAGCAGACATGAGACGCACCTTTAAGTCTTCAATATCAGTTTCAACTGTTGTGGCAGGTAAATAGTTTACTAGGCCAGTCATACGTCCCTTAAAACATGACCGCATACCTTTAGGACTTTTTAAACTCATTGCGTTTGTAGTTTAATAAAATTTATATACAAGTTAATTCACCATAAAAACTATAACATGTAGCGAATAATTTATGAAAGCAAACACAATTTTAATTTTTGTAATTAGCTTTTACGGACAATATAGATTTAAAATGTTTTCAATATATTTTAGTTAATTAACTGAAACATGAATCACCAATATTATAATTTTTAACAATAATTTTACAGTATTTATGAAATTACACCAAAATTCACGAATTTTTAACTGTGTCTCTTTGTTGAGTTAAGGTTATCAAGAATTCATGCCTCCAAAAATTGTCCCGTATTATCAAAATTATACAAAGTCTTTACCATAACCGTACGTATTTCCAATTTAGGATACTCTTCACTTCATCATACATAAACTAAAATATATCTAACAATTATAGACCAATTGCAATTCTGTCGGTTTTAGCTAAAATATTTGAAAAATATGTTAACTACAATTTGATAGATTATTTGGAAATGTCGCAAATTATTGATGATAAGCAGTATGGTTTTCGTAGAAGTCATGCAACAGGTGATCTGTTAGCCTACGTATCCCATCTCTGGAACAAATCGCTGGAAAACCACGGTGAAACATTCAGTATTTCACTTGACATTTCTAAAGCATTTGATAAAGTGTGGCATAAAAATCTTATAGCTAAATTAAAATCTTATGGCATAGACCATCTTACTGTCTCATGGATTCATAGTTTTCTTACAGGTCGCCAATTTCATGTTAATTTAGATGGTATCACATCCAATATTTTCACAACCAATGCTGGGGTTCCCCAAGGTTCGGCACTCTCACCAACCTTGTTTCTTCTATACATTAATGACTTACTTATTTCCACAGTGCACCCAATCCATAGTTTTGCTGATGACAGCACATTACATGCATCACATGCATCTCCTAAATTTCGATCTCATACTGCAGTTACCACTGATAGAGAGTTGCTAATTGATTCCATCAACAAAGATCTGGAGCGTATAATGGAATGGGGTGATCGTAATCTCGTTTCATTTAATCCAACCAAAACCAAATTATGCCGTCTTTCACGAATGGAGCGACATAAAAATTTTCCTATTAAAATAAACCAAGAGGAATTGCGTGAGGTTGAATCAGTTAGACTTCTTGGAGTGGATATTCAAAATAACCTGAAATGGAATAAACATGTGTTTAACCTCGCTAAATCTGCAATGCAAAAATTAGGATTCTTGAGTCGATGTAAAAAGTATTTCAATCCCGAGCAAATTTTGCTAATCTTCAAGTCCTTTATTCGTCCATGTATGGAGTACTGCTGTCATGTTTGGGGAGGTGCTTGTCAGTCAACAATAAATTGTTTAGACTCTGTACAGAGAAAAGCAATACGGTTGATTGGTAATACCGAACTAACGGACCAGCTTGATTCACTCCAGCACAGAAGAAATGTGGCTGAATTGTCAATATACTATAAATATAACTTTAGCGAATTCTCCTCTAAGGAAATTCAAAATATTCTTCCATCGTGTGCGCAGTATAATCGACAAACAAGAGCTGCCGAGTTATCCCATCCATTTGTTGTACAAATACCTCGTTGTAGAACTGTGTCCTTCCAAAACGACTATTTCAATAGAGTGGCCAAATTATGGAACTCATTGCCCTCCTCTGTATTTCCCGATGACTTTTCTCCTCAGGCATTTAAAGAAAATGTCCATTATCATTTAAAAAAATTAGTATAGTTATCCCTATATCCCCATTCCTTCCATTCCTTTATAGTTGACATGGTATCTTCGGATATTCAAAGAGTCTAAATAATGAATATTTCATATTTAGTGTGCTAAACATGTCTAACTAATTAATAAAAAAAAAAAAAATATGACAATTAAACAATTTTCTTTTATAATTTATTAGGTTTTATGAACAATATAAATTTAATATAGTTTTCAATATCACCAATCCCCCAATATCATATTTTTTAAATAATTTTAATCAATGTTTATGACCAAAGTTCACTAATTTGTAGCTGTAAGTCTTGGGTGAAACAGTATTATCAAGAATTAATGTCACCATAAAATTGTCCCGTATTATTAAAACTGCACAAAGTTTTGACGATAATCGCTACGTAATTCCACTTTAAGATACTGTACCACACAAAACATAAACTAGTATATGTGGCAACAAATTTACGAAGCCGAACAATAATTTTCTTTATAATTGATTAAAACAATAGAACATATATGGAGGGGCTGAAATCTCACAGCTCTGAGATATCAAGACTTCGGTCTGGGTTAAGAATTTTGATATAGTTTTCGGCAAACAACTTTCATGAGAACATGGTTTTTAGTTTTGGGCAGCGATGTATATCAAACATAACTCTTTGTTAAAGTCCAAGTATTTTTTTATCTGTGTTTAGAAATTTATTGCAAAACTAACACAAAACATCAATACGTAGCCGGAAAACTATAACATATCGTAAATTAACATAATTTAGTGAAAAGATGATACACTTAGCAAACTACTCAAAAACCTCTCCATTTAGCGTTTCGAGAAAATATTACAATATCACAAATTCATATTTCTTTCAAAATTCCAAAAAAATTGTAAAATTAAATAAAATCAATCTTTTTTCAAGATTTCAAAAATTAGAATAAAATCAAATATTTAAACTTTTTCTAAATTCCAATAATATTCCAAAAATTCTTAAAAATTCAAACTTTTCCTAAATTCTAAAAATATAGCAAAAATTATTACAAAATCAAAAATTCAAACTTTTTTCAAAATTCCAAAAATTATAATAAAATCAAAAATTTAAAATTTTTCGAAATTCTAAAAATATTCCAAAAATTCTTACAAAATCAAAAATTGAAACTTTTTTCAAAATTCTAAATATATATATAAAATTCAAAAACTCCATTTTTTTCCAAATTCTAAAAATATTTCAAAAATTATAACAAAATCAAAAATTGAAACTTTTTTCAAAATTCCAAAAATATTCCAAAAATTAGAATAAAATCAAATTTTTAAACATTTTCTAAATTCCAAAAATATTCCAAAAATTCTTAAAAATTCAAACTTTTTCCAAAATTCTAAAAATATTGCAAAAATTATTACAAAATCAAAAATTGAAATAGTTTTCAAAATTCCAAAAATTATAATAAAATCAAAAATTAAAAATTTTTCAAAATTCTAAAAATATTTCAAAAATTCTTACAAAATCAAAAATTAAAACTTTTTCCGAAATTCTAAAAATATCGCAAAAGTTTAATACAAAATCAAAAATATAAACGTTTTCAAAATTCCAAAAATATTTAAAAAACTATAACAAATTCAAAAATTTCCATGTCCAATTTCATTTTAATTTACATTTACGTCATAAAAACAGCTACATTTTTTTTCTAAAAGATTGGTAAAAAAAATAAATGAAATCATTTTTTGACACACTTGACGACATTTTTTTGACAAACTTATAATGCCATAATTTTCTATGATAATAATAAAATATCATGTCATATAAACTATTAACTTTATTTTTTTCTAAAAAAATTGGGTAAAAAATAAATAAAAACCTTTCTTTTGACACACTTGACAACATTTTTTGACAAGCTTATTATACCATAATTCTCAATAATAATAATAAAATTTCATTTCAAACATACAATTTTATTTTTTTCCAAAAAATTGGGTAAAAAACTAAATAAAAATCTTTTGACACACTTGACAACATTTTTTTGACAAACTTATAATGCCACAATTCTCTATAATAATAATAAAATTTCATTTCAAACAAACAATTAATTTTATGTTTTTTTTCCAAAAAATTAGATAAAAAAATAAATAAAAATCTTTCTTTTGACACACTTGACAACATATTTTTGACAAACTTATAATGCAATAAGTAATTCTCAATAATAATAATAAAATTCATTTCAAACAAATAATTTTATTTTTTCCCAAAAAATTGGGTAAAAAATAAATAAAAATCTTTCGTTTGACACACTTGACAACATTTCTTTGACAAACTTATAATGCAATAGTCTAGTTCTTGATCTCACATACCAATCCCGACCATCAAGATTTCTCCAAATTTAATGTTCCTACTCGTAATCACTTAAAATTAACGTTTTTTAATCCAAAAATAAGAAAATTTGCTATTTTTGACACACATAATGATTTTTTTGACACACTTTCGGTACAGTTATCGAACACAGCGTCCTTTTGGACTTGTCCCTTGTGTATACCTTTTTTTTAGAAAAAAATTTTTTTTGAAATCCCTCCAGCGGTTTTCCTGCAGCGTAGGTAATGGCGGGCGGCTGGCCTACAGACAGACATACATTTTTTTTTTGCTTTTTTAGAATCAGTAGGTCCTAAAACGTCGAGAAATGCCAAAAAAGGGGGTAAGAATTTCACTTTGAGCTCATGAATGTAATACCTAGGTCTTTCAGACCGAAGTAAAAGTTTAAATATTTGATTTTATTCTAATTTTTGGAATATTTTTAGAATTTTGAAAAAAAAAAAATGTTTGAGTTTTTAATATATTTTTAGCTCAATTTGTGATTTTGTAAGAATTTTTGGAATATTTTTAGAATTTTGAAAAATATAAAATTTTTGATTTTATTATAATTTTGGAAACGGTTTCAATTTTTGATATTGTTATAATTTTTGCAATATTTTTAGAATTTTGGAAAAAGTTTGAATTTTTGGAATTTTATTAGAATTTAGAAAAAGTTTAAATATCTGATTTCATTCTAATTTATGGAATATTTTTAGTATTTTGAAAAACAAAATTTTTGAATTTTAAATATATTTTTAAATTTTGAAAAAAGTTTAAATTTTTGATTTTGTAAGAATTTTTGGAATATTTTTAAAAATTTTTAAAAATTTTAAATTTTTGAGTTTATAATAATTTTGGAAAAAGTCTCAATTTTTTGAATTTATAAGAATTTTTGGAATATTATTAGAATTTAGAAAAAGTTTAATTCAAACTTTTTCCAAAATTCTAAAAACATCCAAAAATTTAAAATTTTTATAAGTTCTAAAATATTCTAATATTTTAGAACTTATAAAAATTTTAAATTTTTGGATGTTTTTAGAATTTTGGAAAAAGTTTGAATTAAACTTTTTCTAAATTCTAATAATATTCCAAAAATTCTTATAAATTCAAAAAATTGAGACTTTTTCCAAAATTATTATAAACTCAAAAATTTAAAATTTTTAAAAATTTTTAAAAATATTCCAAAAATTCTTACAAAATCAAAAATTTAAACTTTTTTCAAAATTTAAAAATATATTTAAAATTCAAAAATTTTGTTTTTCAAAATACTAAAAATATTCCATAAATTAGAATGAAATCAGATATTTAAACTTTTTCTAAATTCTAATAAAATTCCAAAAATTCAAACTTTTTCCAAAATTCTAAAAATATTGCAAAAATTATAACAATATCAAAAATTGAAACCGTTTCCAAAATTATAATAAAATCAAAAATTTTATATTTTTCAAAATTCTAAAAATATTCCAAAAATTCTTACAAAATCACAAATTGAGCTAAAAATATATTAAAAACTCAAACATTTTTTTTTTTTCAAAATTCTAAAAATATTCCAAAAATTAGAATAAAATCAAATATTTAAACTTTTACTTCGGTCTGAAAGACCTAGGTATTACATTCATGAGCTCAAAGTGAAATTCTTACCCCCTTTTTTGGCATTTCTCGACGTTTTAGGACCTACTGATTCTAAAAAAGCAAAAAAAAAATGTATGTCTGTCTGTAGGCCAGCCGCCCGCCATTACCTACGCTGCAGGAAAACCGCTGGAGGGATTTCAAAAAAAATTTTTTTCTAAAAAAAAGGTATACACAAGGGACAAGTCCAAAAGGACGCTGTGTTCGATAACTGTACCGAAAGTGTGTCAAAAAAATCATTATGTGTGTCAAAAATAGCAAATTTTCTTATTTTTGGATTAAAAAACGTTAATTTTAAGTGATTACGAGTAGGAACATTAAATTTGGAGAAATCTTGATGGTCGGGATTGGTATGTGAGATCAAGAACTAGACTATTGCATTATAAGTTTGTCAAAGAAATGTTGTCAAGTGTGTCAAACGAAAGATTTTTATTTATTTTTTACCCAATTTTTTGGGAAAAATAAAATTATTTGTTTGAAATGAATTTTATTATTATTATTGAGAATTACTTATTGCATTATAAGTTTGTCAAAAATATGTTGTCAAGTGTGTCAAAAGAAAGATTTTTATTTATTTTTTTATCTAATTTTTTGGAAAAAAACATAAAATTAATTGTTTGTTTGAAATGAAATTTTATTATTATTATAGAGAATTGTGGCATTATAAGTTTGTCAAAAAAATGTTGTCAAGTGTGTCAAAAGATTTTTATTTAGTTTTTTACCCAATTTTTTGGAAAAAATAAAATTGTATGTTTGAAATGAAATTTTATTATTATTATTGAGAATTATGGTATAATAAGCTTGTCAAAAAATGTTGTCAAGTGTGTCAAAAGAAAGGTTTTTATTTATTTTTTACCCAATTTTTTTAGAAAAAAATAAAGTTAATAGTTTATATGACATGATATTTTATTATTATCATAGAAAATTATGGCATTATAAGTTTGTCAAAAAAATGTCGTCAAGTGTGTCAAAAAATGATTTCATTTATTTTTTTTACCAATCTTTTAGAAAAAAAATGTAGCTGTTTTTATGACGTAAATGTAAATTAAAATGAAATTGGACATGGAAATTTTTGAATTTGTTATAGTTTTTTAAATATTTTTGGAATTTTGAAAACGTTTATATTTTTGATTTTGTATTAAACTTTTGCGATATTTTTAGAATTTCGGAAAAAGTTTTAATTTTTGATTTTGTAAGAATTTTTGAAATATTTTTAGAATTTTGAAAAATTTTTAATTTTTGATTTTATTATAATTTTTGGAATTTTGAAAACTATTTCAATTTTTGATTTTGTAATAATTTTTGCAATATTTTTAGAATTTTGGAAAAAGTTTGAATTTTTAAGAATTTTTGGAATATTTTTGGAATTTAGAAAATGTTTAAAAATTTGATTTTATTCTAATTTTTGGAATATTTTTGGAATTTTGAAAAAAGTTTCAATTTTTGATTTTGTTATAATTTTTGAAATATTTTTAGAATTTGGAAAAAAATGGAGTTTTTGAATTTTATATATATATTTAGAATTTTGAAAAAAGTTTCAATTTTTGATTTTGTAAGAATTTTTGGAATATTTTTAGAATTTCGAAAAATTTTAAATTTTTGATTTTATTATAATTTTTGGAATTTTGAAAAAAGTTTGAATTTTTGATTTTGTAATAATTTTTGCTATATTTTTAGAATTTAGGAAAAGTTTGAATTTTTAAGAATTTTTGGAATATTATTGGAATTTAGAAAAAGTTTAAATATTTGATTTTATTCTAATTTTTGAAATCTTGAAAAAAGATTGATTTTATTTAATTTTACAATTTTTTTGGAATTTTGAAAGAAATATGAATTTGTGATATTGTAATATTTTCTCGAAACGCTAAATGGAGAGGTTTTTGAGTAGTTTGCTAAGTGTATCATCTTTTCACTAAATTATGTTAATTTACGATATGTTATAGTTTTCCGGCTACGTATTGATGTTTTGTGTTAGTTTTGCAATAAATTTCTAAACACAGATAAAAAATACTTGGACTTTAACAAAGAGTTATGTTTGATATACATCGCTGCCCAAAACTAAAAACCATGTTCTCATGAAAGTTGTTTGCCGAAAACTATATCAAAATTCTTAACCCAGACCGAAGTCTTGATATCTCAGAGCTGTGAGATTTCAGCCCCTCCATATATGTTCTATTGTTTTAATCAATTATAAAGAAAATTATTGTTCGGCTTCGTAAATTTGTTGCCACATATACTAGTTTATGTTTTGTGTGGTACAGTATCTTAAAGTGGAATTACGTAGCGATTATCGTCAAAACTTTGTGCAGTTTTAATAATACGGGACAATTTTATGGTGACATTAATTCTTGATAATACTGTTTCACCCAAGACTTACAGCTACAAATTAGTGAACTTTGGTCATAAACATTGATTAAAATTATTTAAAAAATATGATATTGGGGGATTGGTGATATTGAAAACTATATTAAATTTATATTGTTCATAAAACCTAATAAATTATAAAAGAAAATTGTTTAATTGTCATATTTTTTTTTTTTTTATTAATTAGTTAGACATGTTTAGCACACTAAATATGAAATATTCATTATTTAGACTCTTTGAATATCCGAAGATACCATGTCAACTATAAAGGAATGGAAGGAATGGGGATATAGGGATAACTATACTAATTTTTTTAAATGATAATGGACATTTTCTTTAAATGCCTGAGGAGAAAAGTCATCGGAAATACAGAGGAGGG